>JAJPUD010003997.1:37008-96538 GCA_023553655.1 Myrmecobius fasciatus
CATTACACTCAGTTATATGACCCCATATTGTATCACAACCCAAAGTTATAAGAAGCTTTTCCTAGAGGGCCCTTTAGTGTGGGTAAAATTCATTCCTCTATGAATTATCTTTCTCCTTCTTCATGGGCCTACCCACAGCTAGCTTGGTCTCCTGCTGTGTTTTTGACATGATATTAGAAATTGTACTTGCTTTTATCCAGGGGGGAGTTCAGTGATTGTCTCCACTTACCTCCTTGTCTCAATCTCTTTGATCACTAACTTATCTACCTAATAAGGAATGAAGTCCTGAGTGGTAAGGACCTAAGAAATAACCAACTGGGCTATACAAGCAAGGAGCTGGGGTAAGACATAAATGCCCAGTATCCAGGCTCATTAAGTTTTAGCATACATGCATCCTGAGAAGCTAGGACCACGACAGTCAAACCAGTTTTCACCAGCTAATGTTAACTAACAAAAATCCTTCTTTAATATCTAGATGAAATTTTATTGTCTATTTTTATACTGTTTCAACTTTTTTGTTATATATTAACAGGAAACATCCCTTTCTGTTATTTTTTTATAACCTCAAGGTCATTTGACTCCAAGACCTTTTAGGGCTTTCTAACTCTGTATAATAGAAATCAATTGTGCTAAATTATTCGGAGTTATCTAAAAAGTCAAATTTTTCTGTGAAAAAGCCATACCACAAGTAACACTAAATTTCTATGTAGAAAGAAGAAAGAAAAATGTGATTCATAACAGACTTTAATATTCATTCTTTCTTACTATTAGGCTCACTAAAATATTTTACTTTTAAAAGGAAGCAAACCATCAATAGATTTATTTTTCCTTCAAAGATATAATCATGAAGACACACATATTCTAACTGGTTTAGTTCTTTTGGACTTTACAAAATCTCTTAATGATATCAACTGCAAATAAACAATCTTCTAAACACATACACAATTGCCTTCCCTCCCCTGCAAAAAAAAAAACCCAAATACCAGAAATGTCACCTATTATTTTGATTTTCAATACTTCTGCTCTCTCTTAAAGACTTTTATTTCAGATTTCCTTGTTTCTATGATAAAGACTTTTTCTTTTATAGTTCTATATTCTTGAGGCACTTTTAGTTCCAGAAAGAGCACATATACAAAAGCTCTTCCTTCTGGCTATGTCTGTGAGAAATGCCAGACACAGAATTATTTTCAGAGTTTTCTTTGGCTGAGCTAGAAGACAAAATACAATGCCTTTAAAGTCTGTGGGACATATTTTCAACCTTTCTAATGTTAAATCAATAAACTGTCCTTTCTATTCTATGAGAAGTATAAAAAGTAGAAAGGCCTAGAAGTGAAACCCAAATAAGTCCCTGATTTTCTCAATTTTTTGGAGTCATTAATTCATCTAACTTTAGTTCCACAAATATGTATTCTTTTAAAGACTTCTGTAGTAAGTTCTGTTAGACTGTTAAATAGTGCAAAATTAAAGGTAAGTCTTCCACTGAGATGTTTAGACAGGAGGCAGGCAGATGATTTCCATTTTCTTCAAAATGCCAAAAAATACCCCCTGACCATTTCAACAGTAAAAAAAAGTGTTTATTTTGATCTCTTTGAAAGACCTTTATATTTTAGGATATCATTGTGTTGTTCTGATTTTTCTTCCTTTTAACTCTGGACCAGGACTTGAAGTTTCTTCCACATCCTTATTTATACTTCAGCATCTCCTCAACTATTACTCTTTGAGGCAAATGCTAAATGATTGCATTTCAGACTTCCCTCCAAAGCTATTAAAGTATATAATTTTTTTACTACTCATTTAGTGTTCTTAGATTTTCTACTTGCTATGTATAGTCAAACTGGTCAGATTCACAAACACTTTCACATTTGGAAGAATAGGTACAAATTTTAAGGCATAGAGCAGACTAAAATTGTATTTGGGATCACTTGATATGTGTTCTGAAGTAAGGCAATGTAGAATAGGACAGATATTTTAGTTTTTCACACAGTCTTGATCTTCCAGCTTGTTTACATTTTGAATACGATCATTTCCATAAATTACTACATTACTTGCATTAGAATCCCAATCATCCAATGGAAGAGTCCACTTTCTCTATGGCTGACAATAGGTTTTTTCAAATATGTTATGCTCATCAGAAATTGGAACTCTTTGCAAAGTTTCTAGGTTTTTAGGTAAATATTTACTTAATAATAATAACTAGCATTTATATAAGTATTACTGTTTTCAAAGCATTTTTGCACGTTTACTCATTTGAATATGAGACACAAAGAAGTTAAATGATTCATCCAGTATTTGAGAACTGGGAAATATCTGAGACAAGTTTTGAATTCAGGGTTTCCTGAAGTCTACTTACTGTGCCACTTAGCTGAAGATTTTTAGATCTTCTTATTGTTTATTTTGGTCCAGAATTCTACTTTGAAAAAGAAAGAAAAAAATCAATGGATTATTTTTCCTTAAAAGATTCATCATGAAGACACACATTCTAACTGATTTAGTTCTTTTGGATTTTCAAAAAGATGATATAAAATCTCTGAATGATGTTAATTGCAAGTAAACAATCTTCTAAACAGATACAATCAGCTTCTCTCCTCCTCTCCCAAGAAACAAAATACCAGAAATGTCAGCTATTGTTTAGTTTTTCCAATACTTCTACTCTCTCTTAAAGACATTTGGTCAGATTTCCTTGTCTTTATGAGAATGATTTGTTTTTCTATAGTTCTATATTCTTGAATAATTGATCTCTTTTACTAGAGGACCAAGTTATTCTATCAAATTTCAGAGAAGATGTGTAGTCATCTTTATTTAGAGAATTAACAGCATCAGTATCTTTAACAGTTTCAGAGGATGAAGAATTACCAGCAAGTTCTTGAACTGCAAAAGATACTTCAAATGGTTCCATGTTTTCAAGGTGTTCTTCCTCCTTCTCTTTCTCCTCCCCCTCCTTATTAACATAATGCATTAGACATGGGTATTCTTGGGAATGATGGAAGGTCAATATTATATTTTGTTGCCACGTGTATGTGAATTTGTATGCAGATTTGATGGATATGATCTGTCAAATATTTCAAGGCTTAATTCTCCAGAAGTAACTTTCTGGGCCAATTTTCACAAAGCCTATTACTTTAAAATTGTTTCAATCACTTTTCAGTAAATTCTTAACTTTTGAAATGCTTGCAAATGAAAATGGTTGATTTCTATCATAGCCAGTTATATCAAAGTGTTCCTTGTTGCACAAAACTGAGTGAAGGTACTTTTCTTGGCCAAGATATTTGACAAATATGGGATTCGTTTTTAAAGTTGACAAAGATATTTCTGGCATATAGTGTGCTGTGAGAAATAAAAAGCTTGGATAAAAAAAAACCTGGAAAGACTTGTATGAACTGATACAGAAGGAAGTGTAGATAACCAGAACAATTTATAAATTGAAAATAATATTTGTAAACAAGGGATTTTGAAAGACTTAAGAACTCTCAACCACACAATGATCAAACATAATTCAAGCTGAAACATGCTATCTACTCCTAGATAGAGGGGTGAGAAACTCAGAGTGTAGACTAAGGCATATTTTTGAATATAGCTAATGTAGGAATTTACTCGTGTGTGTTATCTATGTATCTGTATGTGTGTATATACTTGCACATCCATCCATCCATCCATACAAACACATAGATATCTAGACACAAATTTAAAAGCCTATAGTAGATAGCTACTACAAGTTTTGTTTTGTTTTTGTTTTGTTTTGTTTGGATTCTCAATAGGAGAGAGGAAAGGTGGAAAGTTAACAATTCCATTTGGAACTGAAAGTAATAGCATATTTTGCTGTTCTTCAGGTGTTTTTCTAGCTGTGTTACTTTTAGCAAAGTCAAGCTAAAAGTTTAGAAGACTCACCTCTTCAGTTACCTGTTGCCAGTAAGTGATTAAGGTAATTTGCAGAGAGTTGTTATTTGTGATTCATGAACAATGTAGGAATGTGTTTTCGTGCTGACAAATGTTTCTAACATAACCATGATTTTCAGTTTGGCTGGGTCTTTTAAGAAATTTTTCAGATTTTTGTTCAATAAATTTGAGTTTCTGGGATACACCAGTTTGAAACCTATTGCCCTAAAGAGAATTGCGATAAATGCATTTATCTCAAGATAAACAGATCTCTGTGTTGAAAATATATTTACAAAAATGGATAATTTATTAAAAATCAGAAATAAAGCAATTGGTTCATTCATTCTATAATACTGAAGGGGGGGGGAAGCCAGCTACTCCCCTAGCAGTTGAGGGGAAGAATGTGGAACTATCTAGCATGCCGTACAAGAACACCTCTGGGCAGGCAGAGGATTTCAGATCTTTACTCAACTATGTTTACAATATGAATTCTGTTGTTAGTTTGGCCAGAGAATTTTTTTGGACAGTTTGAGATCTGTTTTCAATGGGAGTAATGTTTACTAGGAGGCAACGATTTAAAATAAGCAGCCAAAAAAGAACAACAGAACAACTATTCAAAATAGATTTGTTCACTGAAAAAAACCTTATCCATTTATTCAAATATATAAAAGTTTGCTTAAAACCAGAAATAAACCAACTGATTAATTTGTTTTAAAGAAAGGATTAAATAAAAGTAGTCTTTGAACTAAACTTTTGTAAGGGAATTGTCACCCTTAGAATTAAGTTTAGTAGTGTCAAGCCTATAAGCAAAAACATTTAAAACTAACCTCACCACTTGCCAAAAAGGTGACTAAGTTAAAAGGCAAAGAAGAACATACTCCTCTGGCCATGGCTAATGTGAGAAGGCACTTTTCTTGTCCAAGCATATTTATAACATGGGATTGGTTTTCAATTTGGTGAGGACATTTTAATTATCCTTCAGATTTTTGTTCAATAGGAAAGTGTTTGTGTGTGTGTGTGTGCTTTTTTTATTAAAGCTTTTTGTTTTTCAAAACATATGCGTGGACAGTTCTTCAACATTAATCCTTTCAAAACCTTGTGTTCCAATTCCCCTTCCCCCTTTCTCCTTCCCCCATGCCCTCCCCTAGATAGCAAGTAGTCTAATACATATTAAACATGGTGGAATTCCATGTTAAATCCAATATACACATACACATTTATACAATTATCAAACCAGTAAAGAGAGAGAAAGTAAAATGAAATACAAGCAAACAACAGAAAGAGTGAAAATGCTATGTTGTGAACCACACTCAGTACCCACTGTACTATCTCTGGGTATAGATCGCTCTTTTCATGACTGAACAATTGAACTCATTTGAATCATCTCATTGCTGAAGAGAGCCATGTCCATCAGAATTGATCATTCCATAATCTTGTTGTTGCATTGTATAATGATCTCCTGGTTCTGCCCATTTCACTTAGCATCAGTACAGTTAAGTCTCTCCTGGCCTCTCTGAAATCATCCTTCTGGTCATTTTTTTACAAAACAATAATATTCCATAACATTCATATACCATAATTTATTCAGCCATTCTCCAATTGATGGGCATCCATTCAGTTTCCAGTTTCTTGCCACTACCAAAAGGGCTGCCACAAACATTTTTGCACATGTGGGTCCCTTTCCTTCCTTTAAGATCTCCTTGGGATATAAGCCCAGTAGAAACACTGCTGGGTCAAAGGAAATGCACAGTTTGATAACTTTTTGAACATAGTTCCAAAATTGCTCTCCAGAATGGTTGGATCCATTCATAGTTCCACCAACAATGAATTAGTGTCCCAGTCTTCCCACATCCCATCCAACATTCATCATTATCTTTTCCTGTCATTTTACCAATCTGAAAGGTGTGTAGTGGTATCTCAGAGGTGTCTTAATTTGCATTTCTCTGATCAAGAGTAATTTGGAGCTCCTTTTCATATGACTAGAAATGTTTTCAACTTCTTCATCTGAAAATTGTTCATATTCTTTGACCATTTATCAATTGGAGAATGGCTTGAATTCTTATAAATTTGAATCAATTCTCTATATATTTTAGAAATGAGAACTTTATCAGAACCCTTAAATGTAAAAATGATTTCCCAGTTTATTGCTTCCCTTTTAATCTTATCTGCATTCGTTTTGTTTGTACAAAAACTTTTAAACTTGATATAGTCAAAATTATCTCTCTTGTGATTAATAATGATCTCTAATTTTTCTTTGATCACAAATTTCTTCCCCCTCCACAAATCTAAGAGGTAAACTGTCCTATGTTCTTCTAATTTGTTTAAAATATCATTCTTTATGTTTAGATCATAAATCCATTTTGACCTTATCTTGGTATATAGTGTTAGGTGTGGGTCAATGCCTCATTTCTGCCATACAAGTTTCCAATTTTCCCAGCACTTTTTGTCAAATAGTGAACTCATCCCAAAAACTGGGATTTTAGGGTTTGTCAAACACGAGATTACTATAATCATTTACTATTTTATCCTGTGAACCTAACCTATTCCACTGACCAATTACTTTATTTCTTAGCCAGTACCAAATGGTTTTGATGACTGCTGCTTTATAATATAATTTTACAGCTGGTACAGCTAGCTAAATTTTATTAGCTTTTTTTTCATTAATTCCCTTGAAATTCTTAACCTTTTGTTCTTCCAGATAAATTTCATTGTAATTTTTTCAAGGTCAGTAAAATAGTTTCTTGGGAGTTTGATTGGGATAGCACTAAATGAATAGATTAGTTTAAGTAATATTTTCATTGTTATTATATTAGCTCGACCTGTCCCAAAGTACTTGATATTTTTCCAACTGGTTAAATCTGACTCTGCGTGGAAAGTGTTTTGTAGTTTTATTCATATAATTCCTTACTTTCCTTTGGCAGATAGATTATCATATATTTTATACTATCAACAGTTATTTTAAATAGAATTTCTCTTTGTATCTCTTGCTGTTGGATTTTGTTAGTGATGTATGAAAATGCTGATAAATTGTGTGGATTTATTTTCTATCCTGCAACTTTGCTAAAGTTGTGGATTATTTCTAATAGTTTTTTACTTGATTCTCTAGAGTTCTCTAAATATACCATCATATCATCTGCAAAGAGTAAAACTTTGGTTTCCTTATTACCTACTCTAATTCCTTTAATCTCTTTTTCTTCTCTTATTGCTGAAGCCAGCATTTCTAATAAAATATTGATTAGTAATGGTGATAGTGGGCAACCTTGTTTCACCCCTGATCTTATTGGGAATGGTTCCATTTTTCCCCCATTACATATGAGGCTTGCTGATGGTTTTAAATAGATGCTACTGACTATTTTAAGGAAAAGTTAATTTATTCTTATACTCTAGTGTTTTTAATAGGAATGGATGCTGGATTTTATCAAATGCTTTTTCTGCATCTATTGACATAATCATATGAGTTTTGTTAGTGTGGTTATTGATATAGTCAATTATGCTAATAGTTTTCCTAATATTGAACCAGCCCTGCATTTTTAGTATAAATCCTACTTGGTCATGGTGTATTATCCTGGGGATGACTTTTTGTGATCTCTTAGCATCAATATTTATTAGGGAAATTGCTATGTAATTTTCTTTCCCTATTTTCATCCTACCTGGTTTAGGTTACCAGTACCATGTCTGTGTTATAAAAGAAATTTGGTAGGAGTCCTTCTTTCCCTATTTTTTCAAATATTTTATATAGTATTGGAGTTAATTGTTCTTTAAATGTTTGATAGAATTCACATGTAAATCCTTCAGGCCCTGGAGATTTTTTTCTTTTGGAGCTGATTAATTGCTTGTTCTATTTCTTTTTTTTAATGGGACTGTCTAAGTAAGTTATTTCCTTTTCTGTTAATCTGGGCAATTTATATTTTTGTAGATATTCCTGCATTTCACTTAGGTTATCAAATTTAATGGCATAAAGTTGAGCAAAATAACTCCTAATTATTGCTCTAATTTCCTCTTCATTGGAGGAGAGTTCTCCCTTTTCATTTTTGAGACTAACAGTTTGATTTTCTTTCCTTTTTCTAATCAAATTAACTAAAGGTTTATCTATTTTGTTGGTTTTTTCATAAAACCAACTCTGTTTTATTTATTAATCAAATGTTTTTTTACTTTGAATTTTATTAATCTCTCTTTTTATTTTTAAAATTTCAAGTTTAAATTGCTAATTGAACACCAGATGGATATTTTTGACTATATTAAGTTAAAAAGTTTCTGTACAAACAAACAAATGCAGACAAGATTAGGAGGGAAGCATCTAATTGGGAAATCATCTTTACATTTAATGGTTCTGATAAAGGCCTCATTTCTAAAATATATAGAGAATTGTCTCATATATATATAAGAATTCAAGCCACTCTTCAATAGATAAGTGGTCAAGGGATATGAACAGACAATTTTCAGATGATGAAATTAAAACCATCTCTAGTCATCTGAAAAGTTGCTCCAAATCACTATTGATCAGAGAAATGCAAATTAAGACAACTCTGAGATACCACTACACACCTGTCAGATTGGCTAAAATGACAGGAAAAGATAACGATGAATGTTGGAGGGGATGTGGGAAAACTGGGACACTAATACATTGTTGGTGGCACTGTGAACGGATCCAACCATTCTGGAGAGCAATTTGGAGCTATGCTCAAAAAGTTGTCAAACTGTACATACCCTTTGACCCAGCAGTGTTTCTACTGGGCCTATATCCCAAAGAGATCTTAGAGGAGGGAAAGGGACCCACATGTGCAAGAATGTTTGTGGCAGCCCTTTTTGTAGTGGCTAGAAACTGGAAACTGAAGGGATGCCCATCAATTGGAGAGTGGCTGAATAAATTATGGTATATGAATGTTATGGAATATTATTGCTCTGTAAGAAACGACCAGCAGGACGATTTCAGAGAGGCCTGGAGAGACTTGCATGAACTGATGCTGTGTGAAACGAGCAGAACCAGGAGATCATCATGCACAGCAACAACAGTATTACATGATGATCAATTCTGATGGACATGGCTCTCTGCAATAAAGAATTGTCTCAAACCAGTTCCAGTTGTTCACTGAAGAAAACCATATACACCCAGAAAGAGGGACATGAAATATGGACCACAACATAACATTTTCATGATCTCTATTGACATTTGCTTGCATTGTGTTGCCTTTCTCTGATTCTTTTTTTTTTTCTTGTAGATAGGATTTTTCTTGCATAACTTCTCAAGCATTTCAACATTATTAACATGTAGTGGACGTCCTGCCATCTAGGGGAGGGGAAGGGACTGGGGGTAAAATTTGTATTGGAAAGCTTTGTAAAGATCAAGGTTGGGGAACTACCCATACATATGTTAGACAAATAAAAAGCTTAAAATAAAAAAAAAATTTCAAGTTTGGTATTTGATTGGGGGGCGTTAATTTGTTCTTTTTCTAGATTTTTTAGTTGCAAGCCCAATTCATTGATCTTCTCCTTCTCTATTTTATGCAAGTAAGCATCTAAAGATATAAAATTTTTGCAGCTTTGGCTGCATCCCATAAATTTTTTTATGTTGTGATATTATTGTCATTCTCTTGGATGAAATTATTAATTATGTCTATGATTTGCTGTTTCACCCGTTCATTCTTTAGGATGAGATTATTTAATTTCCAATTACTTTTTGGTTTATTTTCTCCATCCCTTTTATTGAATGTAATTTTTATTGCATCATGATCTGAAAAATATTCATTTATTGTTTCTGCCTTTCTGCATTTGATTTTGTGATCTTTATGTTCTAATATATGGTCAATTTTTGTATAGATTCCATGAACTGCAAAGAAGACATACTGCTTTCTGTCTCCATTCAATTTTCTCCAAAGATCTATTATGCCTAACTTTTCTAATATTCTATTTACCTCCTTAACTTCTTTCTTATTTATTTTGTGGTTCAATTTATCTAGTTCTGAAAGACCAAGTTAGAGATCCCCCACTAGTATAGTTTTGCTGTCTCTCTTCTTGCAGCTCTTTTAACTTCTCCTTTAGGAATTTAGATGTTATACCACTTGGTGCGTTTATGTTTAGTATTAATATTTTCATTATGGTACCCTTTAGCAAGATATAGTTTCCTTCCTTATTTCTTTTAATTCAATCAATTTTTGCTTTTGCATCCTGAGATCAGGATGGCTACTCTTGCTTTTTTTACTTCACCTGAAGCATAATAGACTGTGCTCAAATTTTTTAACTTTACTTTGTATGTATCACTCTGATTTAAATGTGTTTCTTGTAAACAACACATTTTAGGGTTCTGGCTTTTAATTCAGTCTGCTATCCACTTCTGATTTATAGGAGAGTTCACACCATTCACATTTATGGTTAAAACTACTAATTCTGTATTTCCTGCCATTTTATTTACCCTAAATTGCACTTTTCTCTTTCATTTTCCCCTTTCCCTCTTCCCCACTTGCTTCAAGCCACCCTTCCTTTTTAGAGACCTCTCCCTTTTTTATACCTGTCCCTTATTATTTCTGTTTCCCTTCTTTCAGCTTACCCCTTCCCTTTTCCCCTTTTCCCTACTACTTCAATATACAATAAGACAAACTTCTCTGTGAAGCTAGATGTGTCTAATATTCTCTCTATGAGCCAAATCTGATGAGAGTAAGATTCATACAATGTTCATCCTCTCCTTTCTTTCCCTCAATGATAATATGTTTACTTTCCCTATTTATGAGATGTAATTTCCCTCATTTTACCTCCACTTTCCCCTTTTCTAGTACAATCCACTTTCCAACTCTAGTTTCTTTTTTATATTATAACAGTAAAATCAAATTATACATGCACCGTCTATGTACACCCATAATAGTGATACGATTCTCAAGAGTTCTTTTCTTTTTATCTTTTTATGCTTCTCTTCAGTTCTATATTTGAAGGTCAATTTTTTTGTTCAGCTCTGATCTTTTCATCAGAAATAAATGGAATTCACCCATTTCATTGAATATCCATCTTCTTTCCTGAAAGAAAATGTTCAGTTTAGGTGGGTAGTTTTTTCTTGGCTGCATTCCAAGTTCTTTTGCCTTTCAGAATATCAGATTTCAAGCCCTTTGATCCTTTAAGATGGAGGCTTCTAGATCCTGGGTAATCCTTATTGTGACTCCTTGGAATTTGAATTGTTTCTTTCTGGCTGCTTGCAATATTTTTTCCTTGGTCCAATAGTTCTGAAATTTAGCCTCTCTTTCAAGAGGTGTTCAATGAATTATTTTATTGACTATTTTACCTTCTGATTCTATGACATCCGGGCAGTTCTCTTTGATGATTTTTTGAAAAATAATGTCTAGGCTCTTTTTTTTTAATCCTGATATTCAGGAAGTCCAATAATCCTTAGATTGTCTCTCCTAAATCTATTTTACATGTCAGTTGTTTTTCCAAGTAGGTATTTTACATTTTCTTCTATTTTTTTTCATTTTTTAAAAATTTTGCTTGACTAATTCTTGATGCTTCATTGAGTCATTCATTTCCATTTGTCCAGCTCTGATTTTTAGTGAATTATTTTCTTTAGTTATCTTTTTTAGTTCTTTACTTTTCTGGTGGTAGGCTAATTTCTGCAAAAGTACTTTCCACTTCTCCTGGCAGTTTCTATCAAATATATTTTTTCTAGGTAACTTATAGGTTCCAGTGCATGACAAACTATGTTATTGAGCTCTATTATTTCTGCTTTTCCCTTTTCTCTTTTATATTTGTCTGTTGCTCTACTTTTTTAACCAATACCAAATTTTTTGATGACTCCTGTTTTATAATATAATATTTAATAATAATTTAATGTAATATGTAATTACAATGTATCATAATTTGTGTCCCGGATATTATATATATACCTCAGCAGTATTTTTTCAACCATTACTCTTGTTATTCTAGATATAATTTTTTCTGAGTTTTGTAACCATTATATATAGGATCCTCTTGGTAATTTCGTTGTTCTAATATTAAAAGTATAAACTAACTTTGGTAGCTTTGACATTTTAATAATACTTTCATTGCTTAGTCAGGAACAATATTACTCTAGTTATTTAGGTTGTTTTTAAATTTTTTTTAATTTAAAATATATATGAAATATTTTAAAGCAAAAATATTAACTTCTCTTTTAATATATCAATATATGCATTATATAAATACATTTAATACATCATGTTCCTGCTCCCTGCCCTTCCCCACTTCTTGAGAAGGCAGCCTATATGATATCACATACATATGATGTCTTGTAAAACTTATTTTCATGTTAATCATTTTGCAAAAGAAAACATAAAAATACTAGAAAAATAAAGTTTAAAAAATTGAACTTAGAGTTCATCAATTATTTCAGTGACATTGGGTAGCATTTTTACCATAGGACCTTTGGAACTATCTCGCATCATCATCTTGTTCAGAGTAGCTGTGTCTTTCACAATTGATCATCATTTCAATATTACTGGTTTTGTGTACATGTTCCTTTTGGTTTTGCTCATTTCACCTTGCCTCTGATCATGTACGTATTCCCAAGTTTTTCTGAAATCATCCTGTTCCTCATTTCATATAGTATGCTAGTTAGTATTCAATCATATTCATATATTCCAATTTCTTTAGTCATTCCACATTTGATGATCATCCCCCTTATTGCCAATTCTTTGTAGATATTTTTGTATACATAGGTTCTTTCATCCTTTAAAAATCTCTTTTGGATCAGATCTAATAATTTTATTGCTGGATCAAAATGTGTATACAGTGTTGTAGCTCGAAGCATTGACTCCAAATACTTCTCCCTAGTTATTAGACTAATTCACAACTTTAAACACAATTCAGTATTTTCCCAATTTGTTCACATCCCCTCTGGTATTTGTCATTTTTTCTTTTCTGTCATATTAGGCAATGTGCTAGGTTTGAGTGGTACCTCGAGTTGACTTCATTTGCATTTCTCCTATCAATAGCAATTTAAAACATTTTAATGTGATTATATTAAAAATATTCATTTTAATTTAAAGTTAAAAACACAAAAAGAGAAAATTTCCATAAACACAGCACAGTATAAAAACAAGGTTCAATACAAAACCATGGATTTCCATTTCATGCTTTTTACTTGCATAGCTGCATATGAATGTATATATGTGTAAGAGTATAGAATTATAGATATCTATGTATATGTGTAAATATGTTTGTGTACACATATATGTTTGTGTGTATAAGTGCATGTGTATTTATGTATGTTATTATATGCATGTGTGCATATGTATCCATACACATGTATCATCCATTAAATGTAGCCTTTTGGCTAGTAAGGGAGGAAAGTAAAATAAATATATTAGAGATGGAGGCACCCTTCCAGCAGAATGACAAGTGGAGAGGCAGTGAGCACAAAGGAAGTGAAATGTTAATCCTGGAAGGGACCTTGGATCATAGAATGGTAGAATTGGATTGGATCTTAAAAGATAACTGAGGAAAGATGGCTGTTTTTTTTCCTGAGGCAATTAGGGTTAAGTGACTTGCCCAGGGTCACACAGCTAGAGAATGTTAAGTGTCTGAGATCAGATTTGAACTCAGGTCCTCCTGACTTCAGGGCTGGTGCTCTATCCACTGCCCCACCTACCTGCCCCAAGATGGCTGGTTTTTAAGAAGAAGGGACTGAAGCACAGAGATAAGAAATAATTTTTTTGAGAAATCAAAGGACCAAATTACAAAACTAGGTCCTAATAACTAGTCTAGGGCTCTTTATTTAGGATGACTTTTGGGGTCAGACATCACAGCCAGCTTCCTCTTCAAGAGAGGGTGAGCCCTTAGGCTGCATGACTAAGCCCTTTCAGGAGGAGATGATCCCACTGATGCTCTCTTACATTTATTTTTGTTTCTCTCTTCCATTTTCTTCAGGAAATGTTTTTCTTATGCTTTATCCAGCCAATTGGTGATCCTAATGGAGCCTTGCTTCCATCTGGACACTCTGACAAATGACTGATGATCTTCACAAAAGTGTCTTAACATTTTTTTTTCATGTCTTCTTTTTTTGGTGAGGCAAATGGAGTTAAGTGAGTTGCCCAGGGTCATGCAGCTAGTAAGATAGATGCCAACTGCAGAACACACAGGAAGAGACACAAAACAAGTAGCTATTGCAATGAGACCTGCATCAGGGAAGGGAACAAATATTATCCCAGGTATTCTGGTGATCTCCTGATCTTTTCCCAGCCACAGGGTGAATAACTGTTATTATAAATTATAATAAATTTACATTTATATTAATAGATTTAATATAATTTTTATTTATGTGATTATAGAAAATTATTCTTATTATAATAAGTAATATAGGAGTCATGCTTAGTTAACAGATCCTAGAATATGAGATCTGGGTAGACCAAGAGATAAGACAGTATAGACTATCACACCTGGAAGGTCCTGGAACACAAAATATCATAGGTTTGGAGGGTCATTTTACCATTACAAAATGTCAGAGCTTAAAGGGACTTTGGAAACCAGAATGTCACAGTTCCAGGATTCCTTCTGACTATATATAGATTTGTCACACTTCAAGAGTTCTCAGTATACAGACAGACAGAGTTGGACAGACCATTATTGCTAGAAGGGTATTTGCCTAAGCTCACATAATGTGTGCTAGAGACCTTCCCATTTAGGGAGTGGAACTGAGGTGAAGTCAGCTACTATCTCTGCTTATGATCCTTGATCCTTCAAAGCTAATTAATGCCAATCTCTTCCTCCTACTGTCTGACCTGGGGCAGAACCTGGGATTTGTACAAGGCAGATGTAGTGTACCAAACCCTGGAGGGATTACTGAACAAAAAAGAAAAAAAAACAAATAAAAAACCTTTTTCCCTAGTCAAATAACAAAAAGGAACTTACAAGTCACAGCTTACCCACTGCCATTGTGTAAGAGACTGATGTCCACTGGTTTGCCTTAATCATTGCAAATTATTTCTGAACTGAATCAATTAATCAATGTAAATGTGAAAAGATAAACAAGCACTGAACTTCCCTGTGCCAAAAAGCCCATCACTGGGCCCCAGGATGCTTGCCCTTGGCTTATCTAAAGAGAACTTTACCTGTTTCAGTGGAAATCCAGATCAAGTCATCTACCCTCCCCCCCTTGGGTGAGCTATAATCTCTCGAGAGGCAAATAACTAAGTGTGCAGTAAGGCTGAAGCAGCTTGTTCTAATCACTGGTTGTCATGGTGACTGGTGGTTGTCAAGGATACCTGGAACTATGGGTTCCAGCCATTCATGGTATCTCTTTATAAGGCCTCCATTATGATCCATAGGTGGGAGGAAGGGTGAACTCCTTCCCAGCTTTGTCCTGGATGGCCAGCTGGGAGCAGATCTCAATCACCAGGGGCTGGGAATAACCACATATGCACACACACAATGTGGGTATTATATGTTGACAGACAGAGAATAAAACAAAGACCTAGAGATGCAGAGACAGAGACAAGCCGAACCAGAGATAGAGAAAGAAAAATAAAGAAGCGGACTGCAGAAGAATATGACTAAGGAGTCTTATAAGGGAAGCTGCTGTTGCTATGAGAATTGTATCAGGGAAGGGGACAAAGATCATCCCAGGCACTCTGGTGACCTCCCTGATCTCCTCCAAGTCAGGGGAGAAGAAACTGGGGCCCAATAAGGTCAAGTCCTTTCCCAGGTAATACAGGTCCTAAGCACTAGAGGCAGCACTTGAACCCAGGTCCTCTGATTCCATGGCAGCCAATCTTCTATCCAAGACACAATTCTTTTAATTCTCCATAAGGAAAGGGTAAAAAACCTTAAGCTTGGATCAGAATTGAGAAAGATGGAACACCTTGTTAAGTTAGTGTGAGGGAGAATCTATTGGACAGAGAAGGTGCAAGTTGGGAAAGAATTAAATAACGAAAATAAAAGGAAGCAAAAAAAAGAGTTTGTGAAAAGTTTTGAATGCCAAACAAAGGATTTTATATGTGAATACACACACACACACACACACACACACACACACACACACTTAGATATATTAGTTTTCAACATTTAGCTTTATATTATTTTTATTTTTTTATTTTTTCTCCCTTTCTACATCCCTTCCTACCTTGCCAAAACTGCAATCAATATAATATAGGTTATATGTGTCTAATCACCTTGAACCTATTTATACATTAGTCATCTTGTAAAAGAAGAATCAGAAGAAAAGGGAAACATGAAAGAAAGGAAAAAAAACAGCAAAAAATGAAAATAATGTGCTTTAATATGTATTCAGACTTCATAGTTGTTTCTCCAAATGTAAATAGAATTTTCCATCATGAATCTCTGGAAGTGTCTTACAGTGTTTTGTTTCTGAGAAGTGCAAAGTCTTTCAAAGTTGATTATCTCCACAACTGAGTTTAAGGGAGTGTTATACTTAGGTAACACATCATTGAATGTAAGGGCTGGGAACATCCTTAGATCATAGAGTGTGAGATCTGGGTGGACTGATAGATGAGAGAATATGAAAGATCACAGCTGGAAGGTCGCTGAAACATAAAATGTGAAAGGACAAACATGCATTGAAGCCCCTGTGGTAAATAAAACAACCACTGGGCCCCAAGATGCTTGCCTTTGGCTTGTTCAAAGAGCAGGGAATAAAATGGGGTCTCATGCTTCTTCCAATGGAAATGCAGATCAAAGCAGCCACCCCACTTTTGGTCCAATATGCTCTTTCAAAAAGCAAATTGTAATGTCTAGCTAGGAAGCAGACTGCTTCCCATGGTGACTGGTAGTTGCCAAGGATACCTGTAATCCTGAATTGCAGGCATTCAAAGTACCTCTTTATTCGCCATCTATTATGATACATTAGGAGGAGGGGAGAGCTTCTTCCCAGCTTTGTCCTGGACTGCCAGCTGGGAGCAGGCCTAAATCGCCAGGGGATACACAATATCAGAAGATATCTACATATGTACACACAAGTCACTGTGTATATCACTGTGCATGAGCAGAGTAATAACAAATACTGGTCAGCTTTTGTGTTTATCTGGTAAAAAAATGCAAAGTACAAAGGAGTTGTACTTGAACACAGTTCCTGGAATATGCTAAGCTGGCACTTATGAAAAGCTTCTTTGATAGGCTGGGCCCATAAAAGTCAACAAACTCTTCTTCCCTCTACAGTGGTCTTATCTCCCCAGAGTTTATCCTTCAGTTTGAGGTCTTCCATCCAGCAAGGAGAAAAGCCCCACCCAAATCAGCAAAATGAGCCCCTTTTCCTCTGTTGGGGTACACTTTCCACCTTATTGCTGTTTTTAGATCTCTATGTTGGCTTAATCATGCTTGGTAATGCCTTACTGACAGTATTCTAGCCCCAGAAGGGAATTTAGACAAGCTTCCATCTAAGAATTTGAGCTGCCTACTTTTGAATGCTGTTTCCACATCCAAACTTCTATGCAGCTCTAGGGTTTTCCTTTATTATTATTTAATATTTTATTCTTCTCCAGTTATATGTAAAACAATTTTAACATTTGTTTTTATAACTTTGAGTTTCTGATTTTCTCCCTTTCTCACTCCTTCCCCCTCTTGAAAAGGCACATGTGAAGTCATGTAAAACATTTCCATAAAAGTCATGGTGTAAAAGAAAACACAGACCCCTCCAAAAAGAACTCATGAAAAATACAATAAAAAGTATCCTTCACTGGATTCAGATGCTATCATTTCCTTCTTTCTGCGTGGATAGCTTTTTCCATCATAAGACCTTCATAGTTGTCTTGGATCATTGCACTGCTGAGAATAACCAAGTCATTCACATCTGGTCATGTCACAATATTGCTGTTACTCTGTAATAAGTACATTTAACTTTGCATGAGTTCATGGAAGTCTTTCCATGTTGTTCCTGAGAGTTCCTGCTCATCATCAATTCTAATAGCACAATAGTATTCTATCATAATCACATACTACAATTTGTTCAGCAATTCCTTAATTGATGGATATCCCTTCAATTTCCAATTCTTTTCCATGAGAAAAAAAAGCAGATGAGATATTTCTGTACAAATAGATCCTTTTCCTATTTTATCTCCTTTTGGATGCAGATCCAGTAATGGCACTTCTAGGTCAAGGGATATACATGGTTTTATAGCATTTTGAGAAAAGTACAAATTGCTTTACAGAATGGTTGAATCAGTTTACAATTGTGCCAAAAGTGCATTAAGGTTTCATTTTCTCCACATTTCATCCAATATTTGTCATTTTACTTTTCTGTCCTAATAGTCAATCTGATAGGTATGAGATAGAACCTCTGAATTGTATTAATTTGCATTTCTGCAATTAACAATGACTTAGAACATTTTTCTTTCCTTATGGCTATATATAGCTTTGATTGATTCATCTGAAAACTGTTCAGATCTTTTGATCATTTATCAGTTGGGAAAAGCTCCTATTTTTTTTTATAAATTTGACTCAATTCTCTATAAGTTTGAGAAATGAGGTCTTTTATTAGAGAAATTGGCTTCAATTTTTTTTAGTTATGATTGCTAACTCTCTTTCTATCCTAAATCCTCCCCTGTTTATTCCATTCTCTCTCTCCTTTCACTCTGTTCATCATCCAAAGGGTTTTGCTTCTGACTATCCCATCCCCCTATGTTCTCTCCCTTCTCTTATCCCCTACCCCTCCTATTTTCCTGCAGGATAAATTAGATTTCAGTACTCAGCTGAGTGTGTATGCTATTCCCTCTTTGAATAAATGTCAATGAGAGTGAGGTTCACTCACCCCTCTTTCCCTCTCCCTCTTTCCCTTCAATGTAAAAGGTTTTTTTACATCTTTTATGAGAAATAATATGCAGTTCCACTTCTCCTTTCCCCTTTGTCCCTGTACTCCCCTAGCTGTTTAGTGAGAGCTAGCTAGTTAACACATCAAATGCCTAAATCTGCATTCTAGGATTGGATTTTTCTTCTGCTCATTTGTGGTTGACCAAGGAGGACCAGTGTTGTACCCCAACTTCTGTTTATTTTTATCACTGTACCTTCACCTGAGGTGTCATTTGTCTTGAGAAATCTGAAGAGCTTAGAATTGTCTGACCTACTGTTCCATCTTCCCAGAATTCTCTTTAGAGTCATTATTTAAAGATATTTGGAGGGTTCTAACGGAGAGCTCAGGCTCCTTGATTTTATTCTACTATCTTGGTTCCACCACCAACAGAAAAGAAGCAATAGCAAAACAAGTATACTCCATAAAAAGACTAATAATTAATAATATTATCACACACACACACCCCGTTTTACAGATATGAAAACTGAGGTTTAGAGAGTTTTAGTGGCTTGCTTATGGTCACACAGTGAGTAAGGCAGAAGTTCAGTTTAGGTCTTGTGACCCCAATTCCGGTTGTCTATCCACTATGGCAATTTACCAGTATCAGGGCAGCTGTTGCTGAGGAGAAAAAAGTGCCTGATCGGAACTAGATTTAAAAGGAAATTTATGGAGTCACTTGGTAGAGGAAACTGAGTCAGAAAGCAGAGTGTAGTTCCCTTTTGGCTAGGCTTTGGAAGGTTTGCATTGTGTACGATTTAATCCCGGAACAGAAACAGTAGGAGCAGGCCCCTGTGCGTGCCAGGGTGCCCATAATCCCTCCCCGATCGTTCTGCTCTTTGTCTCCTTCTTCTGAGAGAAACGAGGACGCTGATAGGCACCCCTCACCCAGACTACCTCCTCCCTCCCCTCCTCTGCTTTGGGGGTTATCAGAAATCCAAGTCCCATTCAAGGGCTGGCGGTTTGCAGATGCTGCTGCAGCTCTTGGGCTCTTCCCTTTTGTGGAGCCCAGGGCACCCCTCCCTCGACCTTCCCCTTCCCATATGTGTCCTCGCCCTCCCAGTGTGAGTAAACGGGCCGCCCCTACACTACACCAAACTGAGTTCAGCTGCTACCCCTCACCCCCAGCCCTAGCAGCCCGGCCTCAGGAACTCAGGACCCTGGTCAGCACCGGGCCCTTTTCTAGGTGGAAGATACACTGCGACCTCCTCCCCTAGCCAGTCTGGGTGCTGGGGGGCCAAGAGAAACGATTGGGGGTGAGCTTCTATTGCTCTGGGCTTGACGTCACAAAGCCCTCTCCCTTCCCTCCTCTCGTCCCCCCCATTTCGGGGAGCAGTCTAGCCCCGCCCTCTGGTGACGTCATAGTAACCGCCCCTTCCCACCTTCTATTAAAGGTGAAGTCTCCTTTGTCTCTTTGTGAGGACCTGAGGGGACGAGAGCAGTTCGAGGTCTGTGTACCCCTCAGTCAGTTCCCTTCCCTGCTCCCTTGAAATCCCTCCTCTCCATTATCCCCATCTTCCAGACTGACGGATCCCGAGGGACCTGCTAGTGCCTAAGCGGCTGTGAGTGAGGTAATTGCCCTTTCCCTGTTCCTGCCTCAGTCCCTCCATTTTCCTCCTTCTCTTCTCTCGACGCCGCCGCCTTTACATGAACTTCTCCCCTCCCCAAATGGCTTCTTTCTCTGCCCAGGAGGATGTGTAGAAGGGTGAGTGGAAGGTCCTGGCAGTATCAATATCTTTGTGTTTGAGTGTGTAGTGTATGAGTGCAAGATAATCTGCGTGTGAAAATGTCTGGGTGGGTGTCGGAGGAGATGTACTGTGTGAATCTCTGTGTGCCTGCACCTTCAGGGCTTCCCTTGCCTGGCCAGGGCTCTGTCAGGAGGGCTAGGGGGTTGGAGGGTGGGTGTGGTACAAGGGGCTGGAATACGGTGGAGACCAGCAGGGAGAAGCCTTTGGGACATTTCCATCCTTTCTTCTGGTTCTCTTCCTTTCATCCTTGGCTTGGCTTTGGAGCTGTGGAGAGGGGGACAGTTTAGAAAAAAAATGTTTTTAAAAATATATATATTACCCAATATTTATTGTAATATCTTGCTTTGAAGATCAAAGGAAATGGAAATTATGGGAATGCCAACATATTTTATTTTTAACAAAATGCCAGTTACAAAAATATAAACTTATGTAGAAAAATAGAGTGATTACTTCATTTCTAAAGCTCTCTCCCTTTACAAAATTATTCACCTTTAAATGTTTTTTCCATATAATTATTTTTTAATTAAGTGCAAAGATAGCTTACAATATTTTTTTTGTAAGATTTTAAGCTAGGAACTCTTCTCCTCTAATGTCTTTGTTTAGTGTCCCTTAATTTAATGATACAATTATCTTTTGTTCTGGTTAAAATGAGCCCCTGAAGAAGGGGAGTTTCCAAGTGCTTTGTTTCAGAACCAAAATGGAGAATTGTCCCTAAACGTTCATATTTCTATAATTCAGTGGCTGAAAGAAGAGAATTGCTTTAATGCGCACTTCTCTCCTTATGAGGGATTTGGTGCATTTTATCATATTGGAAGCTTGGATTTCTTTTAAAAAATTCCTGTTCATATCCTTTGATTTATTGGAAAATGTCTCTTAATTTGGGAAACTGGAATCAGTTCCTTCTATGTGTTTCATATGTGCCAGTCCTTGGAGAACTTTGCAACAAAAATGTTTTTCTTCAATTAAGTGTTTGCTTTCTGGTTTTAACTGTATTTGACCTGTTTGCCCCAAACCACTTCAACTTTATAGAAGCAGAATTAATCCATTTTATTTTTTTGTGGTTTTCTCCGTTGCTTGTTCTGTTATAACTTATTCCCTTATATACAGATATGAAAAGGAATTTGCTCCTTGCGCCTCTAATTTGTTATTGATTTCCCTTTTACATTTAATTCATGTATTCATTTGTACTTTAATTTGATATTTGTGATGAGATATTGAGGTCCTATCAAATTTCTGCCAAAGTGCTTTCTCCTTAATCTATTTCTTTTTATCAATTAATGTGTATATTCACAAATATATGAAAGGAAGATGGGTTTGGGGCTATTAAGATATCAATAGCTCCCACTAGTGGAAGATGTCCTCTGTCCCCCTCCCCTCGCCAGGCTGAGGATGGAAATTGAAAGAAAGGATGGGGGGGGTGGACGCGCTCCCACTGCTCACATCACAAAGTCTCCTCCCCTCCCTCTGCTCTGGAGGAGACTAGCCCCGCCCTGTGGTGACGTCACGGTAACTGCCCCTCCCACCTTCTGTTAAATTTAAGTCTCTTTGTCAATGTGAGGATGTGCAGAAACACGAGCCCTGGAAGGTCTTCGAGCCCCTCGTTCCCCTTCCAGACTGCCCGATCCCGAGGGTCCTCCCAATGCCTAAGGAGCTGTGAGAGCTAAGTGCCCCCTCCCCTGCTCCTGCCTCCGCCCCTCTCTTTCTTCCCTTTCTCTTCTCTCCCTTCCCCACCCCCCGCCTTTTCATGAACTTCCCCCTTCCCCAGTTGGCTTAGTGTCCAGGAGGATTAGCGGAAGGGTGGGTGGAAAGTCCTGGGAATATCAACACCTTTGTTTTTGCTTGTGTTATATATGAAGGTCGGAGCATCTGGGTGTGGCAGTGTCTGCATGGAGGCAGGTGGGGGTTTATGTGCGCCTGCGCCTCCGGGGCTTTCCCTGCCTGCCCAGGACTCTGACTGCCGGGCTGGGGCCCTGGTGGGTGGGAGGGTGTAGGAGATTGGGCTGGGGTCCGCTAGTCACCAGGAGGGAGAAGACTTTGGTAACACTGCTTCGCTCCCCTCTTCAGAAGGGCGTTTCCCTCCTTTCTTTCTGCCTCCCTTCCTCCCGTCCTTAGCTTGGACTTAGAGCTTTGGAGAAAGGAGGCAGCTCAGAAAATGTTGTGGGTTTTTTTCAACATATATTGTTGATATTTATGGTAATATCTTTCCTTGAAGATCAAAGGGAATGGAAATTATAAGAATATGATCATATTTTATTGTAATGAAATTCCACGTACAAAAATATAACCTTTCACATCAAAATAGTGATTATTTTATTTCTAAAGAGCTCTCCTTTACAAATTCACCTTTAAAAGGTTTTTTTTTCCTTTAGAAGTATTTTTTCAATTGCCTTTAAATATAGTTTTCAACATTCTTTTTTGTAAGATGTTAAGTTAGGAATTCTTCCCCCTTCTCCATATTGTCTCTATGTTTTCCTTTGATGACATTTAATTTAGAGATAGTTGTTCTGGTTACAATCAGTACCTGGTGACTTTTGAGGTACCATGTTTCAGAACAGAAATGGAGAATTATCCCTCTTTGTTTTCATGATTTAGAAGCTGAAAGAAGACAATTGTTTTAATTTTAATATTCACTTCTCTTTTTATGAGATTTGGTGAATTTTGTCATATAGATTTAGTGCATGTTTCTATCTTGTTAACTATATTTGATCTATTTGTGCTTTATGGAAGCAGAATTAATCTATTTTATTTTTTCCATGCTCTCTGTCTGCTTGTTTTGACATGATCTCTTCCCTTATACATAAATATGAAAAGTAATTTGCCCTATGCTCCTCTAATTTGCTCTTGATTATCAGCCCTTTTACATCAAATTTCTGTCCTTTAGTGAATTTATATGATATGTTGGTGTGATAGTTGCTATGCCGTATCAAATTTTAGACCAATTAGAGAACAGTTTTCTCTTTACACTTTTCTCTTTAATTAAATAGCATCCTTTACTCACCCCCCTTTCCTCAATCCACTCTCTTTAGATATATTAAACATTTAAATCATTTTACTTTTTGCTTCTGTAAATTGCATACCCAATGTTTTCCATTGATCGGTATTTCAGTTTTTAACAAGTTGAAATTATTTTCTGGACAGCTTTATATTTTGTAAGGCATAAAGTTAGAAATAATCATATTTCTGAGTTCATATATGCCCTCAGACACTGTCTCTATTCCCTGAGTAACCCTGTTTACCTCACTTCCTCATCTGTCAAATGAGCTACAGAAGGAAATGGCAAAGTCCTCCATGATTTTTGCCAAGAAAACCTAAATGGTTTCAGGAAAAGTCAGTGCTAAACAACAGCAATTGCTTTCACAATCTCTGATTTATAGTATAGTTTGACATCTGCTACTGATAATTACTAACCCCCACACCTTTCCTTTCCTCCTTGCCACGCCTCCATTATTTCCCTTGAAGATATTTGAATTCAGTAAATCTGAAGAAGAATCAGTAAAAATACTGATTTATTTTCTGTTTCTTACACCATCAGGGTATCTTATTGATCCTGCCCTCTCATCATGAAAGCCGTGTCATGTAAGAATTTTTTTTTTAATGTTAGGGAGGAACAGAAAAGTGAACCCAACTGGTTGATGCATTTAGGAAGAGGTAGACCATTTACTTCTTGGACAAGAAAAGGTAAGGGTGTCTTCTTATGTTTTCTTTTCAATTGCACTTGATCTTTAACATTTCCTTACAGATATTTTCTTTTTTTGTTGTATCCTTTCCATTTAAATTGTTGTAGTTATCATGTGTATTTTTACTAATTTCTTGTCTCTGCTTAATTCACTTTACATTAGATCAAAAAAAAAATTCTACTTCTCTGTACTCAGCAGACTCATCATTTCTTATAACAATGTAGTTGTATTTCTTGACATTCACATTCTATGCCTTGTCTAGCCAAGAGCATCTACTTTGTTTCCATTTTATAGCTGTTACTAAAAGCACTATTCTAAATATTTTGGAATATATAGAAGCTGTTTTCTTATTGATAGTTTCTTGAAGTGTAATGGAGTATTTGCATTAATGTAACCATTTTATCCCACTTTCATAGATTCATACACCCTTCAATACTTCACTTTATCCTGTTCTCTACCCAGCTTATTTCTTTATCAATTTTGGATGGTGCTATTCTCTTCTTGGTATGTATATATATATGTGTGTAGTATATGTGTATGTATGTAGGTTTGTTTCCTTTTTAACCCATTCCTTTCTCCCCCATGCAATTCCTCTTGTTAGTTCTTGCTATCACACCTTATTCTTATAGCATAATTACTATTTTTACCTTTTCCTGGAAATTTTTGCTTTTTAGAGTCACATCATACTCAACTTTTTCCCAGTCATTCTTTTGGTCTACCCAATTAGTAACATCAATCTTAGACTTTTCATTTCCATTTCCATGTATACAACATAAACAATTTGTCCTTACTGTGTCCCTTGAAATTAATCTTTGATGTTGGCTTTTATATATTAAAATTTCTATTGAGTTTGAAAATCTGTCCCTTTCTTTTTCATTTAATATGATACTTAGTTTGCTGGACATAATATTTTTGGCCATAATTTTAGACCTTTTGATTATTGATATATAATATTTTAGGACCTGTGGTCTTGTAATAATATAGCTGCTGGTAAATACTGTGCAATTCTTATCATAGCTGCATCATATTTGAATTGTTTATTGTTGTTATTGCATGTAAATATTTTCTTCAACTGAGGTTTTTCAAATTTACTAATAACATGTTTATATGTTTTCCTTTTAGGACTCCTTTGAAGTGGTGATTGGTGGATTTCTTCTCGTTCTATTACTTCAGGATAAGTTTTAAAACTTATTTATTGTATTTTTGTGTCAAGCTTTTCTTTTTTGTTCATAGCTTTCAGCTAATCCAATTATTCTTATGCTTTCTTTTCTTGATCTGCTGTCCAGACTTGTTATTTTTATTATGTTTGATATTCTCTTCCATTTTTTTCATTTTTTATATTTAGTTTTATTATTTCTTTGTCTTTTATATCTTCACGGGCTTACCCTTACCTAATTCTAAATTTCAAAGAGCCGTTTCTTTCTTTAAGACTCTGTATCACCTTTTCTAGTTGATTGACTTTCTTTTTATAATCTTGTTTTTCTTGGATTGTTTTATTTTTTCCTCAGTCTCATTTAATTTTTAAAGATTTTTTTTGAGTTCTTTTATAAATTCTTTTTGGACAGGTAGTTATTTAATATTACTTTTTAAGGTAAGGAAGACTTTCTTTTACTTCAATACCCACCTCTAAAGATGTACCTTGGTATTTCATATTTTCATAATAACTTTCAATGATTGGGTCTTTGTCTTTTTTTCTGTTCACTTTTTTCTTAAATTAAAACTCTAGTCCTGGGATGGGGTGGTGGTGCTTCTGGCTTCAGGTCTTCAGTTTTTTCCTCTTGATAGGGAACTCAAACCATGAAATCTACCTTCCTGTTAGACCCCACAGCCAGCACCTAGTCAGCCCCACTGTTTGTGCATTTAAGGATAGCATCTCAGCTGTATAGCTGGGCCTGATGTTCCTTATCAGCAGGGGTTTCCTCAATCTTCCTAGACTCAGACCCCCAGCATGTGAAAGTTTCTGTGGTTTGGGATCTGAACCCAACTAGTCCCAGGTATCCCAGCTTGCTGTTTTAATGGAGTGAGCCTAGAGGTAGTATTTACACTTTATACTAGTTATCTTTATTTAGGACTTCTCTGGTTGTCCTTTGAGCACCCCTGTTCTCCTCCAATTTTTATTTGTTTTGCACTTGTCTACATTAGCAATAAAGCACAATTTTGTTTCGTTAGTGGGGGAAATCTGGAGCACTTGGAATTTTCTGAAGTAGTCTGCCATCTTCTCTCAATCTTCCCCAAGAGTTGTTTTTCTCAAAGGATTTTTGCACTTCCTTTTCTATTTGGACAATTCTATTTTAAGAAGTTTTCTACAGTGAATTTTGCTACATGTTTGTCCATTTTTGGTGCTTCCTTCACCAAGATGTTGACACTTTTCTATGATTCTCTTATATACTCTCATTTTTCTTCCCAATTTTCTTCTGTATTTCTTATGTGATTTTAAAAATTCATTTGAGCCCTTTCAGAAGTTCTTTTGGGGTTTGAGACCAACCCATATTTCCATTTGAGTCTTTGCATGTGATTTTTTTGCCATCACTGCTCTGTATCATTTTGTGTTTTGATCTTCCCTGATAGCAGAGAAGCTTTCTAAAGTTAGGGCATTTTTAGGTACAGTTTTCCAGCCTATGTTATAATTT
Source organism: Myrmecobius fasciatus (assembly GCA_023553655.1). Taxonomy (NCBI): domain Eukaryota; kingdom Metazoa; phylum Chordata; class Mammalia; order Dasyuromorphia; family Myrmecobiidae; genus Myrmecobius; species Myrmecobius fasciatus. The sequence goes on from JAJPUD010003997.1 coordinate 63,689, forward strand.
TTAAAGTTGAACTCTGTGCTTGGTGTATGGAGGGCTCTATTCCAATATTCTTGAACTGAAAGTCCCTGGTTTGGCCCATAGCTTACTGCTTCTACGTCCTGAAGGGCTGGCACTTACTTGCTGTGCCTGGACCTCTAGGCCTCCTAGGTGTGGCCACTAGCCAGACGATCCACAAATCCTCCCTTGGAACATGAGATATTTCGTGAAGCCATTTTATGCCTACCCTACCTCATAAAAATTTAGGAAGTCATAACTCAGGTAAGAAAACTAGAGTTTTTCCTCAGGGTGGATGGTGAATTCAGAATGGGCTGAGTACTGGAAGAACTTGAGTTGTGCCCTGAGAATGAGCTCTTTCTTGATCCTTCCCTACCCTCCAAGCAGTCTTCTGGGATCTCCATCTAGGTGGTTCAGGGGTTAGAGCAGTGGGCCTGGAATTTGGAAGATTGCAGGTTCAATTTACCCTCAGGCACTTACTATGTATGTGGCCTTGGGCAAGGACCAGCCAGAGTGTTTCAAATCAAGGATTCATTCATCTTTGTGCCTCCTCAACCCATCTGAAGGTCTCTGTGGTCCTGCAGACTTGTCTGGGGCACTAAGGGGTGAGGTGACATGACTGTGGTCATGCCGCTAGCTTGGGTCCAAAGCAGGACTTGAGCTCTGAGCTTTCCTGACTCTGAATCTGGCCCTCTATCCTTAGGCCTCAGAAGGTCCTTGTCTTGTGTCCAGACACAGTTCAAGCCTCATTTCTGCCAGAAAACCTTTCTTGATTCCCACTGCTAGTGGCCTTGCTCCCAGACTGCCTTGTATTTTACCTTGGTTTTTATTCTTCCTATACATTTATTCATTTTCTGTCTCCTTAGAGCATAAGGGTATCATGTTAGGAACTGTGTTTGGATCTCCAGAACCTAGCAGTATGATATACATGTGCTTGTTGAGTGCTTATTTAGGCCATCTGTCTTTGTATGTACCCAGTCCATTGGAGGAGTCAATCTAGAGCTATTGAATGAATAAATTAATGAGTTATAGATCTAAGTAAAGGTAATTATCATTATATCTTATTTGATTATATTTATAAATTATTTCTAATTTTCATCAGGTATCTTTTTATTATTTCAATTATCATAGCTAACTCATGTATTCTCTTATACTTTAATTTAATATGTGGTGTGAGGTATTGATCTTCTATCAAAATTCTGCCAAACTGCTTTGGACTTATGCCATCTGTGTTTTATTAACTAAAGACAGTTCTTGCTTTCTGTAAATGGGCTGTTGGGCAAACCTCTTAGTAGAGCAATTCTGAAGCAATGTGAATTTACCCCCAGATCTGGCTTCAAGGGAGAGAAGGAGACAGAAAAGAAGCCATGAGCCTGGTTAGGGAGGGGGCCAAGAGATGATGCAAGGACACATGGGCCCTGGAGACAGAGAAGCAAGAGCAGGATTGGGATCGGGTGGGTGTTGTAGCCAGCCACAGTCACACAAAGGAGAGAGCAAGCAGCATGTGGACTGAGAAAAGACACATGGAACCTGAGTGTGGATGGACAGGAGATGAACAAGCAGATGTCAGACATGAAGATAAGTGGCAGAACCACCTAAAGGCTCCTCTCTTAGTGCTGGAGGTCTCAAGCCAAGCCCGGATGCTGAAGCTTCAGAGGTGGAAGGAATCAGGCTGCACAACAAAGTCCTTTTTGTTTTTGCTCCCCACTTCTTCATTCATACCCTTTAGATTCTTCCCCTCATTTAAAAATGTTCCTGGATGTTTTCTGCTTCTTAGATCACAGTATCCCAGGTATCCCTCCCTCTCCTTCTCCTTCCTGAGAGTCATGCCATGTGATCATTGGTATTTTGTGTTTTAGGAAGAAAAACATCAACACAACTCTATAATCCAGAGAGGAAAAGATATTTGTGGTGGGAGATCATCTTTCTGACAAACGTCAGTTACTGAAGACTTGCTTTTTGCTGAAGCATATGTGATTTTAGAACATGAGAAAAAAAAAAAAAAACACTTGTGGATGAAAACAATCTACCTGGAAACATTCTAGTAACTACACTCCCTAGGGAAGTGCCTCTAATCTCTGAACATTCCGAACATTCAGAGGAAAAGACATTGGTGGGGGAAAATCTTTCTGAAAATCTTACTTACTATAGGCTTACTCTCGGGGGAAGCACATCTAATATCCGAATATTCAGTGGATGAAATGCTAATGGGTGAAGATAAACTCTTTGACAACATACAATTACTATACTTTCTGGGTTACACATCTACTCTCTGAACATTCAGAGGAAAAGACACTTGTGGTGGTGATAATCTTTCCGAGAACCTTTCACTTACTATGGGCTTACTCCCTAGGGGAACACCTCTACTCTCTGAACCTGAGGAAAAGACACGTGTGGGGGAAAATCTTTCTGAGAATATGTCACTTACTATAGGCTTACTTTCTGGGGAAGCACATCTAATATCCGAGTATTCTGTGGATGAAATGCTGATGGGTGGAGATAGACTCTCTGACAACACTCCATTACTACACTCACTGTGGAAACACACCTACTCTCAGAACATTCAGAGGAAAAGACAGTTGTGGTAGAAGACACTCTCTCTGGGAACATTTTGGTGTAAGAAAGAGACTGGGAAGGCCTTCTGGACAAAGAAACCGACCTTTGAGAGAAGCAATGGTGGGCTCTATGGTCTGTCCAGTACGGTCTGAGACCTCACCTTGTTTCCCTTAATAAAGGTTGATTCCTTTGCCCAGATAGGTTTCCAGTTTCTCTCTTACACCAGTCAGTTCGGGATTGCTCACTATGGAAACATCTAGACTCAGAACACTCAGCGGACAAGATCTTTGTGGCAGGAGATACTCATTCAGGGAACAGTCCACTTACTACAGGCATCCTCTCTGGGGAAGCACAGCAAGAGAAAAATTGGATAGTCAATGAATCACAGGCCGCTGAAGCATTCCTGATGAAAAGACAAGAGGTGACTTCCAAATAAGAGTCAAGAGAAGCATTCAAAGGTAATTATGATAGAGACCATCATAAGTAACTCAATGAGCTTAAATTGGGTACTCTTCTAAAAGGGAGGATAATAAACTTCTAAGAATTTTGTCATTACTAGAGCAGGTAGAAGAGTTCTACTTAGAAAGAGGGTTTGAGAGTGAGATGTTTAGGTGGGGATGATGTAAAATAAATGGACAGGTAAGAAATATGGATGCCCTGGGAGATGGTAGAAGGGAAAGAAAGAATGAGGGAAATGATCTCATTAAAAAAGGCAAACAAGGAAAAGGTTTTATCTTGGAGTGTAACATAGTGGGGGGGAGGGACCATTGCTTGAACTTCCCTCACATCTAAATTTCTTCAAAGAGGGAAAATATTTATAAATTTATAAATATATCTATATGTATACCTACTTACTAAATTGGTCATAAAAATCATGAAAAATGTAGGTAAGCAGGAGAATGGATGATGATAAGTGATGGGCAGCTAAAAAATTCATTGGTCATATGCAAAACAAAAAATAACAAGGTGAAAGGACAAAAAGAGAGAGAGAAGAAGAAAGTGACAAAAACAGCATGGAAGGAAATGCATAATCATGACAGTGTGAATGGAATGAACTCACTCATAAAAAAGAAGTGGGGAGCAAAATGAATTAGAAACAGGAATTCAACAATGTTTATTTGTTTTTACAAGAAATACACTTGAATAAAAGAGAGAACCAGAGTTAAAACAAGGGGCTGGAGCAGAAACTATTATGCCTCCTATGAAAAAAAAAAAAGGATAGCAAACATGATAACAGAAAAAAAGTCAATGCAAATGGTCCTGATTAAAAGAGGTTAGCATAGATAATAAATTTTGAACAAAAGAACCACAAAAAATACCACATCTGTGGTAAAGATAAATGTGCATAAAGGCATAGCATTCAAATTCTTAAAGGAAAAGTTAAATGAATTACAGGAAAAAAAACAGATAAAAGTATAGTAGTGGAAGACTTCATCTTTTCCTTCTGAGAGCTAGACAAATGCAACAATAAAATAAAAGTCAAGAAAAGTAATAAAATCTTAGAAAACTTAGATATGAAAGATCTCTGGAGAAAACTCTGTGGGCACAGAAAGGAGAACAGATACATGTTGTTTCATGTCAACTCAAATCATGCAAATTGGACTTTACGCAAAGAATTCTCCAAAAACTCTGTCTCAAAAAAACACGCCTATGTAAATTGTACCATAGAGTACTGGGATCTCTTTCTGCTCCTGCACCTCACATCAGCACTCTGCGGCCTCCTCTCAATAATCCCAAAAAACTTAAAAACATTCTTCAGCAGAAAGCAGAAGAACAGGTCTTCAGAGAGACAGCTGCCACCTCTGATGGATCCAGGTTTGCCTTTTGACCTCCAGTGCTGATGGAAGAGAGTTCGGTTCCAGTGAGCCCATCTGCCTGAGAGTTTGGTCCCTGCATTTGGGTGTTTTGTCCATCCTCACTGGAGCACCATGTCTGTCCCATCCCACAAGTTTCCATGTCCGTGCCTCCTGACATGTTCTTTCTTTCAGCTCCAGCCAGGTTCTCCTGTAACTGGTCCCTGCAGGGATGTGTTCCTCCTGCTCTTGATTCTTTGTATCTGGTCCCCATCCTTGACCCATGTGCCCACCCCTCCTCCATGGACACACAGTCTCCTTCCTGCCTCCCTCCTGCCCTTTTACACATCCATGGGTAAATTCATATTATGCAAAGTATCTACAGAATGATTCACTTAAAAAAAGTTTTTGACTATTTTGCTTCTTCCTTTCCCCTCCAATATCCTACTGGTCTTCATTTTAGCTGCATTGATTCTGGTTGGAGAAAGCTTCTTAATTTTATATAATCTAAATTGTTCATTAGTCTCCCTTGACCCTGTTGGTCCTTTGCTTGGTCATGACTTCATCCCCTGTTTATACAACTAGCAGGTAATTTCTTTCATGTGTTTCTCTTAATGAAGTTAGCCTTTAAGTCCATAAAATATACCCATTTGTGTCTTTTCTGTGAAATGTTATTTTGACCCGAGTTTCTGCTAGACTATTTGCCATTTTTCCTAACATTTTTTATTGAATAGTGAATTATCCCATAGCTAAGATTATTTGGTTTCTCACACAAATGGATACTGTGCTCTTTTGCTCCTGTGTATTTTGTACCTATTTTTTTCAGTAATATATTCTTTAATGATGCTGGCTTTGTAATGTAGGTTTAAGATCTGGTACTGCTAGACCCCCTTTCTTCCCATTTTTCCTAATTAATTTCCTAGATATTTTTGGGTTTTGTTCATCCAGAAGAATTTTCTTATAATTTTTTTAAACTTTCTCAAAAGATTTAATTTAAAACCATGTACACGGGCATCAAGATAAGTTCTGAATTTCCTACAACTAATCAATTGTAGTTACCAATGTGAGGTTAAGGTCAGTACTTATTATTTAGGGTATGTGAGCCTTAAGAGCAGAATCCACATGAATCTCTGATGATATTTACTATTTGAGATAAAGTGTCTTATTTGAGATAAACTGATAATGTTTTTAGTTTTGAATTCAGTTGGGATTGTTTGATAGCTCCTTATCTCACAATTTGAGAGAAATGCTGCAGTTATTCAGAGGAATGTGATCCTGAACTATTTAACATATGGAGGTATGTATCCAGGCAAAATCTGGGAGGACAACCTTTGGCTTTGATTAACAGGAGATCCTCTTCATTCACTTTCTCAATTTTGTTCCTTTGAATAGGAAGATTTCTTATTCCTGAATCTGGCTATGAGGTGGAATTGTTACTGCATGTTCGGTTGTCAATTGCAAATCTTATCTGAAGTCAAATGGAGCTAAGATTGTTTTCTTCTAGCAAACAGGTGCCTTCAAATTTAAGGCTGCAGGATGAGTTTTATGCTATTATAATCACATGCTTCCTTTTTCTTTTATACCATTTTTTTTCTGTAATCAGAGCAAGTTTCCAATAGAAGATATGAGTACATTGTAAGGAAGAGCTTACTGTTGTCAGCTTGAACAGATGAGTACTTTACTTAGTCCTCTGCCCATTACTATGTGTGTATATGCATATATATGCATATGTATACATTTGTATATATGCATATACACACATATATTTGTATGAACTAAGATCCTTAAATATTGCAAGATGATGTTACAATAATTGGGTATTGGTACAAATATTTATGGACCTACCTGTTATACTATTGATTACTGAAGGTAAATCAGAAATGTTCTCAGTGTGCTTTGGAGAAGAGAAGAGACTTTGAGGGCACTCAGTTTTCTTAGAAAAAGGTTCCCCTGGGTGACCACTCCCCCTCCACAGACCACCTCACTCCCAGTTCTGGCCACTCTCCTCTGGAGCCCCTTCACCAACACCCCCCGTTGTTTCATTGCTGCTGAGGATTCTACCCATCTCCCCCTGTCCAATGGGACTGTGAAACCTGAGCACATTCTCATTACACACGATATGGTTTTGATCAGCAGTGGGTGATAGTACTGGAACCCCAATATCTCTTTTTTAATTTTACCCATGTCTATTCCTGACTCCTTACACTGGTTGGCTCCTGTAATGCCCACCTGCCAGCCCTTCCTAATCAATATACCCCTACCAGTGGTGAATCTGAGGGACTTACCACCATGACTATTTTTTGTTGGCTTTTAGGGAAGAGGGACAACCATCTTTGTCCCATGCCTTGCTTATTTGGGACTTAATGATGTCATTGATACTCTTCTCAAGGCATTGAAAGAACTCACCCAGGACAACTTCCAGTCTGTCAAAGATCTATAAATGTCCCTGGGTTCCATGGCCAATGTAATCTTAGACCAACTGCTTTAATTTAGACTACCTCCTTGCTTTTACAGGGGGTCTCTGTGCTCTGGCCAATCTTACCTGTCATGTTTATATCAATACCTCCCACCAGGTGGAACTACAGCTGACAGATTTCTTACAAAGACCAATTTGCACGCTTGAATGTCATCAGAAACTTTTTTCAAGGGATTTGGGGACCAGCTTCTGGGGATCTACTGTCCTCTCTTCTGATGCTTTCCTAATTGTTATTTTGCTTTTGCTATGTTGCCTTTGCATTTTAATAAGATTTGTGTTTTCCCGACTTGTCTCAATTAGATTTTACATGGACTGGCAGGAAGGATATCATCAACACATACTTCAGCCTCTGCAAGGGACATCTCACCTTTGGACGCTTCTTGGGTGCAATTCACATAGATCTCTACCCTTAACAGCCGAAGTCGTTGTGGAAGATGAGACCTCCATCCCTACCCCCAAATGAATTTGGATCTCAGTTTTTTGAGAGGGGAATGATGGAGTCACAGCATCTGCTTCAGCCCAATAATCCTGTCACTTTTTCTCAGAAATGTTTTTGATCAAGAGAACTCCTTACCATTTCCATGCATACCCATAGGCCAATCATCAGGACCTTTCACATGTATACCTTACTTGAGATTGCCCAAATGTATGCAGAATCTTCTGAAATCATCCAATTCTCCTAATTTTTTTTTACTTACCTTCTATCTAAGCCCTCACCTCACTCTGCTGGCTTTTCTCTCTCCCATAGGGAGGAGGCTTGTAGGATGCATCATTCTTTAACCAAGTAAATGCCCAGATGAATATATTTGCTTTATTTAGAGATGTGACTCTTTCAGGGACACTACCACAACCTAGGTCCCAGCACCCTAACATATTCAGCATACTCCAACACTGAATCCTTTCTCACACAAGATCCCACCCTTGTGAAATATGAATCCCACTAGGGAACTTTGCCTGCCTTCTGGCATCCTAATAAAGCTTTTTGCTCCTTGAATCTAAGATGGCCTGAATTTGTGAATTATTTGTAGATGACTCCCTATCTTTATGCCTTCTATACACAATCATTTTTCCTGGGTATAGGGATAATTTGGGGCATGGTGTAAGCAAGAGTGCACACACCTTACCAAGAGATGTAGGCTGTGATATAGAGCTGAGTTGTAAAAGAAGTAGTAGTCCTATGGACTGGGGCACTTCAAGGGCAAAGGCACTGATGGTAGAGAATGAATCCCAGGGGGAGGGACTTAAACTCATGGAGTAAAGTGCTCCCAGGCATATTTAGATATGGCATTGCAAGGTAACCAAGGTCATTCTGGGAATCCTGCACTTAATTGCAAATAGAATAGAAGACTTTGCTGTGACCTTTACTAGGCACCAAGGTCAGAGGTGTGTTGCCAGGTTTGGTAGGGCAGGATCCTGCGCTCCACTTGTTAGGAGAAGCATTTGCACTGTTCTAGACAATACGTGGCTATGAAGCTGGCCAAGTGAGGCATTTGGGGGAACACCCCATGAGGAATTGAGAATGAAGGTAAAATTATATTGTAGGTGATTTAGTGATCCAAGGTGAGGTCCATGTTGCTGCTTGTGCCCAGGACACAAAGTGGAGCTTAAGCTGCTAGAGAGACTCCCAAGGGTAAATGATCTTGTGGGTAAGAGTTTGATGTATTAGGGACCCAGAACTCTGCATGTAAGTTCTACATTTCTTGGTTAAGATGGCCCTCTGCCCCATAGGTAAATGGGATGCTTGTGACTGTGATAGTCTTATGAGAATGAAGATGGAAGTAATGATAGGGCATAGTAGCTGCTTCTTTTACATAAGCTGATGCTCTGTTGAAGCATGCTAGGACTGGTTGTCTCCTCAGGTTTGATAAAGCAGAAACCATAAGTTATGTAGAGAAAAATTCCCTATTTGATAGAAACTTTCGGGAAAACTAGAAAGCAATCTGGCAGAAATTAGGCTTAAACCAAAACAGTATAGTCAAAGTTGATTATGACCTATATAAAAGATCATATGAGTATAAAATCACATACCTCCCATAGATATGATTAAGAAAGACATTCTTGACAAAATAAGTAATGGAAACAATCATCTATTGTTCAGAGAAATGCAAATTAGGACAACTCTGAGGTACCACTACACCCCTGTCAGATTGGCTAAAATGACAGGAAAACATAACGATGAATGTTGGAGGGGATGTGGGAAAACTGGGATACTGATACATTGTTGGTGAAACTGTGAACGGATCCAACCATTCTGGAGAGCAATTTGGAGCTATGCTCAAAAAGTTATCAAACAGTGCATACCCTTTACTCCAACAGTGTTTCTATTGGGCTTATATCCCAAAGAGATCTTAGAGCAGGGAAAGGTACTCACATGTGCACGAACGTTTGTAGCCCTTTTTGTAGTGGCTAGAAACTGGAAACTGAATGGATGCCTATCAACTGGGGAATGGCTGAACAAATTATGGTATATGAATGTTGTGGAATATTATTGTTCTGTAAGAAATGACCAGCAGGATGATTTCAGAGAGGCCTGGAGAGACTTGCATGAACTGATGCTGAGTGAAATCAGCAGAACCAGGAGATCATCATACACAGCAACAACAAGACCATATGATGATCAACTCTGATGGACATGGCTCTCTTCAACAATGAAATGCTTCAAACCTGTTCCAATTGGTCAGTGAAGAAAGCCATATACACCCAGAGAGAGGCCTGTGGGAACTGAATGTGGACCATAACCTAGCATTTTCACTTTTTTGTTGTGCTTGTATCTTATTTTCTTCATTTTTTCTGGTTTGATTTATTTTTTCTTGTGCAGCAAGATGTATAAATATGTATGTATATACTGAATTTAACTTATACTATGTTTAATAAATATTGGAATACTTGTCTTCTGGGGAAAGGGTGGAAGAAGGGGGGAATTGGAACACAAGGTTTTGCAAGGATTAATGTTGAAGGATTATCCATGCATATGTTTTGAAAAATTAAAAGCTTTAATAATAAAAAACGAAGTTGGGCTTGGTCCACCATTGTAACCACTATCCCCACAACTAACAGAAAAAAAAGATGTTAAAGATCTAGCAGGAATGAAAAGAAAAGCAGGAAAAGACACCATCTCTCTTCGAAGTCTTTGAGGGGAGAGGTCAGCAGGTATTAGACACATCACATCTTTTCCTGAAGGCACCAACACCTATGCTCCTTTTTTTCTTTTTTAAATAAATAATATTAGCTCATTGTTTTTCAAAATGCATGCAAAGATAATTTTCAACATTCAACTTTACAAAACCTTGTGTTCTGATTTTTTCTCCCTTGCACCTCCCTCCTTTTTTAAACAGCAAGCAGTCCAATATACTTTAAATGTGCAGTTCTTCTAAATATATTACCCCATTTATCATACTGTGCAAGAGAAATCAGATCAGCGACCAGGGAGCATCATGGTCCCTCTTGCCCCTTCTTTCGTTTCTCTTCCATGATGCTCATTCAGAGCATGTGCTGCTGAGGAAAATGGATTCTCCGGCTGATGAGAAGGAACTTCAGCTTGTGTCCAAGCAGCAGATGATGCTAGGGAGCAGCTGAGTGGATAGAGCCCTTGGCCTGGAGTCAAGGTCCACATCCTGCCTTTGACACTTCATAGCTATGTCACACTAGATTAAAAAGGCAGCACAAACTTAATTGGAATATTGGGGGAAAGGACAAAATGCTAAAACACTGTTTTTAAATGAGGATGTGATTTTAATAGTGACATTATGGAAAATTTTCCCAAATGGAAAAGAAATCAAAATATCCTTGCCACATGGTATTAGACCTGATACCAACTAAGTGGTTGTTTACCGAGGATAGATCCAATTAAACTTCAAAACAGACAAAACAATTTTTATAAGCATCTTTTGTAAAAGAAGGAGATTACAAGCATTACTGAGGTCATCCCTTATGCGAGGTTAAAAGACATGATTATAAACCTTATGGAGCCGAGTCATTTTTCTGAGCAGTTTTGACCTTCTCCTTGTTGATGAATTATTGGACGACTTTTCCCTTCACACAAAGGAAAGCCATTCTATGGCAGAAAGAGAGCATCTTCATCTGTAGACCTCAGTACCCAGAATGTGTCAGAACACGTCCATAGATATCCTAGGAAATGCTTTAACTGTCAGTTCTAGCCAAAATGCTGCATTACTATTACTACTATTGCTGCTTTGGGCATTTGCTTCTCTCTCACCCCAGAGAAACAGATGTGCTTTAGTTAAACTTTAATAGAATATAGAAATTTCAAGGCACAAAATAACATTTTTTCAGATCTATTCAAAGATGGTAAGAGAGGAAATTTTACATGAAGTGTACAAGTTATAAGAATGATGTTTTAGAACTATCTGAATGATCCCGGGCAAGTCAGTTTTACTTCATTTGCCTCATTTGTAGAATGAAAATGAAAAATTACTCCAAAAACTTTTCCAAGATTCCCCCACATGGGTTCACAGTGTCATATGACTAAAGTGACTAATTATAAAGCATACCTAATCAAGGTTATGAAGATCTTTAAATATGTTTCTATCAATAGAAAAAAGGATAATATACCTTTTTGGTAATGAGAATGATAGAAGATGATCAGGCTTGCTATAGAAAAAGATAATGTGGCAGCTGTAAAGATGTAAAGATGAAGGAAATGTGAATGTACTGTGTGCCTCAGATGTGTTTATGAAGGGAAAAAAAGATTTAGAAATAAGTTCAACCCATACCTAACACCACATACCAAGATAAGATCTAAATGGGTTCATGATCTGTATATAAAGAGTAATATTGTAAGCAAATTAGAGGAGCGTAGTATAGTTTACCTCTCAAACCTGTGGAGATGGAATAAATTTATGTCCAAAGAAGACCTGGAACTCCTAATTGAATACCAGATAGATAATTTTGATTATATTAAGTTAAAAAGTTTCTGTACAAATAAAACTAATGCAGACAAGATTAGGAGGGAAGCATCAAATTGGGAAATCATCTTTACATTTAATGATTCTGATAAAGGCCTCATTTCTAAAATACATAGAGAATTGTCTCATATATATATGTATATATATATATATGTGTATATATATATGAATTCAAGCCACTCTTCAATAGATAAGTGGCCAAGGGATATGAACAGACAATTTTCTGATGATGAAATTAAAACCATCTCTAGTCATATGAAAAGTTGCTCCAAATCACTATTGATCAGAGAAATGCAAATTAAGACAACTCTGAGGTACCACTACACACCTGTCAGATTGGCTAAAATGACAGGAAAAGATAACAATGAATGTTGGAGAGGATGTGGGAAAACTGGGACACTGATACATTGTTGGTGGAACTGTGAACGGATCCATCCATTCTGGAGAGCAATTTGGAGCTATGCTCAAAAAGTTATCAAACTGTGCATACCCTTTGACCCAGCAGTGTTTCTACTGCACCTATATCCCAAAGAGATCTTAGAGGAGGGAAAGGGACCCACATGTGCAAGAATGTTTGTGGCAGCCCTTTTTGTAGTGGCTAGAAACTGGAAACTGAAGGGATGCCCATCAATTGGAGAGTGGCTGAATAAATTATGGTATATGAATGTTATGGAATATTATTGCTCTGTAAGAAACGACCAGCAGGACGATTTCAGAGAGGCCTGGAGAATGAACTGATGCTAAGTGAAATGAGCAGAACCAGGAGATCATTATACACAGCAACAACAAGATTATATGATGATCAATTCTGATGGACATGGCTCTCTGCAACAAAGAATTGTCTCAAACCAGTTCCAATTGTTCACTGAAGAAAACCATATACACCCAAAGAGAGGGATATGAAATATGGACCACAACATAAAATTTTCACGCTATCTTTTGAGGTTTGCTTGCATTGTGTTTCCTTTCTCTGATTTTCTTTTTTTTTCTTGTAGATAGGATTTTTCTTGCACAACTTGTCAAGTATTTCAACATGATTAACATGTAGTGGACTTCCTGCCATCTAGGGGAGGGGAGGGAACTGGGGGTAAAAGTTGTAATGGAGAGCTTTGTAAAGATCAATGCTGAGGAACTACCCATACATATGTTATACAAATAAAAAGCTTTAATAAAAATAAAAATAAAAGAAAGAAAGAAGTTCAGCAATTGTTTGACTGTTTAGAGTGAACGTTCAATAATGATTTTTAAAAATCAATTTCATTTTATTTTAAAGTATTTTATGTTTCCAAACATATACAATGATAGTTTTCAACATTCACCTGTGCAAAACCTTGTTACAAATTTTTCTTCCTCTCTTCCCCTCTCTCTCCTCCCTAGATAAGAAATAATCTGAGAAAGGTTAAATACTTGCAATTCCATATTCATCAATGATTTTGACTAAAGTTTGAAAACGACACTGTAGCATAATAATGGAAAAAGACAAAAAAAAAGGAAAAAGGGGGAAAATAAGGGGAGAATGTAAAGGATGGGAAAGGGAGAGAAGAAAATGAGACACATCCTGGAGGAAATTATGAGGGAATCAGAGAGAAAAAGAAGAGGGTGAGAAAAGAGAAGAGGAAGCAGGATTCAGTTTCTATGGTAATGCCCAATCCTGGACTGTCCATGTGATGCGAAAATCTCTAGATAGATCGGTTTCATTTTCCTCTCGTTGATTGACATACTCCTTGTCCAATCATCTTCGTTCGTTCCAGTTGCTCCCTGGGTAGGTCCCATTTTACCAAAAAAAAAAAAAAAAAAAGTGCAACAGTCCAGTTAGCTCCCGCTCCTGAGGTAAATATTTCTCCTTTTAAAAACATGTTTTTACTTTTATTTTTCACCTTTAATTAATTAGTATACATAAATCCTTTTTTTATTTTTTTCTAAAGAATTTTTCTTTTGTTTGTAGTGCGTTATTTTCGGTCTTTTCCCACTTAGATTCGGTCTCATTTCAGTAAGTATCTTTCTCGAAACTAAAAACTTCATTTTATATGATTCTCCGTAAAAAAATATTTGTTACGTTTCTTTTTTTTTTTCAATTTCTGTAGTATTGATAACGTGAATCAATTTATTTTGATCTTACATCTTTTTTTCTAGATAAAATCTGAGGCACAATATCATGATCTTTTTCTGTGGACAATCCCAGTAGTAAGGTAAGTACGATTTCTCCAACTGTAGAATAATTTTAAATATTAAAAAAAAAGTGCTATCATTTCGGAATCTATGGTAAACATTTTTGTGAATCTAAATAAACGACCCAGGAAAGGTAAAGTGGATTTTAATCACTACTTGTGTGTTTTTGATTCTTAACTCTTTGAGCACAGCAAACAAAAAAATTGGCTTTTTATGTCATATAACCCATTTAGAGTCTATATGACTCATGCCTAGTTACTATTAAGACAATATACAATGTGTAATAAAAATTCTTGTTTCCTTATATACTCGTGTTTCGTGTAATTTTTTGTATATATTTTGAATCCTCCCTAATGTTTTGCTGGGCCCACAACAGTGTTCTTTTTTGTTTTGTATTTCTTTTCTGCTTCTATTTTTTTTCTTATTCTGGTTTTAAAAATAAAATAAATTTTAAAAATAAATTATTTAATTATGGAATGGAAAAATGGCGACTTGGGAGTATGTTTGTGTACTTGGCAATCATAACAAATAAATTATTGTAAACTAAATAAGTATAAATGTGAGAGAAAATATATACCAAATAAATTTTTTTTAAAAAGCTTTTCAAAGAAAACATAGGTTAAAGCAAAAATGATTGTTATCAGTGCTATAATTTAGTTCCAGAAATGCAACTATATTAGCCAAATTAGTAAGCTGGAGATAAGAATACACATGGACAAAGAAGGAACTTTTTTAGATGATAGGGTAGGATATTTAGACAATCCTACAGAGTAATATTAAAAATTAATATTTAATAATTCACAATAAAGAAACAAAGAACAATAGAAAAGAGAGAAAGAAAAGGGGAGGGGTGGACATCTGAAAACTCCTTTGATCCAAGAAATACTTGATGAGATCTTTAGGGTTTTTGCACTTTATAATGTTAATAAATTTGCTTCCTCTGCACCAAAGTCTAGTTGAAATAGGGAAGAGACTGGGAAGTGGACAAAAGAAAAGAAGAAATAATGGGAACAGCTCAGGCACTCAGGAAAAACCTGTTTTCTGAGAATTGATTCTAGAATGTGACCAAAGTGCAAACTCACTTTGTACCTCCACCTGCCTTTCAGACTTCTAGAACTGCATGGGAAGGAGACATCTGAAACCTAGTGTGTTCAAGATTATTTTTCTTATCTTTCCTGTTTCTGAAGAGGATACCACCTTCTTCCTAGTCCCTCTGGCTTACAATGTAGGAGTCATTCTGAATTAGTCAGTGTCTCTTCCCCTCCATATCCAAGTTGTTGTCTAAGCATATTGATTTTACCTTCTTAACTCCTTTGAAATACTTCCTTTCTCTGCCCCTTGTACAGGCCCTCATTCCAATTTCACCCCTAGATTACAGCACTACCCTGACTGAAGTTTTTACCCCCTCCACTCTGGTCACCTTTAATCATTACAGTGATTTTCCTAAAACACAGTTTCCATGATGTCATTCTCTACTCCTTAGTCCTCTATATCAATAAACTTCAGCAGCAAGACCAACTACAAAATGCTTGGGCTTTCAAACCCCATGACAACCTAGCCCTCCTCTATCTTTCATATTCTTCTTACCTTACCCTCTATAATACAGTAACACTGGCCTCCTGGCCATTCCCTGAACAAGACCTTTCATTTCTGGCCATTCTCTGATTATCCCCATCCCTGCAATGCCCTCCTTGCTCATTTCTAGCCACGGATTCTGTTCCTTTAAGTCTCAACTAAAATCCTGCCTGCTCAGAAACCTTCTCTAGCCCCTCAAAATTCCCTTGTCCCCCTTTGTGAACTTTTCCCATTTATCGAGTATGTAGCTTATTTTAATCTGTTTACTTGTCACCTTGCTATTAGCTTGTCTGCTTCTTGAGTAGAAGGATGATCTTTTCTGCCACTTTTTGCATCTTCTGAGCTTAACTTAATACAGTTGGAAAGTCTGTTCTGTAATTTACTGAAGTAAACTGAGGGATCTGTTAGATGTTGTCATGAACAATCTGACACAACTGGAAAATGACTGAATCCTGACAACTTTGGGTACCTAGGTGACTTAGTACAGAATGACCTAGATTCAGAAAATCTTATCTTCCTGAATTCAAAGCTGACCTCAGAAATTTACTCCTGACATAATCCTGGGCGAGTCACTTAACCCTGCTTGTCTGAGTGTCCTCACATGTAGAATGAGTTAGAGAAGCCATTCCAGTATCTTTGGCAAGAAAACCCCACATGAGGGTCACAAAGTGTTGTATACAACTGAAAAACAAAAACTGTGGATTGACTGACACTTATATTTGGTTTTTCTTTTTAGGGTAGTAGCCATCCTGAAGACCTGAAGCTATCCTGCCCTGAGAGGTTAGTGTTTCTGACCAAAATACATAGATTTATTTTAAAAGTACAAATATACCAAGGCTGTTGTCCATCTAACTGATGTCTTTATATCTCTGTCTTCTGCTCTTTCTCCTTCTATATCTCTGTGAAGGATTCAAGGTATGAAGTGATGCAAGTTAGTACTGAGTTGTGTATGGAATTATGAACATTGAAAACATTTTCATATCAACTTTACTGACACTCACCAAGAAAGCCAGTTTTTTTTTTTGAAAAATTTCATTGCACTTAAGTATAAACGTAGATTTTAAATGTTCTTTAGGAAAAAAACATTGACCCTGGACAAATTATGGATGAGTCTATCAATCAATTTCAGTCAGATGAAAATTCAGATATTCTTGTGACTAAAACCTTCAGCGAAGGTATGTTGTATTTATTTCTTTACATATTTGAAAATTAACACTGTTAGTTATGGATAGAAAATTGGGTTTTAGTTGTAATAAACTAATTTTTATTTTCATAGAATTTTAATCATAGAAGAACTAGATTCATGGCCAGAAGGGACTTTAGAATTTATCTAACTCCAAGATAGTACAGATTAGAAAACAGGTATGAAAAAATAACGTGTCTTACTCAAAATCATTTGTCATTAATAACCTCTTTGGTATGTAGACTCTTAATTTAAACTACTTTGCAAATTAGTAATTTTTGAAATAGGGAGGTTTTTTAAAGGTGATTTTTATATTTTATTTTAAGTTAAAAGCTGTTGGCTTCTATCTTGGAGAAGTGAGAGTTCATCTTTGATGGTTGAACTTTTGACTTTTTTTTTTTTTTTTTTTTTTTTCTGAGGCAGCTGAGGTTAAGTGACTTGCCCACGGTCTCACAGCTAGGAAGTGTTAAGTGTCTGAAGTCAGATTTGAACTTGGTTCCTCCTGAATTCAAGGTTGGTGCTCTATCCACTGTGCCACCTCACTGCCCCTGAACTTTTGCCTTTTTTTTGACACTGTTTGGCTTGTCTCCTGACCTTGGGGTCTGCTTCCAATGTTCATCTTCATTTCCTACCCATTAGTAACCTAGATACTGACCTTGGGGTGCATCAGCCATATAGATAAGCTTTAAACTTACCTCGACAGGGAGGGGTGCCTCACTCCCTGCTCAAGTCTTTGGCCTTCTAGTTCAGCCATGTTTTGCCTTATTTTCATGCAGTTGTAGATGTATACACCTAAATGCTCTTACCAAAATATCCAGGGACACTTGAGCTACAAAATTTACGTTATCATTCTACCCTCCTCCTCAGTTCTAATCCTATTTTCATCTCTGTGCTACAATTGATTCTCCTGTTATAGTATCACCTCTTATCTTGGAATCATTTTCCTGTCTCTCTCTTGTTCAATTTTTTTTGCTTGATTATTATCCATATTGCCCCTCTCTGCCTTGGGGCCTTTCATTTCTCTTGGTGATTTATTCTGCACTAAAGGATTTAATTTTCATCCATATACAGATGACACCCTGAGCTATGTATAAAAAGCCCACTGTAACTCTTGAATTTCAGGCCCACATCAGCTGTCTGGTAGTTCCCCTATTTTTACAAGTGAAGAAACTGAGGCCGAAGCTAAATGACTGTCTGATTTACAGATGCAGTCTCCATTGTGTGTTGTAGCTGATGAGAATGTGAGCTTCTTGGGATCAGGGACCTGATTTTCTATTTTTGTTACTGGCACTTTGAAGTTAGGCCAGAGAGTAGGTGATTCTCTGAACTTTTGGTCTTGGAGAAGAAAGCTTACATTCTAAAAGGACGTGGAAAATTCTGAATCTTTGATTGCTTTTTCCCTCCGAGGCCTTAGTATGGGAAGAAGAGTAAAGACACAATATTACTGCTCCACCTTCCTCCCATGAGTTTTTTCTCAAGAATTTCCTTTTGAACATCTCAGTTCTGGTTTTGGAAACTTCCAGATTGCAAGTAAGAGGTTGTGATGAAGCCCCTTAGAATCTTAGAACAACCTTGTCATTTTATTTTATCCAGTGGTTTTTAAAGCTTTGTTTTTAATTCTGATATTGAGGGTGGATTCAGTGTTCTCTCATAATTTCCATCATGATTGTTATTAAATTGTAGGTAATGTGGCTGTACAACTAGAACCAATGCAGAAGGAAAACAAACATGATTTGCAAAACCCTAAAGTTAGCGACAAAAGTAAAATTGAAACCTCTTTTGGTAATTTCCAGATTCCAAGTAAGAGGTTGTGATGATGTCCCTTAGCATCTTAGAACAAACTTGTCATTTTATTTTATCCAGTGGTTTTTAAAGCTTTATTTTTAATTTTGATGTTCAGGGTGGATTCAGTGTTCTCTCATAATTTGCATCATGATTATTATTAAATTGTAAGTAATGTGGCTGTACAACTAGAACCAATGCAGGAGGAAGACAAAGATGATTTCCAAGATCCTGAAATTAGCGGCAAAAGTACAATGAAAACTGAAACTTTCAAAAGACATGTTGGTAAGTAGTTTAGTTGCAAATTAATTTCAAAGTTTATTTTTTTTTAAAAAGTATAATGTCAAATCATTGGAAGATATATACTAATATAAAGAGACTAGAATATTGTAATTGGAAAGAACACTGAAAAAGAAATTGAACACTTTCTATAACCATAAAGAACTGAAGAAATGCATATTCTTCCTGTGATGGAGATAAAAATGGAGTGCTAGTTCCTGTGCCTGTGATGGAGCTGTTAAGACCCTAGGAGAAAGCTCCTTTTGGGCAAGCAAACCAGGAGTGGTCAGGTTAATATTATTCCCTGGGTTGGGGGGTGAGGGTTGGTGGCCAGTACAAGTGGGATGGCGTCCAGGGTAAAGATGGTGACATTTGGGAAAGGGGCCTTTGCCAGTGGTGCAAGTCACAGATGTCCATTATTATGAGAAAAAAACAACAGGAACATGGAGAATAATATACTTAGGGAAATGACCAATGGGCAAAAAAGGGAAAATAATGGTCAGAGAGAGGGGAAACATCTTACAAGGTATGAAGGGGATTAGGAATAGGAGAATGATGACAAAATAATATGACAGGCAAAAAAAAAGAGAAAATATTCAGAAAGAGGGAGCAATCAAGTGCCAAGATTTTTGAGAATCAAGGAAGGATAAAAACTATTATACTTAAGAAGCAGTATAACTGCAGCTATAATAAACTCTCAATCATTAAATATTTATTAAGCATCTATTATTTCCTAGGTATTACACTAAGCAGGAAGAATGCAAATAAAGATAAAACAGAAACCTTTCTTTTCTCTCAAAAAAATGTCATCATCTAAAGGGAAAGTAACTTGCAATATTTGAATATTTTATTACTTCAATTTTCTTCTCTCTTTCCTCCCAAAATTCTCCCTTACAATTTTCTAAGTCAAATAAGTAGCAGTTTTTTAGCTGTAACATTTAGAATGTTCCTAAAACCCTTGTTCATGGCCTACTTCTGATTTGCTTTGATACAAGCAAAATGGTGTTAGCAATACAGGCCACAGCCAAGTCTAGTGTTCTGTCAGGAAATAATCAGCCTAACTCCTTAGTTTACCTTTCTTTCCAAATGTTTCCTACAGCTCTGTAATCAGAATGCTTTGCTGTCTTTCTCAAAAGTTACAGCCCATTATTATGATCAGTTAAATTTTGGTCACCATGAATTATTTTGGGATGGTTTGAAAAAAGGTTAAATTTTTCTCATTGGGAGCTTGCTTCGTCCTGGATTAACAGTAGACTTGCCACAATGATGATGAAATTTTTTTTGTTTTTATTTAAACCTATTAAAATTAGGTTACATTTTAAAAAAATCTTTCTGTTTGCTTTGGCTTTTATTGTTTGGAATTCACCTTTACTTTCTTGTTTATCCCTTTTGTTAATTCCTTTCCTTTCTTCCCCTTCTTAATTTGCTTTTCACTTGTATCTAAAACTCAGTGACTGTGCTAAGGGATTTGCTTTTTGTTTCTCTTCCTTTGGAAAACCTATTGGAAAATAATGATTGATACCTCAGCTGTTTTAAATAATAAGTTCTCCTACTCTATTTTATCTGTGTATCTCATTTTTATGTGATAGGTATTATATACATTCACATCTGTCTCATTTTACTTGAAAGCAACAAGCTGCTGAATTTAACATTTTACTCTATTCATTTCTGCCCTATGAGTAAATTAATACTTGTGTATTGTCCTCCTTCCTATTTCCCCCACTCTCTTCCTCACCCTATTTTCCCTCTCTCTCCTCATTGCTGTTTTACTTCTTCCTGCCATCTTGCCCTCCTACTCCTTAATCCTCTAAGGCTTCTTCTTTCCTTCCTGGTAACAACTGTGAGGTTCTTGCTCTATCTGCTTCCCCCCAGCTTATTAGTCTTCCTTTTGTTTTGTAATGCTTAGGGAGAAACTGAGGCAGTATCACACAGTGGAAATTAGGTAATACTTTACTTATGTTAATTGAGAGTTCAGAATCCATAGCTATGGATCAGGATTGCTGGGACTCATGTCTCAAAGCACGCAGTCCAGCCCAGAGACTTAGACTGACAGCCATGTCAGCCGACTGAATAGTACGAAGTATTCAGCACCTCATTGAGGGACATCATGCATTATATAGGTTCTATAGCTCAGGGAGACAGAGAACTCATGGGAACAACTGAGCACATCTGGTGTCCAAGGAAACCATAAATTCAGTTCAACAGGTAAGGAGTAAGAAGCCTTGAGACAGAAACTGGGCAAAGAAGACTACTAGTCTGGGTCATACAGATAAGGGGGATGTCGAAGCTGGCCATCTGGAGGTTTTATAATTCCTTTGGAATGTGAGTCCAATTATTTCTGAAGGTCAGGAAGTGGGGATTGCTATTTTTGGGCAGCACAATTAAGGGAGACTGAGACAGCAACTGAGGGAAATTGAGACAGGGAAACTGGCACAACAGTTTCTCATGTGAATGAAATAATTGCTTTATTTTAATCTTTCCCTACAGTTTTATTTTTTAGACTTGATCCCTTGTACTCAGTTTAGCCCTAGCCTTTCTTTAAAGAAAAAAATTCAAATATCAAAAAGAAAATAAAAAGAAAAAAATATCACGTGCATAGCAGAATGTAAGGGAGGGTTAAAAATATGTAACAATAAATTTCATTTCAATTAAGACTATTTAGTATTACCAGACATTGTAATCATAACTGTCTGTCTTTGCTTCCTAGTAGGTTTTCTTTTGTTCTCTGTTATGTACTTTTTACTTTATCCTTTTCCCCCTTTCGTCCCCTGCACCCTCAGTCTAGCCGACTGCAGTTTAATATGGATATATTTATATACATATATGTATATGTGCAGATATATGTACATATAATGTGTATACACTTATATTTATATATACATACAATTAAGACATTAATGTGACTGGAATGTAATGTAGATTTCTCTATTTTGATTGAATCTTTTAATAAATTCTACTCCTAATCATTATTATTATGTTTGTGTGTATCTCTTATTTCTTATCTGTACTGACTCCTGTACTTTATTTCTACCTGCCCCTTGGTCTTTACTAGCCTAAGGATCCCTCCCTTAATCTCTTCCCTCTCCACCTTTTCCCAAGTGTGCCTTTGTTTCCAATGTATTTCTTATTTTTTAATCCACTTAACGTTTTGTGTTTAGGTTCATCCCATTCATATTTGCAGTTATGTTACTATGTAGTTCCCTTCAAATTATCTTTTCCCCATTTACCCTTTTATCTCTTTTTTCATCCTGTCCTCTTAGTTAATGCTCACCTCCTTCATCGACCCTCTTTCCCTTCTCTCCTCCTTACCTGTAGAAGAAAATAGGTTGCTATGCCCACCTCAGTCTGTTATTCTCTCTGATCCACTTCCTGAGGGAGTGAGGTTCAAGCATTATTCCTCATTGTAAAATTTTTTCTTGTTTTCTACTTTTATGTAAAATAATTTGCTCCATTCTCCTTCTTCCTTGGAGGCTTGGTTTTTCCTGGAATCTTTTCAAATTGTCTTTGAACAATTGTTTGACTTGTTTATTTCCTCTACTCCCTGAGGCATTATTCTGTCTTTTCTTTGTAAAGGAAATTTGTTTTTGTGATGTGTTTTCCTGTCTTCCCAGAATTCTCTCTCCATGGTATTTTCTTTGTAAAGATACTTTGCATTTGCAGTTTTCTACTCATCATTCCTTGGACCAGAGCCACATGTTTCACACTCATCCATTGCTCACAACTTTTGTGATCTGGCGACATGTGGTGAGTGATGTCAGAGGAGACTCATTCCTCCACCCAGCAATTGCTCATGGATCTCCCAGAATCCCTTCTTTCTTTCCATATTCCTTGGACACCTCAATGCTTTCCTCTCAATACTGTCATTTGCTCGTGGCCAGATCCCTCCTGAGGCTTCACAGCCCTTTCTCTCTTTCTCCTTAAGCTGCCCTGGGCTAGAAGAGAAATCACCATGTGTTCTTTGCTGTGCTTGATTACAGGAATGCTTGCTTCCCCTCTAATTGTATGGAGAAAGCTTTGAGTTTATCCCCATTGCAAGTAAACCTTGCTGATGAGTTATAAATATTACTTATCACTTTAACACAAACTCCATTTATTTTTATGCCCTTTAGTGTTTTTTGATAGGAATGAGTCCTTTGTTTTGGAAAGGTCTTTCCCTGTATCTGTAAAGATAATCATATGACTTCTGTGGGTTTTTCTTTCTTGGGTGTCTGCTGTTCCATTACAATTGTCTTATTATACCCCATCTTTAACTCCTTATCCATCCTCTTTTTTTATACCTCTCCATTTTCTTGTGTTCACCTCATTTTCATTTTTGTCTAGCTTAACAGTGCAAAAACTCAATTCTTTTCTGTCATAATCTTTTCAAATATCTGTTTGCAACTATTGAGCAATCATGGATAAATACTTTTCCCTATTCACTCTAATTCAAGTCTTCCACATCTTTGTTGCTACAATAATTTTTCTTAATAGTTGATTTACCTCTGTTATTACTGTACCTAATTAGTCTCTAGCATATAATATAAACCCATCATTTTCATTTTTAAAGTCCTGTCATATTTTCCATTCTAACTATAATTACTTTTCTCCCTCAGCTGCCTTTCTATTTGTCATACTGATGGTTCATCTGTTTCTGTTCATTCATTGTGATTATTGTTCCACGCAAATTTTTTTTCCACCTTATTTTAAATTTTTTGCCATTTTAATTGTGTCTGATTATTAATGACCACATTTGGGGCTTTCTTGACAAGGTTCTGGAGTAGTTTACTGTTTCCTTTTCCAGCTCATTTTACAGATAAAGAAACAGAGGCAGAAATGAATTGGAGAGAATGTACGATGATATGCCTTCTGGTTCCAAAATTTCTTAGTTTATGAAATTTATGGAAATTATTCATAATTTTGTGTTAGGTATATGCCAGTAGAATGATGTGAATACATATATCTTTGTAATTAGGATTTTTACTGATTAAACAAATAGGACATTGCCAAAAAGATAAAGAAATATAAAACTGCAATTTCAAAGGTTTTATGTAATTTAAATTTTATTTGTTAACACATTATATTTATGATTAATTTGTTTAGGAGAAACACTTTATGACACTATGATCTGTACTGCTTGTGGACAACAGGTGAACCGTTATGCTAAGGATTCAATATATAGACATCCTGCTTTGAATGTTCTTATTTGTAAGGTATGTATATAGTTATGAAGTGGATAATGATTTTATTATCTGTAAACTACTATGCCTTTTCTTTGGGAATAAAGGACAAGCTCTGCTGTTGGAATAAAACATCCTTTTTATTTTTATGAATTCTAGAATGATTCATTTCAAAAGTGATGGTTCTCTCTTCAGAAGTGAGATGCGATAAGTGCTGACTTAGAAAATCAGACTTGATTAATAAATTGGTTAGTTTGCATAAACTTCAGTTTTTAATATACATGAAGACAAACAGAAAGACTATTTGTGCTCTCTCTGTGAGTTCATACTGTTCTGATCAGTAATAGGGGGCTGCAAGTTATCTTTACCCCATCATAGTGAGGTCATTTTCACCCTCTTTGATTACTAAGGATGTGTTTAATTTTTTTAAAAAACAGTCCTATTCATGTTTGACACTATATGTAATTTTTTGTTTTCAATTATTCTAGCTTCTGGTGAGAGGGGAACATTCCATATGACCTCTCTTAGGATCAGTACTTATTGTAATAATAAAAGTAGTTTTAATAATTGCTTCTTTTCCCTAGCACTTTAAGATTTATAAAGTGCTATACACATGCAAACTTGTTTGATGCACACCTGTGAAGGTGTATTACTATAATATGTTTTACTTATTAACTCAGAGGGAATAAGTTGAGGAAGGAGCTTTTCCAGACTCTATCAACCAGAGTGTTACAATATATTTGAGCACAATAAAACTTGTGTTTTTGATTGTATTAATAATGTTTTGCATTGTTCCTTGGATGCTATTTATTTTTCTTTTATCAGTTTACACATTTTTTTCCTTTGAACATCTTATGAATTTTCTTTAAATCAGCTTATCACTTAACAAAATGAGTTTTTCATAGTTTGTTCACATGTTCCCCATGGTATGTCTTTATTTTCCTATCAGTTCTTTACTTTTGCAAAATATTTCATTTTTTGAAAGTCAGTAAAGTTATCACCCCAGTTTTGTTTAAATCTAATGTATGCTTAGTTGTTTTAATCATTTTAAAATTTGTGTTTTATGAATGTTAATATTTTTACAGATTTAAGACATTTAGAATTAATATGAATTCCTTTTTTAGAACTGCTACATATTTATGAATGACATAAGCCCATGATTCTGAAAGAACTCAGAAGCACTGCAGGTAGGAATATATCTCCCAAATTATAAACCATTCCTCTTTTGGGTATCTCTTAAATAGTTTTGATTATTTGCAATTTGTTTTATTTATTCTCTCAGTGATTCTTGATTGTGCTATCAAATATCAGCGATTATAGTATATATTCAAAATGAGAGATATATTAGCTTTAAATTTATAACTACTGATGTTTCTTAGTTAAAGAAAAGTGGCATTTAACTTGTTATGGTTTCCTTTTTGATTTAAACTCAGGTTTTCTTGAGCTGCCCATGGTTTTGCTGGAGATTGTTAACTCAGGATTTTTCTTTGGCAAATTTCAGGGTATCTTTGAACTTAGTGAAGTAATTTATACTTTTATTTTAATTGACATTTAAAATTAAATACTTTAAAAAGTTAAAAAAAATTTTCTGACTAAAGACATCATTATACTACAAAGATGTCCATAACACAGAAAAATACTAACAAAATCTAGTTAATACTGACTTTCCTCAACATAACTGCCACAATCATATTCTTCATTGTTGAATCATTTCATTTATATCTGACATTTTTAAAAAAACAAATTTATTTATTTTTAACACACATTCCTTTATGAATCATGTTGGGAGAGTAATATCAGAACAAAAGTGAAAAACCATGAGAAAGAAAAAGAAACAGAGAAAATAAGTAAACATAGCATGTATTGATTTACAATCAATCTCTATAGTTCTTTTTCTGGATGCAGACAGCCTTTTCTGTCCAAAGTCTATCGGGACTGCTTTTGGATCACTGAGCCATGGAGAAGAACCAAGTCTTTCCTGGTTGATCATTGCACATTCACACTGTTCTTGTGCATAATGCACTCCTGGTTCTGCTTGTTTCACTCAGCATCAGTTTGTGAAAATCTTTCCAGGTCTTTCTAAAATCAGCTTGATCACTATCTTCTATATAACAATAATATTCCATTACTTTCATATACCACAATTTGTTCCGCCTTTCCCCAGTTGATGGGTATCTTCTCAAGATTTGGCCTGAGATTTCTTGAAAAGTACCGGGGTCTCTACCACTATTGGGGCTTCTAGTCCATTGTTTCCAAGGGCTGCATCATGTCAGAGAGACCCAGAAATGGCCATATGCAGATGGGAACCTGTTTTAGGATTAGGAAGGATGACAGTCTCGTCATCCCAGTTTGTTTTCTGTCTCCCCTTTGGAGATGTACCTAAGTCAAGTGTGTTGGCCTTTTCTCACTCTGTCCTTCTTGGTTTCCTCTCTTTTTAATAACTGAGTACTTACTTCCTTACTTTCCTTCTCAATTTTTAGATTAAAGGCTAGTTCCAGTCTAGATTACACTTTTAAAAATTCCTTTTTAGCTCTCCTAAGGTCTTTTTTTGGGGGTGGGGTGAGAACAAATGATATTTTTTGAGTCTCCAAGTATAACCACTTTGATACTGTTGTCCTTTTCTAAGCATACCTTGAACTTTCCTGTTACTACAATAACTTTTCATTATCTTTTTAAAATAACTTTTTCCCCTACTTTTTTGTTTTATTTTTCCTTGCATTTCCTTTCTGCTTTTTTTATGACTCCGATTTTTTTATGTGATAGTTCTGCTCTGGTCTTGTGCCATCCTAAATTTTGGTGCAGCTTGCTGCTGGCTTTCAGGGCTTACTGAAGGTTTGCTTTCACTGGAGGGTGTGAGAGGCGGACAAGAGGAGTGGGGGTGTGGTTTCCCTGATCACTTCCCTGGGGTTTAGAGTTTATTTAGCTTTTAGGCTGCCCCACAGGTGGGGTGGGATGGGGAAGGGCCTTACTGATGGTTTCTATGGTAACAGAATCTTTTTGGTGGCTGGTATTGGAGGAGGGATCTTGTTGCTGGGGTTCAGATGTTGCTTACAAGTAACAGCCTAGCTTTCAATACCCAGATTGATGGCACCAAGGGCAAGAATCAGGTGGCTCTTGGTCCTGATGCTCTTTCAAAGGACAACCTTGGCTGCAATGACCTGTCCTGTGGCAGTGGAAACAGGCATTAGGGACATGAATTTATTGCATTTTCTTCTAATTAAAATTTGCAGTTCATCTTAAATTTCCTGTCCCTTTATCTTTGCATCGATCTGAAATCTTTGGTACTTTATTCTCAAAATCCCTATCTTCCATCAAAGTTTACTACAGTAGGTCTATCTCACTGGGGTGAGAGGGAAGCAAGTACCCAAAGTAGTAGTAGTAGTAGTAGTAGTAGTAGTAGCAGCAGCAGCAGCAGCAGCAGCAGCAGCAGTAATAGTAGTTTAATAATAGGTGATATACTTAACTCAAATTGTTGAGGTTATTTGTACTAATCATTTTAGCAGGAAAATGTTCATGTGAGTTCACTTCTCTAACATTTACTAAATTTTCTGTCCAAAAGACAAGAAGGTTCAAAATCTCCAAATTACCTATGGAGATTTCAAGGTGTGGGTGGGAAGATGATTCTCTTCCTGTTTACTAGACAACACCTTGCAGCACTTAGTCATTGTATAATATAACCAATGGGAGAGATAATGGTCAATATTGGTTGGAAATACTGTATCTTCTTGAAAGACTTAGCAAAGCACCTTTGTGAACCCTTGTGATTAGCTTCTCCAAAAGAGCAATTAATTTGCACACATTGTAGAAGCCTCTCCCCTTTAGAAACCTTCCTCTATAAGTAAAAAGAATAGTTTTAAAAGTCTTTGCTACCTGGATAAATTGAAAAATAACTGGATGATATTATTTTCCAATCATCAAATTGATCAAAATTTACCATTTTAACGCTAAAACAGAATTGTTCTGTTTTCCCTTAGATCTGAAGCCTGATTTGATGCTAAGTCATACTTAAGAATTTCCAAATTTTTCATTTAAAATTTGTTTTTAAAAAAAATTGAACAAAATGAGCCAAGGATTAATAAACATGTCAATATAAATTTTCAATGTTTCCCTTGACACAACTCACTGAGTTTCCTTATATCTGCATGTAGAAGATGAATAATGCCCATGTGCTCTGATGAAGCATCCCCTAGGCAACACGGTATAATTAAACTGCTGTTTCTGAGCAGGTTGCTCAAAACAAGCAGCTCCATTTCTAGAATATCACAAAGTATGGAAATTCCCACATTTTAATCTTTTATCAACTGGTCCAGTATTGCGACTGTGGCAGTAACTGTCAAAATATGCTGTCTTTTTTCCTTAGAATGATAATAAGCTAAAGGATAAAAATGAGTGATGCAGTGATGGCTGCCCCTGTCCATAGGGGTTGGAGAGGCCGGGTTTTTTTTTTTTCTCCATTGAAACCTTAGTGCTGATTCAACACACAGTTGCCTGCTCATCAATCCTGAAAAAAATTAAAGTGATCTTGTCTACCCTTCCACAGTAATTGCATTTCTCTAGATCTTAATAAATGGCTAAGAAGAGTAAAATGTTGGCTAACAAGTATCACACCTTACAGTTTAAGCTCTGTTTCTTACTCTTTCTGTGATCTTGGGCATAATAGTTAACTTTTTTATGCCTCATTTTCTTTATTTCTAAAAAGGAAACAGTTGGACCAAATAATTACTGAAGTCCCTTTAGCTCTAAATCATAAAATTTAAATATAATAAATAATTTTGCTACGTGATTAACCTTGTTAGTAAATTTTTAGCAATAAACAATGATCACAAATAATAATAAAAATATTTTCAGTATGTGGACAACATCTCGTTCAGTTTTTACGTCTTTCAGATGAAGCAATGAATGCCAAGAAAGATTAGAGTGTCTTGCTTAGGAAAGTAAAAATACCTTCATTTATGTCAATGAGTATTGCTTACTTTGGCCATTACATTCTTATGTGTTAAAGTAGTAGTCCTTTGTAAGCCCTTAAAAAATAAATTTTAACAATTTTATTAAATTTGCCTTTTGATAAAAAAATTGGAGTTCCAAATTTCTCTGCCCCCTCCCTTTGTTTCTCTCTGAAGGGATAAACAATTTGATATAGATTATATATGTGTAATTCTGTACAATATATTCCCATAGTACTCTTGTTGTAGAAAATGAAACAGATCAAAAGTAAGAAATCTGGAAGAAAATAAAGAAAGTGAAAAGAGTATGTATTCTTCCATCTGTTTTCAGACTCCATCAGTTCTTTCTCTGGATATGATTTTTCCTACTGATTCATTTCTAAGTGTTTTAGATCATTGTGTTTCTCAGAAGAGCTAAGTCATTCCTAGTTGATCATCCTCTAGTGTTGCTGTTACCAGATTTTCTTGGCTCTGCTTATTTCTCTTAAATCATTACAGATTTTTCTGAAATATGTCTGCTCTTCATTATTTATGGCAGAATAACATTCTGTCACATTCATATGTTTAAATTTGCTTAACCATTTCCCAATAGATGGGCATCTACTAATTTTTTTATTCATTGCCACCACAAAAAGTGCTGCTATAAATATTTTTGCTTATGTGGGTTTTTTCCCTCTTTTATAATTTCTTTGGGATACAAAGCTAGAAATCACACTTCTGGCCAATCTAATAGATGTAAGGTGGTATCTCACAGTTATTTTAACTTATATTTAATCTCATCAATAATGCTTTAGATCTATTTTTCATGTCTATAGATAGTTTTGATTTCTTCACTTTTACAATGCTTGTTCAAATCATTTAACCATTTGGGAAAGGACTTCTATTCTTATAAAATTTACTCAGTTCTTTATATATTTGAAAAATTACACTTTTAGCAGAGATAATTGCTATAAAATTGTTTCTCATCTTTCTTTTTTCCTCTTAATCATGATTGCATTGTTTTGGTTTAGGTAAAACCCTTTTTCATTTTATATCATCAAAATGATCCATTGTACATTTCATAATTCTCTCAATCTCTTGTTTGGTCCTACATTTTTCTCTCCTCCATAGATCTTAAAGGTAAACACTTCCCTGTTCTCCTAATTTACTTATGGTATCAACTTTTATGTCTAAATCATGAACCCATTTGGCCTTGTCTTGGTATTCAGTGTAAAATATTGTTTTTTCCCTAGGTTCTGCCATCTTCTTTTACAAATTTTGTCCAATAATGAGTTCTTGCCCAGTAGATGGCATCATAGGTTTTATCAAATGCTAGAATTTTATGGTCAATTACTACGGTGTTTGTATACATAATCTGTTCAGTGGATCCATTACTCTTATTTCTTACACAGTACAAGATAGTTTTCACTTCATAAATTTATATTATCCAGTCTATATGACAAAATCCCTTGGTCCTCTCATGACCCTAACAAAATTATGTGCTCATAAGTAATTCAAATCACAGGATTCCAAAATCCTGAAGAATACACAGTTCTAAACAAATCAATACTACCCTTGTCCTCATTTGAAGTATAATTTGGACAGCAAATTACCACGAAAGATCTATTAGTGATGGAACATAGGTTAGGATTTCAAAGGAAAAATAAACCTTGGAAATCATCTAGTCTAATACCCTCATTAAGGATGTGAAAACAGAAGCCCAGAGGAGGTGACATTACATGACCAGGATCATGCAGATCACTAATGGGAGATCCAGTATTTGAATCTAACTAAGTCTTTAAATCAGTTTTAGTCAGTGCCTTGGAGACAATGGAAATTCAAATGTGTTTCCTTCAGGCTCAGAGTAAGAAGACATAGCCCCTCTCTAAAAAGAGCTGAAAGACTGTTTATGTACAATGATTGTAAACAAACTCTTTTGCATCCCAATGAAAAATTTTATCTTATTTAGAAGTTTTGTTTCTAGAGATGTTCTATGGAATAACTTTTTGATTTGTCAATAATTCCTAAAGTATAAAATCTTAGTTCAGTCATGTAAAATAAAATACATCTAGGCAAAATTTTCCTATATGCTTCATTCACTATATGAGTTTTTCAGTATGTTTCAATATATATATATATATATATATTTGCAGTAACTTTGTTTTTTATATTAAAGCTTTTTATTTTCAAAGCATATGCATAGATAATTTTCAGCATACACCCTTACAAAACCTTATATTCCAATTTTTTTCTTCCCTTCCCACACATCCTCCCCTAGACAACAGTTAATCCAATATATGTGAAACACGTGCAGTTCTTCTTTACACATTTCCACAATTATCACTCTGACAAAAAAAATCCGATCAAAAAGGAAAAAAGAGAAAGAAAATAAAATGCAAGCAAACAACAACAAAGAAGAGTAAAAATACTATGTTGTCATCCACACTCAGTCTCCACAGACCTCTCTCTGAGTGCAGATGACTCTCTTCATCATAAGACCACTGGAACTGGCCTATATTATCTCATTGTTGAAAAGAGCCATGGCCGTCAGAATTGTTCACCCATAATCTTGCTGTTTGGCAGTGACTTTCAACAAAAGATCAAAATACAATGATTGTTTTTGTGATAAGACTGTACCAGGCTGGCTTTGTTAATGTTCTTTATCATGTTTTGAATCTGATTTCTTTCTTTATGCATGTTAGTGGTGGGCAAAGAATTAGTATTCAATATGGACAACAAAAGCTTCTCCAACTCCGCCCACCCCCAGCTAAAACTTTGTTATTAGACACAGAAGTTTAAAACATATCAACCAAAAGTAAATCTGAAATTAAAGCATGAGAAGAAAAAGG
Source organism: Myrmecobius fasciatus (assembly GCA_023553655.1). Taxonomy (NCBI): domain Eukaryota; kingdom Metazoa; phylum Chordata; class Mammalia; order Dasyuromorphia; family Myrmecobiidae; genus Myrmecobius; species Myrmecobius fasciatus. Next base: position 95,348 of record JAJPUD010003997.1, read on the forward strand.
CCTTTAGAATTGGGTAGAATCTTTTTTGATATTATTAGCAATTATATTGAAGCAATGAAGCCTAGTCTTTTGTTTTAGATGCTTCTCTTATATTCCCAAATTTCAAATAAAAATTAGACCTTTCACATTTAAACTTGTTTAAATGACTGTAATAGTTAAAGACACTTCAGCAGTCTCCCTACTACTTCACTTCCCCTGAAAAGATATCAGATACCATGCTGCCTAGAAGAATGATATTTTTTCTGATTTTGTTAATTTATTTTTTTCTAATTTTGCTGAAAGTATAAACAAATCTAATTTCAGAACCCTACACAAAGCATTTATCATTCACTGGAGCCTAGGGCCCCTTTGGGATCACCAGTGATCCCTATCAAGATCACTAGTATCAGATCTCCAGTCAGACCATCTACAAAGTTTTAGTCCTCCCCTACTCCACAAAAAAGAAAAGAAACAAAACAAGCACTAGCCAAAGCCTAGCTCCATTGGGAGACCACAAACTGGTACACTGCAAGGTCACCTAATGGATGGTATTACGTTTTTGCTCAAAATCTATCCCTGATCACTTCCTTCTTTTGAGGGAATCTGTATTCATTTAAAATGTGACCTTTCAATTTATTTTTTAATGAGCAAATGTTAATTTTCCCTCTCATCTAATTCTGTTCCCTCATATAGTGGGAAAAAAAGAAAATTAAACTCTCTTGAAAAATATGAATACACAGTCAAACCTTGAAAATTCTCCTATTGATTACATCCAAAAATATGTCAGTCCATCACCTTTTTATCTAGAGGTGCACAACATACCATCTTCATGGCTCTTCTGAAAAGAAACTTGGTCATTATACTAATGAGAGTTCCTATCATTGTTTATCTTTATAATGTTGTTGTTACTGCATAATTTCTTCTCTATTTCTATTTGCTGCACTTAGTAAAAGTCTCCTCTCTGAAACTTACTCCTATGTTAATCTTTAAGACAAAAAATAATTTTTAAATAATATTTTATTTTTTAATAAATGTAAAGATAAATATAACATACATTTAAAAATATGGAGTTTCACATTTTCTCCCCCTTCCCTTTACCCTGGTAAAGAGTGGTAAGCAATTTGATACAGGTTTTATTACTGCAATCATCTGAAACATATTCCATTATTACTTATATTGTTGGAGAAGAAATAGACCAAAACAACCTCTCCT
>JAJPUD010003997.1:96548-146825 GCA_023553655.1 Myrmecobius fasciatus
TTCCCTCCTCCTCCCACCCCCTCCCCTAGATGGCAGGAAGTCTAATACATGTTAATTATGTTAAAATACTTGACAAAGCAAATATGTGTATACATATTTACAACCTTACAATGATATTGTTGTGCAAGAAAAATCGTATCTACAAGAAAAAAAAACCTGAAAAGAAAAACAAAATGCAAGCAAACATCAACAGAGGAGTGTGAAAATGCTATGTTGCGGTCAACCCTCAGATCCCACAGGCCTCTCCCTGGGTATAGATGGCTTTCTTCATCACTGAACAGCTGGAACTAGTTTGAATTATCTCATTGTTGAAGAGAGCCACGTCCATAAGAATTGATCATCATATCATCTTGTTGTTGCTGTGTATAATGATCTCCTGCTTCTGCTCATTTCACTTAGCATCAGTTCATTCTCCAGGCCTCTCTGAAATCATCCTGCTGATCGTTTCTTACAGAACAATAATATTCCATAACATTCATATACCATAATTTGTTCAGCCATTCTCCAATTGATGGGCATCCCTTCAGTTTCCAGTTTCTAGCCACTACAAAAAGGGCTGCCACAAACATTCTTGCACATGGGGGTCCCTTTCCCTCCTTTAAGATTTCTTTGGGATATAAGCCCAATAGAAACACTGCTGGGTCAAAGGGTATGCACAGTTTGATAACTTTTTGAGCATAGTTCCAAATTGCTCTCCAGAATGGTTGGATTCGTTCACAGTTCCACCAACAATGTATTAGGGTCCGAGCCTTCCCACATCCCCTCCAACATTCATCGTTATCTTTTCCTGTCATTTTAGCCAATCTGACAGGTGTGTAGTGGTACCTCAGAGTTGTCTTAATTTGCATTTCTCTGATCAATAGTAATTTGGAGCAACTTTTCATATGACTAGAGATGGTTTTAATTTCATCATCTGAAAATTGGCTGTTCATATCCCTTGACCACTTATCTATTGAAGAGTGGCTTGAATTCTTATATATATGAGACAATTTTTTATATATTTTAGAAATGAGGCCTTTATCAGAACCATTAAATGTAAAGATGATTTCCCAATTTGATGCTTCCCTCCTAATCTTGTCTGCATTAGTTTTATTTGTACAGAAACTTTTTAACTTAATATAATCAAAATTAGCCATCTGGTGTTCAATTAGGAGTTCCAGATCTTCTTTGGACATAAATTTATTCCATCTCCACAGGTCTGAGAGGTAAACTATATTACGTTCCTCTAACTTGCTTACAAAATCACTCTTTATATCTAGATCATGAACCCATTTAGATCTTATCTTGGTATGTGGTGTTAGGTATGGGTCAAGCCCTAATTTCTTCCACACTAGTTTCCAATTTTCCCAGCAGTTTTTGCCGAACAATGAGTACTTATCCCAAAAGCTGGGGTCTTTGGGTTTATCAAACACTAAATTGTTACGGTTATTGCCTAGATTGTCCTGATAACCTATCCTGTGCCACTGATCGACTGCTCTATTCTTAGCCAGTACCAAATGGTTTTGATGATCACTGCTTTATAATATAGTTTTAGATATGGTACAGCAAGGCCACCGTCATCTGCCTTTTTTTTTTCATTAACCCCTTGAAATCCTTGACCTTTTGTTCTTTCAAATGAACTTTGCTACTATTTTTTTCTAGATCTGTAAAATAATTTCTTGGGAGTTTGATTGGTATGGCACTAAATAAGTAGATTAGTTTGGGTAGTATTGTCATTTTTATTATGTTCGCTCTGCCTACCCATGAGCACTTAATGTTTTTCCAATTGATTAGGTCTGATTTTATTTGTGTGGAAAGTGTTTTGTAGTTCAGTTTGTATAGTTTCTGACTTTTCCTTGGCAGATAGATTCCCAAATATTTTATCCTATCATCTGTTATTTGGAATGGAATTTCTTTTTGTATCTTTTGCTGCTGAAATTTGTTGGTAATATATAAAAATGCTGATGATTTATGTGGATTAATTCTGAATCCTGCAACTTTGTTAAACTTGTGAATTGTTTCTAGTAGTTTTTTAGTTGAGTCTCTAGAGTTCTCTAAGTATACCATCATGTCATCTGCAAAGAGTGGTAATTTGGTTTCTTCATTACCTACTCTGATTCCTTTTATCTCTTTTTCTTCTCTTATTGCTAAAGCTAACATTTCTAATACAATATTAAATACTAATGGTGACAGTGAACAGCCTTGTTTCACTCCTGATCTTATTGGGAATGGTTTTAGTTTGTCACCATTACATATGATGCTTGCTGATGGTTTTAAATAGATGCTACTTATCATTTTAAGGAAAAGCCCATTTATTCCTATACTCTCTAGTGTTTTTAATAGGAAAGGGTGTTGGATTTTATCAAATGCTTTTTCTGCATCTATTGAGATAATCATATGGTTTTTGTTAGTTTGGTTATTAATATAATTAGTTATGCTGATAGTTTTCCTAATATTGAACCAGCCCTACATCCCTGGTATAAATCCTACTCAGTCATAGTGTACTATCCTGGGAATGACTTTCTGTAATCTCATTGCTAATATCTTATTTAAAATTTTTGCATCAATATTCATTAGGGACATTGGTCTATAGTTTTCTTTCTGTGTTTTCACCCTACCTGGTTTAGCTATCAGCACCGCATCTGTCTCATAGAAGGAATTTGGCCGTATACCTTCTGTCCCTATTTTCTCAAATAGTTTGTATAGTACTGGAATTAATTGTTCTTTTAATGTTTGGTAGAATTCACATGTAAATCCATCTGGCCCTGGACATTTTTTCTTAGGGAGTTGGTTAATAGCTTGTTCTATTTCTTTTTCTAATATGTGGCTATTTAAATAATTTATATCCTCTTCTGTTAACCTGGGCAATCTATATTTTTGTAGATATTCCTCCATTTCATTTAGATTATCAAACTTACTGGCATAAAGTTGGGCAAAGTAACTCCTAATTATTGCTCTAATTTCCTCTTCATTAGAGGAAAGTTCTCCCTTATCATTCTTGAGACTAACAATTTGATTTTCCTCTTTCCTTTTTCTTAACAAATTAACTAAAGGCTTTTCTATTTTATGCAAATAAGCATCTAGAGATATAACGTTACCCCTTATAACCGCTTTGGCCGTATCCCACAAATTTTGGTATGTTGTCTCATTATTGTCATTCTCCTGGATGAAATTATTCATTGTGTCTATGATTTGCTCTTTCACCCATTCATTCTTCAGGATTAGATTATTTAATTTCAAATTAACTTTTGGTTTATTTTCTCCTGGCCTTATATTGCATGTGATTTTTATTGCATCATGATCTGGAAAAGATGCATTTACTATTTCTGCCTTTCTGCATTTGATTTTGAGGTTTTTATGCCCTAACACATGGTCAATTTTTGTATATGTTCCATGGACTGCTAAGAAAAAAGTAAACTACCTTCTGTCTCCATTCAATTTTCTCCAAAGTTCTATCATACCTAACTTTTCTAACATTTTGTTTACCTCCCTAACTTCTTTCTTATTCATTTTGTAGTTTGATTTATCTAATTCTGAGAGAGCAAGGTTGAGATCCCCCACTAGTATAGTTTTGCTGTCTATTTCTCCTTGCATCTCTGTTAGTTTCTCCTCTAGGAATTTGGATGCTATACCACTTGGTGCATATATGTTTAGTATTGATACCGCTTCATTGTCTATGGTACCCTTTAGTAAAATATAGTTTCCTTCTTTATCTCTTTCAATTAGACCTATCTTTGGTTTTACTTGATCTGAGATCAGGATTGCTACCCCTGATTTTTTTTTTGTTTACCTGAAGCATAATATATTCTGCTCCAGCCCTTTACCTTCACTCTGTATGTATCTTTATGTTTTAGATGTGTTTCTTGTAAGCAACATATTCCTGGATTCTGGCTTTTATTGCAGTCTGCTATCCATTTCCGTTTTATGGGAAAGTTTATCCCATTCACAGTCGCAGTTAAAATAACTAATTCTGTATTTCTTGCCATCTTATTTAACCTGAGTTATGTTTTTCTCTTTCTTTTACCGTTTCTCTCTTCCGCCATCCCCAATATTTTGCTTTTGATGACCACCTCCCTCAAACAGTCCTCCCTCCTTTAGAGCCCCTCCCCCCTTTTTTCACCTTTCCCCTAATTCTTCTGTTTTCCCTTCTATTAGTCTGTCTCTTTCTTTTCCTCCTTTCCCTCCGACTTCCCTATAAGGAAGGACAAGTTTCTCTGTGAAACCAAATGTGTCTGATATTCTCTTTTAGAGCCCAATCTGATGAGAGTAAGATTCACACCATGCTCATCCCTCTCCCTTCTTTCCCTCAATTATATTAGGTTTTCTTTGCTTCTTCATGAGATTTTACTTTATTTTTACCTCCTTTTTTTAAACCTTATTTTACCTCCTTTCCCCTCTTTTTCCAGTATGATACCACTTCCACCTCTAGTTTCTTTTTCATATTATCAGAGTAAAATCAAATTATACCCCCATTCTTTAAGTATATCCATAGTAGAAATATAGTTCTCAAGAGTTCTTTCATTTTGAACTTTTTATGCTTCTCTTGAGTTCTGTGTTTGGAGGTCAATTTTTTTGTTCAGATCTGATCTTTTCATTAGAAATAGGTGGAGTTCACTCATATCATTAAATGTCCATCTTCTTCCCTGGAAGATAATGCTCATTCTACCTGGATAGGTTATTCTTGGCTGTAATCCAAGTTCCTTTGCCTTTTGGAATATCTGATTCCATTCCCTTCAATCCTTAAGGTGGAAACTGACAGATAGTGTGTGATCCTAATTGTGGCTCCTCTGTATTTGAATTGTTTCTTTCTAGCTGCTTGCAATATCTTTTCCTTGGTGCAATAGTCCTGAAATTTAGCCACGATATTCCTTGGGGATTTAATTTTGGGTCTCTTTCAGGAGGTGATTGGTGAATTCTTTCAATGGCTATGTTAAGTTCTGACTCTAAAACATCAGGACAGTTTTCTTTCATGATTTCTTGTATCATAGTGTGTAGGTTCTTTTTTAATCATGGCTTTCAGGAAGTCCAATAATTCTTAGATTGTCTCTTCTAGATCTATTTTCCAAGTCAGTTGTTTTTACTAGAAGATATTTAATATTTTTTTCTTTTTTTGTTTTTTTTAACTGATTCTTAAAGTCTTATTAATTCATTCACTTCCATTTTTCAAATCTAATTTTTAATGTATTATTTTCTTCACTTACCTTTTTAAGCTCTTTTTGTAATTGGCCAATTTGTTCATTGCATACTTATTCCATTTCACCAAATTTATTTTTCAGTGAATTGGCGTCTTTTTCATATCTCTTTTGAAGGGCATTATATCTTTCTTGCACTGACCTCCATTCATTTCCCCATTTTTCTTCTAACTCTCTTTTGAGATTCTTTATGCAATCTTCCAGGAAAGCCATGTGAAATGGGGACCAGCTCATGTCTCCCTTTGTGGCTTCCTCTGGAGTTGCTGTACATTTAGGAACCTCAGGATCTGAGGTCTGTTCTTCCCTCTCTCCATAAAAGCTGTTTATATTGAGAGTTCTTTTTTGTTTTTTATTCATTGTTTAAAGCCTGAGGTCTGTTCAAAGCAAAGGAGCAACAGCTACTTTAATTTGCCCTGGGGCAGTTTGGCTGATTGACTTCCACTGCTAGGCAACCAGGGCCAGGTCCAGCACTCTCAGTGGTTTACAATCTATCTTTTACAAAGGCAGATCTGCCAAAGCACCTGATTGCAACCCGGGCAGTGGTGCCCAAGAGGCTCACAGAAACTTCCCAGGTGCTTAGAAACTGCTACACTGAGCCCCAGCAGGGCTTTTTGACCTGTCTCCCAAAGCTGCTGTCTGAGCACAGCAAACTGTTCGCCACCCATTTCAAATAGACCTGTTTTGATATTTTTCCAAGGTAACTTCCTCTGGGAATGTGTTGTCCTCCTAATATTTAGGGGTGCTTTGACTCCAGAATCAGTTTAGAGGCTTAATCTGCTTTTGATTTAAGAAAAAGGTTAGAGCAGGTCCCAGAGAGTATTGTTTGCACTCTGCCCTGTTCCCTCTGCCCCCTCCTAGTCTTTCTAAATTCTGACCTCCTCATCATTTCTTACAGCACAATTGCATTCCATGACCCCATATATCCTACCTTGTTTATCCATTCCCAGATTCATTGGTATCCCCTCATTGTCTAATCCTCTGCTACCATAAAACAACTATTTTCATTATTGTTGTACAAGAAGATACTTCCTCCTTTTTCTGATCTCTCTTCCATAGAGATCTAATAGTGGTTTTGCTACATCAAAGGATCTGTACAGCGTGATTACTCTTTGGACATAGTTCCAGATTGCTCTCCAGAATAGTTCAAACAGTTCACAGTTCCAACTGCACATTGAGTTGAAATTTTCCCACATCCTCTCCAACATTTATCATTTTTTTTCTATCATGTTGGCTAATCTAATAGCTATAAGGTGGTACCTCAGCATTGTTTGAATTTGCCTTTCTCTAACCAATAATGATTTAGAGCATTTTTTCATATGATTAAAGATAACTTTCATTTCTTCATCCGAAAATAGCCTGTTCTTATCCTTTGAACATTCATGAACTGGAGAATGGTGGCCTTCTTTCAAATTTGACTTAGTTCTTTGTATTTCAGAAATTAGGCTGTTAACAGAGACATCTTCTATAAAATTGTTTCCCAGTTTTCTGTTTCCTTCTAATAATGACTGCTTGGTTTTGTTTGAGTAAAAATCTTTTCATTGACTTTCATTAAAATGACTCATTGTACATCTCACAATGTTCTTTATCTCTAGTTTGGTCCTGAATTCTTCTTTTTTCCAGAGATCTGACAGTTAAACTACACCACCTTCTAATCAGCTTTAGTGTGTGATTCATGTGCCCATTTTGAGTTTCTCTTGGTATACGGTTGATGGGTAAATACACAGAATAGAAGCTTCTCCATAATTCAGTACAGGCTCTGCACATATTTGCACTAAAGATGAACCTAAGCCTAGAGATGTGATAGATTTTAGACAAAGACAAAGGAGGTTCCCAGGCCAGTTCTTTCAGGTAAAACCATTTTGACTAATTTATTTTCAGGAACCTAGACAGTTCTTTGAAAATAAGCAACTCATGAGATCTTCAATGACAGGGCTGGCTACACTCCCCCCCAATGCAGGTGTCTGGAATAGTTCACCTAAGAGCCTTCTTGGCTGGTACTGAGCCTTCTTTGTCTAAATTAATATATAACTGCATTAAGGCAGAATCTCTTTGGAATCTCACCCATGGAGAGGTCGCTCTGCCTGGGACCTTCCCAGTCAGAACCCTGAAAGCTGTAACCCCGGGATTCCCAGCTATTTGAAAAGGAATTGGTGCTTCCCCAAATTGGTGGTGTGTTTCTTTCAATATTATTACTTTTCTTTTTTCTCTTTGCTATTATGCTTATCTTTGTAATATTATTATTTTGTTGTCGTTGTAATTGTACAATTCAACTTTTATTGTAATCATTTTCTTTTTTTTTTTAAATAAAGCTTTTTATTTGCAAAACATATGAGTGATTTTTCTACATTGACCTTTGCAAAAAAACTTTTTTTTCCCAAGCTTTTCCTTTCCCTCCCCCCGCCCCCCACCCCTAGATGACAGGTAATCTAATACATGCTAGATAGGATAAATTATATGACAAGTACAATACATGTATACATATCTATACAGTTATCTTACTGCACAAGAAACATCAGATCTAGAAAGAGAAGAAGAAAAAAAACAACCTAAGAAGGAAAACAGAATGCATGGAAATATTCACAGAAAGCGTTAAAATGCTGTGTTGTGGTTCACTCTCAGTTCCCACAGGCCTCTCTCTGGATGTATATGACTATCTTCATCGCAGCACAACTGGTTTGAATCACATCATTGTTGAAGAGAACCATGTCCATCAAAATTGATCATCGTATAGTCTTGTTGCTGTGTATAATGTTCTCCTGGTTCTGCTGATTTCACTCAGCATCAGTTCATGCAAGTCTCTCCAATCCTCTGAAATCCTCCTGTTGGTCATTTCTTACAGAACAATAATATTCCATAACATTTATATACCATAATTTATTCAGCCATTCTCCAATTGATGGGCATCCTTTCAATTTCCAGTTTCTTGCCACTACAAAAAGGGCTGCCACAAACATTTTTGCACATGTGGGTCCCTTTCCCTCCTTAAAAATCTCTTTGGGATATAGGCCCAGTAGAAACACTGCTGGGTCAAAGGGTATGCACTGTTTGATAACTCTTTGAGCATAGCTCCAAATTGCTCTCCAGAATGGTTGGATCCGTTCACAGTTCCACCAACAATGTATCAGTGTCCCAGTTTTCCCACATCCCCTCCAACAGCTATCATTATCATTTCCTGTCATTTTAGCCAATCTGACAGGTGTGTAGTGGTATCTCAGAGTTGTCTTAATTTGCATTTCTCTGATCAATAGTGACTTGGAGCACCTTTTCATGTGACCGGAAATAGTTTCGATTTCTTCGTCTGAAAATTGTCTGTTCATATCTTTTGACCATTTGTCAATTGGAGAGTGGCTTGAATTCTTATATATTTGAGTCAATTCTCTATATATTTTAGAAATGAGGCCTTTATCAGAACCTTTGGATGTAAAAATATTTTCCCAGTTTACTGCTACCCTTCTAATCTTGTCTGCATTCATTTTGTTTGTACAAAAACTTTTCAACTTGATATAGTCAAACTTATCTATTTTGTGATTAATGATGACCTCTAGTTCTTCTTTGGTCACAAATTCCTTCCCCCTCCACAGGTCTGAGAGGTAAACCATCCTACATTGTTCTAATTTGTTTATAATATCATTCTTTATGCCTAGATCATGAATCCATTTTGACCTTATCTTGGTATATGGTGTTAGGTGTGGGTCAATGCCTAATTTCTTCCAGACTAGTTTCCAATTATCCCAGCAGTTTTTGTCAAATAGTGAGTTTTTATCCCAAAAACTGGGGTCTTTGGGTTTATCGAACACTAGATTACAATTGTCATTGAGTATTTTGTTCTGTGAACCTAACCTATTCCACTGATCCACTACTCTATTTCTTATCCAGTACCAAATGGTTTTGGTGACCACTGCTTTATAATATAGTTTTAGATCTGGTGCAGCTAGGCCACCCTCATTTGCATTTTTTTTCATTAATTCCCTTGAAATTCTTGACCTTTTGTTTTTCCAGACGAATTTTGTCGTTATTTTTTCTAGTTCAGTTAAATAATCTCTTGGGAGTTTGATTGGTATAGCACTAAATAGATAGATTAGTTTAGGTAGTATTGCCATCTTTATTATATTCGCTCGACCTATCCAAGAGCACTTGATGTTTTTCCAATTGTTTAGATCTGACTTTATTTGTGTGGAGAGTGTTTTGTAGTTTTGCTCATATAGATCCTGACTTTCCCTTGGCAGATATATTCCCAAATATTTTATACTATCGATAGTTATTTTGAATGGAATTTCTCTTTGTATCTCTTGCTGTTGCATTTTGTTGGTGATGTATAAAAATGCTGATGATTTATGTGGATTTATTTTGTATCCTGCAACTTTGCTAAAGTTGTGGATTGATTCTAATAGTTTTTTAGTTGATTCTCTAGGGTTCTCTAAGTAGACCATCATATCATCTGCAAACAGTGATAATTTGGTTTCCTCATGACCTACTCTAATTCCTTTAATCTCTTTTTCTTGTCTTATTGCCAAGGCTAGCATTTCTAATACAATATTGAACAGTAATGGTGATAGTGGACAACCTTGTTTCACCCCTGATCTTATTGGGAATGGTTCCAGTTTATCACCATTACATATGATGCGAGCTGATGGTTTTAAATAGATGCTACCGACTATTTTAAGGAAAAGTCCATTAATTCCTATACTCTCTAATGTTTTTAATAGGAATGGATGTTGAATTTTATCAAATGCTTTTTCTGCATCTATTGAGATTATCATATGGTTTTTGTTAGTTTGGTTATTAATATAGTCAATTATGTTAATAGTTTTCCTAATATTGAACCATCCCTGCATTCCTGGTATAAATCCTACTTGGTCATGGTGTATTATTCTAGGAATGATTTTCTGTAATCTCTTTGCTAATATTTTATTTAAGATTTTTGCATCAATATTCATTAAGGAGATTGGTCTATAATTTTCTTTCTCTGTTTTTGTTTTACGTAATCATTTTCTTGTAGTCTTATAAATCATTAAGCTATCTTATTTATCATGAAACTCTTATTAACCTAAAAGTGGTGAATTATTTCAGGAGCGAATCCAAACCTCATAATCCCTTAATCAGACAACAGTGTAGGATATCGGCCTGTACACAGGTTCTTCCCTAGTTTTCCAACTTTCCAGAAGATTTTGTCCAGTAAGGAGTTCTTGTCATTTATCAAACACTGGGTTACTATGTTCATTTACTATTGTATCTTCTGCATTTAATTTATTCCACTTTTCTCCCATTCTATTTCTTAAACATTACAAGGTAGTTTTGATGATTACCAATTTATTATACACTTTAAGATCTGTTATTAGTCCAACTTCCTTCTAATTTTTTACCATAAATTTTTTTAATGTTCTTGAACTTTTATTTTTTTCCCCAGAATATTGTTAGTTATGTCTAGCTCTATAAAATAACTTTGGTAGGTGAATTAGAAATAGCAGAAAATAATTAAATTATCTTAGGTACAATTGCCATTTGCATTTTATTAGCTCTGCCTATTCATGAGCAACTGATATTGTTCCAAATGCTTAGATCTTACTTTATTTGTGTGAAAAGTATTTTGTGTTCGTACATTTCTTGTGTTTTTCTTGACAGGTGTACTCCCAAGTATTGTATAATATCTACAATTATTTTAAAGGGGGTTTTCCCCTTATCTCTTGCTGCTGGATTTTGCTGGTTATATATAGAAATATTAATGATTCATGTGGATTTATTTTATATCCTGTAATTGGGCTAAAGTTGTTAATTATTTCAACTATTATTCAACAATGATTCTTTTAAAAATTCACACAGATGTTTAATTAGCTTTATTTACAGAGCTGGGTTTGTTTCTTTCAGTCTTCATCATGCCAAGATAATAATTAGGCAAGAATAGCAGTTTTAAAAGAATCTATGCAGAATTCTAAAAATAACAGATGGTGATAGTCTTGAAGAAGGGGGGAGACTGAACTACAGCAGCATTTTTCTCTCTATGCCTCAGTTACTCAGAAGCAATTCTACTGCAGTCTCTACTTCCCATGATTTTGAAGACAAGGCCACTATTACTGCACTCCTATCAAATCCCATAGCACACAGGCTTTCTATTTTTTTGGCATATTCTGGGCTAGAACCTGGTGCCCCAGCATACACATGGGCCCAAAGCTGAGCTGTCTGCTGGAACATTGCTGGATTCTCTTTGTACTGATTTGCTACTACTGCATCCTGTGGATCATCTGGTTCTGCAGCTGCCAACAAAGCTTGTAATGAGAGCAATACTGTCCTCAGAGTCATGGTTGCTGCCCACTGATCTTTCAGAATATCCAAACAAATGGCCCCTGTCACAGAACTAATATTAGGATGCCAAACTTTAGTAATAAACCGCACCTTAGGGGGCCTAAAAGGGTACGTTTCTGGTATTTTTATCTCTAGTTGGTATCTTCCTCCTTCGTACGGGGTGTCTGGCGGTCCCGCTATTTCTCCTCTTAATTCTGTAAAGTTCTCATCTACAAGATCTATTTTAATTTGGTTTTTGTTTGTCTCCTCGCTCTTCAGCATCTCCTTGAACTCTCGCTTGATGCGCTGCACCGCAATGTTGGCCATTTCTCCTTCCGCAATGGATTCACACTCCTGCCTCCAACACCGTCAGGACCTCAGCCAAAGGCTCTCCTCACAGTGTAACAATTATCCTAAAAGAGTAAAAAATGTGTTTCCTCATTGCTTATTCTAATTCCTTCCATTTCTTTTTCTTATAGTTAAAGCTAACATTTCAAGTACAATATTGAATAACAGACGTGATAATGAGTATCCTTGCTTCATTCCCGATCTTATCCCCATTACAGAAAATGCTTGAAGATGGTTTTAGACATTTCAAGTAAAGCCCCATTTATTCCTCTCTTCTATAGAGCTTCTATAGAGTTAGATTGGGAAAGAGCTCCTTAAGTTCTAAACTTTTAGACTTGGGAAGATCCTTATGTAAAACAGTGGAAATTCACTGATTCCCATCTTATTCAGAGAGATTAATTACTTTTCTTAGGCTAGAGTAGTTATTATTTCAATTAAACAGTTATTGAAAACCAAAAGTGCACCAGGTCTGCATATATCTTCTGGAATCAATCAATAGTACTACCTTATAGGAATGTGGTCATTTCTTTAGGAAATTGTAGGAAAGCAAGGAAGCATCCCAGAAAGACAGTTTCCTATTGTTTAGAAATAGAAAGGAAGAAGCAGGGTCACAATAAGCTGAGCCAAATAGTGTTAGAACTGGATCAATCAGGAACAGGAGAAAGAGATGAATACATTAAGCTCTGCAAGAGAAAGACAATATTAGAGATGGACATCGGCTTTGTGAGTATCTCAGAGTAGAAGATCTAGGCTGTTGGCAGCAGTGTACCCTTCTACTCGAGCCCTAAGGTTCCAAAAAGAAGTCTGCTCCTTCCCCAAATTCCCCTCTTAATACCTGTCTGTCGTGGACACTACAGTATTCTGCTTTTTAGTTACACAAAGGTTTCTTGTTATTTGAATTTTCCCTCAACCGCAAAGAGGCCAGGGATAGCATAGACACAGAAAGAAATTACAATTTCTCTAGAGTCCAATCTCTGCCTAAATGCTAGGCAATTTCCTAACCCCAAATGTTTGATTTAAAAGAAATTACTTAATGCTGCAGTGGAAAGAACCATATAGACTGAGGCAGGGCATTATATTATCTCTTGACTCACTTTCAAAATGAATTTATATTTATAAAGTGGCGTCCTTACTTAACAGATCATAGAATGAGCTGAGAACATCCTTAGATCATATAATGTCAGATCTGAGAGCTTCTAGAGATAAGAGAACACGGAATATCACAGCTGGAAGCAATCCTGAAACACAAAACTTCAGAGGTTGAGAAAGTCATGTTAGTGCCAGAGAATACCAGAACTGAAAGGGAACTTGGAACCTAGATGTCACTGTTGCTGGAGGACCTTGGACTACATATAAACTGGCTACACTGGGAAGTCCTCAGCATAGAGACAGACAGTGCTGGAAGGGCCCTTCAAAAATTGAATAACATTGCACAAAGAATATGTGCCTAAGGGAACCATTTATGAACAACATCTTACCACTTTTGAACAGAAACGGAGATCTTTATACTGTTATAGCTGCAAATATGTTTAATCCTTCAAAGCTAATTAAGACCCAATCCTTCCTGTCACCATCTTACCTTGGGCAAAACCTGGCTTATGTAAGGTGAAAATGTAGTCTACCTAATCCTAGAGGCTTTAGAAATAAATGAATAAAAAAGCAAAAAGTATTATTTCCCCTCCCACATGGTATAAATGAACTTAGGTAACGCTAGATGAGCTTATCCCCTGTTATCGTATAAGTGACTGTTGCTAGCTCGGTTGGCTTAATCACTGAAAATTATTGTTGAGATTAATTATTTAATCAGTATAAATGTGAAAGGACAAACAACATTAAATCCCTTGTGCCAAATCACCCAACCATTAGTCCCCAGGATGCTTGCCCTTGCCTTGTTCAAAGAGTAGGGAGTGGGATTAGAGCCTCACACCATTTCCAGTGGAAATCCGGGTCCAGTCATCCAGCCAACTTGGTGAAGAGACTCTCTCTGGAGGCAGAATGTCGTGTCTAGCAAGGAAGCAGTAGCCAGTTCCAGTCAGTGGTTGCCATGGTGACTGGCCGTTGCCAAGGATACCTGGAATCCTGAGTAGCTGGAACTCCATTATGACTCCTTTTCAGGTCTCCATTATGTTTCCTAGGCCAGGAGCAGGGGAAGGCTTCTTCTCAGTTTTCTCCTGGACTACCAGATGGGAGCAGATCTAAATCACCAGGGACTGCACAATATCAGGAAATAACTACGTAGGTACACACAGACACTGTGGCTAATATATATTGACAGACAGAGAACAAAACAGGGGGAGACCTAGAGACACAGAGACAGAGCCAGAGGCAGAGGCAGAAAAAGAGAAATAAAGATGCTGACTGCAGAAGAGTATGACTAAGGAGACCCACAAAGCAAGCAGCTGTTGCTATGAGACATATCAGGGAAGGGAACAAACAGCATCCCAAGCACTCTGGAGACCTCCCTGATCTCCTCCAGGCCAAGGGAGAAGGAAATGGGTCCAAGAGGGTCATGTCGTTCTTCAGGGTCACACAGGTCTAAGTATCAGAGGCAGCATTTGAACCCAGGTCCTCCGATTCCATGGCAGCCAAACTTCTTTCCTGAACACAATTCTTTTAATTCTTTACAAGAAAAGGGTAAAGGACTTTATGCTTGGATCAGAATCGAGAAATCCTTGTTTTTGTTTTGGGAGGTGGGGAATCTATTGGACAGAGAAGGGGCAAGTTGGGACAGAATTAAATAACCAGAAAAAAAGCAAAAAAGGAGTTTGTGATAGGCTTTGAATGTCAAACAGTATTTTAAATTTGATCAATCTAATATAGATTATATAGATATAATCGCATCAAACCTATTTTTACATTACTCATGGTGTGAAAGAATCAGAACAAAAGGGAAATTCATGAGAAAGAAAAAAAAACAGCAAAAAAGTGAAAAGTGTATGCTTTAATCTGGATTCAGACTTCATTGTTTCTCTGGAGGTGAATAGCATTTTCCATCATAAGTCTTTTGGAACTGTCTTAGATTGTTGCATTTCTGAGAAGTGCGAAGTGTATCAAAGCTAATCATCTCCCCAATGTTACTGGTACTGTATATGAAGTTCTGGTTCTGCTCACTTCACTCAGCACCAGTTCATGTAAGAGTTTCCAAGGTTGTTCTGAAATCCACCTGCTCATCATTTCTTACAAAACAGTATTTTATGACACTCCTATATCACATTTCATTCAGTCACTCCCCAATTAAAGGACATATTCTCAATTTCCAATTCTCTGCTGCCACAGAGAGTTGTTATAAACATTTTTTGTGTGTATGTGGATCCTTTTAATGAGAAATAATTCCACTGAGCCTGAAAGGAGTGAAATAGCAAGTCTTTACACAACTGCAGAAGTTGGTGACCATAGTAGAAGCACACTTACATAAGGAAGGACAAGCCATTTCATACCTTTCCCAGCCACCTAGTTTTCCTCTATTTTCCCATACTATATAATGCACATTTTCCCGGCTCACCTATTACACATTTGACTTTTGTTAGGTCCACCTTATATCACATGCATCCCATAACCATTAAAATGAGTCCTCAGTTTTCCTGGAGGAAGAGAGGTCAGTGTTCATGAGTTTACTGAGCATTTCAGACGAGGCTTAATCTTTTCTCTGCTTAGCTGACTCCTAGCCCCAAAGTAAGGCAGAACCAGTTGTAACTTATTAGCTCCTCTGCTGACCATTAACTCTTGTCCTATTTAAATAACCCTCAATCACAAAGGCCAGATAAGGGTTTTTTATTTTTCCTGCTGGAAAGAAAAACATAATTTTATATCTCTCATTTTCCATATTTTATGATCTCTTGGATTGCTGTATCAAAGGTAATGGCCAGTTTTTGTAGCCCTTTGGACATAGTTATAAATTGCTTTCCAGAAGTTGAGTCAGTTGACAATTCCACCAATAATTCATTATTATTCCAAATTTCTCATATTGTCTCCAACACTTAATTTCCTTGTCTTTTATATTAGTCAATCTGACATATTATATGATACCTCAGAGTTATTTAATTTGCATTTTTCTGATAGTGATTTAGTGCATTGTGTCATATGATTTTAGATAGCTTTGATTTCTTCCTCTTAATACTGCCTGTTCATATCCTTTGACCATTTACCAGATGGTGAAAGAACTGTATTCTCATTAATTTGACTCATTTTTCTATATATTTTAGAAATGAGGACTTTATCAGGTATAAAATGAGTTTCCCAGCTTTCTGCCTTTGTTCTAATCTTGGTTGAGGTAATCCCAGTATGTCCTGAAGTATACTTACCAGGCACTATTCTGATAATCTGCAAAATAATCACAGAGAGGGTTGCCAAGACATCTTCTGCTTCTCAAGCTTTCATCCTACTTGCATTTTCTGAAGTTTTTGATGTTGACTTTATGTATGTATATATATATATATATATGTATATATATATACACACATATATATGTACACACACACATATATACATACATATATATATATACATGTACATATATATATATATATTTTTAAATGATGGAGGATCTTGATTGTTTAATGGCCCCAAACCCATCTTCTCTTCAAGGAGGGCTTTGTCCTGCTAGCCAAGAATGAATGAAAGAAAAAGCATTTATTAAGAACTCACAATATGCAAATAACCGTACTAAGCCCACAATACATACCCACTTTAAGCAATGCCCATTTTTACATTCTGAACCCCACAGATTCACTTAGTATCCCCAAAGACTGTCTAATTTGTTAGAAGTCCCCTGTGTGAATTCAAAGGGAAGGCAGTGAAATAGGAAGAACTGTGCCAACTCATGTAGCTCTGGAATCTACTCCAGGGGTGCTGCTTGCCCTAATCTCCATCCTTTCTCATTCTTATTCCCCTCCTCCTGTAGGATTAATCTATGTTGGGAATTTGAATTCAGCAGGCGTAGTCTTAAAGAGGGTAGGTACAAGTTTATTACTCCTCAGAACCTTGATTTAAGCAAGAGATAAGAAAAAGGAAACATAGCATAAAAGTAATGTGCAAATAACAGATAGTGATCACAAAAAAGTAAGAAACAGACAATAGACAACATACAACATACATCATCACCACTTTGAGGAATCTCCAACATCTGGATTTCAACAGCTGGGAGAACCGAATTACAGCTATCCAGAGTCTTGAGTGGGAAATAGTGTTAGACAAATGGTACCAATCCTCTGGAGTTCTCAAAGTCCCTTTCCATGAAGGGGTTTTTATAGGCTGAGAACAAACAAGGCACTGAGCCCAATATTCCCATTTAATACATGACCCTTGATATAGAACTGCTCCCCCTCAGGTATAGGGATGTTTTATCGCAAGAGATCCAGTAAGAATATATTTGTTTCTTCTTTTAGGAGGACAGCTTTTACTCCAGGAACAGTCCATGTTTCAGGGGTAAACACAAAGTATCATTAAGGATGTTCATTAATCAAGGCACCAGAAAGACGGCCAGTTTTCCCAATGCCTGCTGAGATTTGCTAGATGCCTAGGACTGCATTTCAAAGTTCTCAACAAATAAATTTACACAAAGGTATGCCTGAGACCCACTGGGATTTCTCACTAGTATTTCCTACACCCCCACTCCTCTGAGCAGCCTAACATTATGGGGAACATTGAGTAGGTGATCACTTTGATCTAAAGCAATTTGACTCAAAATCGAATCAGTAAAGAACTACCTACTTCAGATTTTGTTTTGTCAGCTCTGCTCTTCCTCAAAGAGTTGAGCCTAGGAATGGTGTTCCCAATTCTCCAGCTCTTTCATATGTATACCTGTTGTTATGATGTTTCTTCCCTGTGACTGTACCCTACAAGAAAAGGTTTGTCCCTGCCTCCCTACGGTCAAAAGGAGGCTTCCTTTGGGCAGTGTCAGTCTGTCTAGATGTCTCTGGGTATCTCTCTTGGGCCAGCCTGGTAGAGGAGGCTTGAGCTCCAGCAATCTCTTTTTTTTCAGGGTCAGTGCTGGGATGAAATAAGCTCCAGGGTAGTTATTGGAAAATTAACAATAACAGGTTTATTTTGAGCTAGACCAGCATAGAAATGAAACATCGATATGGAAACAGAGCTTCTCTGGACACAGCCCTTCCTCATATAAACACATCTGGTTAACCAGAGAGAGGCAACAGGTGGAGAACACACAAAACAGACTTTGGGGTGAAGGCTGTGGTCCAATGGCAAGGATACTGGGATATGGGGTTTGAGGAGCTACATTAGAGTCCCAGCTCTGCTACTGCTGCAAAGACACATCAGGAGTCTCCCTCAATATCTGATTTTTGTGTACTCCAAGGTTAAGTTTTCTTTCTCACCATGCTTGGGCTTACCTGAACTAACACTGGTACAGTCTTTCCCCAAACTGCCTAGTTCTTTAACAACTAGCTCAGACCAGCCCTCTTCTTACAGATATTTCCTTAAAGTTTTGACCTTTCAGTGGGGGTAGTAACACTGTGCCAGGAGTACAGCATCTGGGCTTGATTGTTGCCCATTTCCTTGGAATTATCAGCAGGTGAACTTGTAACATGATTGCCTCTGACATCCAAGTAGAAAAGTATGGCCATTGGTCTCCTCAGCTTCTCGAAGCAGGTGTGACCAGGGAGACAGTCTTTGTGCTGACCCTTGACCCTCTACCATTTTCTCCCTGTATTTATTTACAGGGCTGGGTCACCCAAGGTCTCCATGCTCCAGACAAGTTTCTGAGAATACAATGAATGTGCCATTGGGGGGATTTCCCTTCTCTGGGAGTCCCCCACAGATTTCTGGTGTCCAGTCCCTATCCCTGCAGCTTTCTGATCAAAAACGTCTCCTTCTCATCCTCCCAGGGGCTCCTGGCTAGATACCTGTGCCCCCTCAGGAGCTCTGGGTCCCCTGAATGATGCTCCACATGGGGATAATTGCTGGAGGTTTCCCAAATTTCTACCTCAAATCTGCTTCATATGAGGGGGATTCTGCCCAGCAGCAATTGCCTCCTTTCCTCTAGGCCAGGCTTGGCCAGGGGGAGACATGTATGCATGCCAGGGTGCCCCCCTGTCCCTCCCTGCACCTGGCCTGGTCTTAGCTTCTGCCTGGAGAGAGGAAGCTGAAAGTCACCCCTCCCTCACACCATTGATTTCCTTCTCTTATCTGTAGGCTGTCAGGAATCCAAGTCCTATTCAGGGAAGGGAGGTCTACAGTTGCTTCAGTTACTTCGCTCTTCTTTAACCTAGGTTTGGAGGATTTCATTGATTACTGAAGAGCCTGAACTCCAGCTTCTATTTAAGGACAGTTCTGTTCTGCTAGCCATAAATGAATGAATTTATGAAAAAGCATTTGTTCAGTACTTACTATGTGCACAGAATTGCATTAAGCGATGAGGGCCTGGATGGCTTGCTGCAATTGGCAGAGAAAGACTAAGGATGAACAAAAGTATGATGTGTCAGTTATTTAGTCAATAAGCATTTATAAAGTGCCTACAAAGCGCCAGGCAATTGGGAAGAAAAAGATGAGCCAAAGAAAATCCCTTTTCTTAAAGATTTCATGTCTAATAGAGGAAGCAAGATACAAACAGCTGATGTACAAAGAAATCATAGGATGAAAATGAGGGCATAAGGTAGACAGTAGAGAGTTACAAAGAGGGAAGAAAGCAAATAGAAGTGAAGATTGTAAATGGTCTTTTCAAGGAGTTTCATCCCAAAAGGGAGGTAGCATATGACAGGATGGTCAGAAGGGATCAATGGATCCAAGCAGAGATGTTTTTAAGGGTAGGGGTGAGATAGACCTGTTTGTAAGCAGGGGGAAGTAGCCAGTACACAGGGAGATAATGAATGAGAAAACTGGATAAAAGAGGTAGCAATCTGCGGAGGAAATGGGTTGGAAAGGTAAAGATGGATTTGGCTCAATAAGGAGAGTAAGTACATCTCTATGTGTAAGAATGGGGCAAAGGACATCTGAGTGATAGGACAAGAAGTGGAGGGAACAAGTGGGAGCTGTCAGTGAATGACCTCCATGTTTTCAGTAAAATATGAGGCAAGATTCTCATCTAAGTAGGTGGGGAGGAAGGAGCCATGGGAGTTTTGAGGAGGAATGAACATTTTCTGAAGAGCCATTGTGATGAGTTGAGAGACTGAGTTAGAGAAGTATAAAAAGATTGTCTTTGGGCTGTAGGAATAGCTCTGTCAACTTTGGTAAAGTAATTGCTGTTTTAGTAGGGAAGAAAGAGACATGGATCACGCCCACGTTCTGCAGTAATAGTGGTAGACTAGTCCTATCACTCACGACTTGGAATTGAAATTTAAAAATACTGTGATGTATTCGGCCCCAACCCTTTACCAATTCACTACCCAACATTTTCAGACTTGGAATTAAAAATGAAATGGCATGTTGGGTTATTTTTTATCATTATTCTATTAATATAGCACAGCAGATGTAGGGAGAATGCAATTTTTTTTGTACAGGATATATGTTTCTTCTTTGATGATGACACAGGATATATTGTTGTCTGTGGTGATGACAAATGACCAGTGTTGATCTGGGCCTGTCTGAGCATGCTTGGGTCATTTTTCAGTCGTGTCTGACTCTGTGTGGCCCCACTTGGGGCTTTTCTGGCAAAGGTACTAGAGTGATTTGCCATTAAGAGTTTAATCTCATGGACAGAACCTTTAGTTCTGAGACAGGAAAATCTTGGTTCACATCCTACTTTGTTAGCTGTGAACACTCCCTGGTAGTGTGACCTCAGACACCTTCCACCACTACTCTAGCCTTCCATTTTTTTCTACTGTAAAAGGAAATGTTCTGACTAATTGACCTTGAAAGTTAATTCCAGATCTCTGAGCCCACGTTAGATGTAAGGCAAGTTCCTTTGCCTCCCTAGGCTTCAGTTTTCTCTGTAGCATAAGGGGATCGGTGGATTGAGAATGTTTTGAGCTGAAGAATTAAGTCTATGATTCTCTGGATCCATTTGATGGTTTAAGGTAAGGACTGGATGAAGAGGGAATTGGGGCAACAGATAGAGCACACACATAAGAGATTTGAAGGAGAGGCTTGGCTTGGGACTGAGGCTGCAGTCCAGTGGCTAGAACTATAGGAGATGGACTTGCAAGAGCCAAACTGGAGAACCAGCTCTACTGCTGATACAAAGATATATCGAGACTCCCCCTCACTGTCTGATTTTTTTGTATGGTCCAGGATTTATTTTACTTTGGGCTTTCCTGATTTGACACAATAAAATTCTGACCAAAACTGGCTAGCTATTTAACAAATATCCTTCCTAGCACAGACCAGCCCTTTTCTTGTACATTTTTCCTCCAAATTTTGTCCTTGTCAGTGGCTACATTTCCTGAAGCATGGCCTCTAGGTTTGGTTGCTTGCTCATTCTCTTGGATTTTTTTGAACCTTTGACTTGGCTGGCTCTCTGTCAACCAAGTAGTAGAACATGTTCATTGGTCTCCCCAGCTTTTTGGGTCAGGGATGATCTGGGAAACATTTTTTGGCCTAACTCTGGACCCTGCACCACCTTTTGCCTGTTATTTATTGAGGGTACTGAGTCACCTCAGGTCTCCATGCTCCAGACAAGTTTTTGAGTCTCTAGGGGCTCCTGGCTAGATGCCTGAACCTGCTGAGGTCGGTTGGGTCTCCTCAGTGATGCTCCCTGTGGATAAGGTAGCATCCTGAATCCTGAGAGGATCCTCAAACTTCTGCCTCTCCTTTTCTTCATTGGACAAGGAAATTGCCTATTAGCAAATGGGCCTATATCTTAAGAGAACGAAAGGGCCCCACCTGTGCAAGAATGTTTGTGTCAGCTATTTTTGTAGTGGAAAGAAACTGGAAATCGAATGAATGCCCATCAATTGGAGAGTGGCTGAATAAATTATGGTATATGAATGTTATGGAATATTATTGTTCTGTAAGAAATGACCAGCAGGACGATTTCAGAGAGGCCTGGAGAGACTTGCATGAACTGATGCTGAGTGAAATGAGCAGAACCAGGAGATCAATATACACAGCAACAACAAGACTATATGGTGATGAATTCTGATGGACATGGCTCTCTTCAACAATGAAATGTTTCAAACCACTTCCAGCTGTTCAGTGCTGAAGAAAGCCATATACACCCAGGGAGAGGCCAGTGGGATCTGAGTCTGGACCACAACATAGCATTTTCATGCTTTCTGTTGAAGTTTACTTGCATTTTGTTTTCCTTCTTAGTTTTTTTTCTCTTTCTAAATCTGATTTTTCTTGTGCTGCAAGATAACTATAGATATGTATATATATATGATTTGTGATATAATTTAACATTTTTAACATGTATTAGACTACCTGCCATCTAGGGGAGAGGGTGGGGGGAAGGAGGGAAAAATTTGAAACAAAGTTTTGCAAAAGTCGATGTTGGAAAATTACTCATATGTTCTGTAAATAAGAAGTTTTAATAAAAAATACACTAAAAAAAGAAAGCAGTGTAAGAGCCCCCCCCCATTCTCCGGATCACCCCCTTCCTCCCCTGCTCTGGAACTTATCAGGAATCCAAGTCCTATTCCACGTCTGCTGTAGCTACAGGGCTCTTCTATTTGTAGCACCTAGTACAGCCCCTCTGCCTCCTTGCTCTCCCGGTTTCCATAAAGGGAGTGACTTTGAACAACTACTAGCCGAGCTCAGTGTGCCCCAGGCCAGTCCCAGCAGTTGCCCTGAGGAGCCCAGGACCCTGGTCAGCGCCCAGTTCCAGGGGGAAGATGAACTGCGGTCCCCTCTCCTAGCAGGCTGGGTGATGTGGGCAAAATGAAATGGTTGAAGGGGGGGCGATCCCACTGCCCTGGTTTGATGCCACAAAGCCCCTCTCAGTTCCCCCTTCCCTAGCTCCGCTCTGCGGTGACGTCACAGTGACTGCCCCATCCACCTTCAGTTAAATGTAAGTTTCCTTCCCAGTGTGAGGATGTGTGAGAGCCTTTGAAGGTCTGGGTGCCCCTCGGGCCCCTTCCAGACTGCCCGATCCCGAGGGTCCTGCTAATGCCTAAGCAGCTGTGAGGTGAGCGCCCCCTCCCCTGCTCCTGCCTCCGCCCCTCCCTTTCTTCCCTTTCTCTTCTCTCCCTTCCCCACTCCCGCCTTTTCATGAACTTCTCTCCCCAGTTGACTTCTCTCAGTGCCCAGGAGGATTTGTGGGAGGTCCCGGGAATATCAACCCCTTTGTTTTTGCGTGTGTTGTGTATGAAGGTCGGAGAATCTGGCTGTGGCAGTGTCTTCATGGATGCAGGTGGGGGTTTATGTGCGCCTGCGCCTCCGGGGCTTTCCCTGCCTGCCCAGGACTCTGACTGCAGGGCTGGGACCCTGGTGGGTGGGAGGGTGTAGGAGATTGGGCTGGGGTCCGCTAGAGACCAGGAGGGAGAAGCCTTTGGTAACACTGCTTCGCTCCCCTCTTCAGAAAGATGTTCCCCCCCTCTCTTTCTGCCTCCCTTTCTCCCGTCCTTGGGGCTTTGGAGAAAGGAGGAAGCTTAGAATTTTTTTAAAACATATATTACCTCTTATTTATGGTAATATCTTACCTTGAAAATCAAAGGGAATGGAAATTATAAGAATATGAGCACATCTCACTTTAATAAAATTCCACTTACAAAAATCAGAACTTACATAGCATAATGAGGACTGATTATTTGACTTCAAAACATCTCTATTTTTACAAAACAATTCACTTTTAAAGGTTTTATTCTGTTACAAGTATTTTTTTCAATTTCCTTTAAATATAGTTTTCGACATTCTTTTTTGTAAGATTTAAAGTTAGGAACTCTTCCCCTGTCCTCCATATTGTCTCTTTTGTTTGATGTCCTTTAATGATGTAGTTCAGTTTCCAGGTACCTTGTGCAAAAGTATTTCAATTTTATAGAAGCAGAATTAATTATTCTAATTCTAATAAATTAATTTATTTTTGTGATTCTGTCTGTCTGCTTGTTTGGTCATAAACTCTTCCCTTATACATAGATATGAATATTAATTTGCTTAATACTCCTCTAATTTGCTCTTAGTTGCCCTTTCAAATCTAATTCTTGTCCTTTATGAATCTGTAATATAATTTGATAGTTGGTATGATAGTTGCTGTATCCTATCAAATTTCATACTAACTGGAGAACTACTTTCTATTTATACTATTTCAATTAATCAAATAGAGTGTCTTCCCCTGACCTTCCCCCATTAGTATACTCTCTTTAGATATGTCATTTTATTTTTTTGCTTCTTTAAATTTCATACCTAATGTTTTCCATTAATCAATGCTTCAGTTTTTAACAAGTTGAAATTATTTTCTGTGCAGCTCTGTATTTTGTGGGGCATAAAATCAGAAAGAGTCATCTTTCTGAGTTCTTACGTGGCTTCAGACATTATCTGTGGTACCTTCAACAAGTCACTTAATCCTTTTTACTTCAGTTCTTCCTCTGTCAAATGAACTGCAGTAGGAACCGGCAAACCCTTCCATTATCTTTGGTTGGTGCTTTAGAATTTTTTAAGTAAACAATCATCATCTGCCAAGACTGATTTCTATTTATTGTTTGTCTCTTTGCTCATATTTTCCCGCTTTTTTTCTTTTGAGTTATTGTTATAGTCAACATTCCTAGTATAATATTCTATTATAATGGTGATCATTAATATCTATTATGTGTAAAGAAGATTTTTTTTTTCCTCAGGCTTATGCTTTGTGGGAAATGATTTGATAGCAAGGTCAACAAGTTACCATTAAACCAAGTCAGCTAATCCCTCAGGGGCTAACAAAATTTTCTGTGTGAATTGAAAAACAATCACAAGGTTTAATTGGAACATTTAGCTAAAATTCAGAAGTTGTATAAATTAAAGTTAAATGCTAGTCATTTGAACTTTAAGTTTTTAAACTGGTGTGTATGTGTGTGTATTAAAATTGGAAATGTGATTGAAGTTAGAAGCTCCTTCTCATTTTGGTGATGGATTATATTTTATCCCAATTTTAAAGATTGTCCTTTTTCTACATAAAACAAAAGGGAAAATTAAGGAAACAAAAGATGGAGCCTAACTCTTTCAAAGAACTCCCCAAGCTACAATAACTTGAAGAAAGGAAAAGTAAAATATTACCACTTGGGTCTACTACTGAATGATGAGACTTGATAAGTATAAAGTGCTATGGAATGGGTTCTTTTTGAGATTGTAGAATCCCGATTGAGCTGGTCATTCAAAAACTTGAATACTATGAACTGAACAGCTAAAAGAAAAAATCTGTTTTAAAAGTTATTATGCTATTTTTTCAGTCCTGCTAACTCTGTTTTATAATGTTTTGTAACTAAACTTTAAGGAATTGGATATTTTCACCTTTGTTTATAAGTTTAGAAGTTACAGCTAAGAAAAATTGGCTATCAGTTATGAAAATTGTTAGATTGTTAATTCAATTATGTGGAGTCATTTTCATAATGTTACAATATAAAACTGGCAATTGCTGTTTCTTCAAAAAACTTCAGCTTAAGTTTGAGAGTATGCCATAGAATTAGTCTATTTAAAGTATCAAAGAACACAGCTCACAGTTGCCCTGGTTGTTTCTTATAGAACAATAATATTCCATGACATTCATAAACCATAATTTATTCAGCCATTCTCCAATAGATGGGCATCCATTCAGTTTCCAGTTTCTTGCCACTACAAAAAGAGCAACTACAAACATTTTTGCACATATGGGTCCCTTTCCTTCCTTTAAGATCTCTTTGGGAAATAGACCCAATAAAAACACTGCTGGGTCAAAGGGTGTGCACAGTTTGAGCATGGTTCCAAATTGTTCTCCAGAATGGTTTGATCCTCTTACAGTTCCACCAACAATGTATCAGTGTCCCAGTTTTCCCACATCCCCTCCAACATTCATTATTATCTTTTCCTGTCTTCTTAGCCAATCTGACAGGTATGTAGTAGTATCTCATAGTTGCCTTAATTTGCATTTCTCTGAACAATAGTGATTTGGAGTACCTTTTCATATGACTAGAAATAGTTACAATTTATTCATCTGAAAATCATCTGCTCATATCCTTTGACTATTTATCAATTGGAGAATTGCTTGAATTCTTATAAATTTGAGTCAATTCTCTATATATTTTAGAAATGAGGCCTTTGTCAGAACCTTTGAATGTAAAAATGTTTTCCCAGTTTATTGTTTCCCTTTTAATCTTATCTGCATTCATTTTGTTTGTACAAAAACTTTTAAACTTGATATAGTCAAAATTATCTATCTTGTGATTAATAATGATCTCTAATTCTTCTTTGGTCACAAATTCCTTCCTCCTCCACAGATCTGAGAGGTAAATCATCCTACGTTCTTCTAATTTCTTTATAATATCATTCTTTATGTTTAAATCATGAATCCATTTTGACCTTAATGTGGTATATGGTGTTAGGAGTGAGTCAATGCCTAGTTTCTGCTTTTCTCTGTTTTCACCCTACCTGGTTTAGCTATCAGCACCATATCTGTATCATAGAAGGAATTTTGTAGTACACCTTCTTTTCCTATTTTTTCAAATAGTTTATATAGTATTGGAATTAATTGTTCCCTGAATGTTTGGTAGAATTCACATGTAAATCCTTCTGGCCCTGGAGATTTTTCTTAGGGAGTTGATTAATAGAGTGTTTTATTTCTTTTTCTAAAATGGGGCTATTTAAATAATTTATTTCCTCTTCTGTTAACCTAGGCAATCTATATTTTTGTAGATATTCCTCCATTTCATTTAGATTATCAAATTTATTGGCATAAAGTTGAGCAAAGTAACTCCTAATTATTGCTCTAATTTCCTCTTCATTGGAGGGAAGTTGTACCTTTTCCTTTTTGAGACTAACAATTTGATCTTCCCCTTTCCTTTTTCTAATCAAATTAACTAGAGGTTTATCTATTTTGTTGTTTTTTTTTCATAAAACAAACTTTTAGTTTTATTTATTAATTCAATTGTTTTCTTATTTTCAATTTTTATTAATCTCTCCCTTTATTTTTAGGATTTCAAGTTTGTTATTTGATTGGGTATTTTTAATTTGTTCTTTTTCTATTTTTTTAGTTGCAAACCCAATTCATTGATTTTCTCTTTGTTTTATGCAAGTAAGCATCTAGAGATATAAAATTTCCCCTTATTAACACTTTGGCTGTATCCCACAAATTTTGGTATGTTGTCTCATTATTGTAATTCTCTTGGATGAAATTTGTAATTTTGTCTGTAATTTGCTGTTTCACCCATTCATTCTTTAGGATCTGCAATCTTCAAAGAAAGCCTTGTGACATGGCCTCCACTTTAGGGGAAGCATTTGTACTGTTCTATACAATACGTGGCCATGAAGCTGGCCAAGTGAGGCATTTGGGGGAACACCCCATGAGGAATTGAGAATGAAGGTAAAATTACATTGTAGGTGATTTAGTGATCCAAGGTGGGGTCCATGTTGCTGCTTGTGCCCAGGACACAAAGTGGAGAGACTCCTGAGGGTAAAGGATCTTGTGGGTAATAGTTTGATGTACTAGGGCCCCAAAACTCTGCATGTAAGTTCTTCATTTCTTGGTTAGGGTGATCATTTGCCCCAAAGTTAGAGAGTGCTTGTGACTGTTGTAGCATCATGAGAATTGAGATAGAAATAACAGTAGGGGACCCTAGCTGCTTCCTTTACATAAGCTGCTGTTCTTTGAAGCACATTGGGACTGGTTGGCTTCTCAGCCCAGAATGGAGGAGGGTTTGGGGGCACATGCTGTCTGGGAAGACCAGGAAAATAGAACCCTCCCACTGGGGTCATGATCCAGACTGGATATGGGGCAGTTAGAGCTAAAGCTTCAAGGGGCTGGAACCTTGAGTAAGAAGTCCAACAGTCTTTTAATTTGAGTGTCTTTGAGAAGCATTTTATTGTAGGTGGTTCAATGGGGGTTGTTTGAGTGGGGAGGAGAAGCATATAGAATGTTGACCAGCGTAAAGGGATTGGGAGTAGAATAAGCATTTTGAAAAATGAAAGGCCAGAAACTATTATAATAGCAAGAAAGAAAAGGCTTCTTTCAAAGAGTGAGTAGCTGTAACTCTCAGTCCATGTCTGATTTCTTGGGTTAGAGGT
Organism: Myrmecobius fasciatus; assembly: GCA_023553655.1. Taxonomy (NCBI): domain Eukaryota; kingdom Metazoa; phylum Chordata; class Mammalia; order Dasyuromorphia; family Myrmecobiidae; genus Myrmecobius; species Myrmecobius fasciatus. The sequence goes on from JAJPUD010003997.1 coordinate 124,406, forward strand.
CTGTATCTGCTGTCAGCTGTGTGGCTTGGATATTAACTGCTTTGGACCCAATTTTTTACTGTCAAGTTATTTGTAGGTTCTGCAATCCAGGTGGGCAGTACTGCCTTTTTGGGATGTGATAGATAGACACACAACTCCAATCTATGGAGTTTGACTGGAATAAGGGTGGTGAATAGCACTTCACAGGCAGGTTTCTACCATGGCTCTAATGAGTGTTTGCATAGAGATGGGATTTCCAAAGAATGGGACTCCAAGATAAGTTGGTAAATTTCTGCTGTTGTATAAGCTATCCCAATACAGTATTATAAGAAGGAGTGTATAGTTATGATTCCTACCCATGGATAAAGTGGAATTGGGCATCCTGTTACTATGTCATAAGGACTGAGCTCATGGGAACCAAACAATATATCTAAGGCTTACCAGGGCTGCAAAAAGGGCTTTAGGCCAGAGGATATCTAACTCTTTAAGAAATTTAGCAAGAGAGGTTTTAAATATCCCATGAACTCTTTCCACCATTCCTGATGATTGGGGGATGACTAATTGTTTAGAATAAAGGCACGTTAGCTAATAAATCACCTATAAAATGGAAATCTATGTATTTCTTTAGAAACCTCCCATCATGGACTGTTTTTTCCAAGAGGAGTTTCACCACCCTGGAGACTATGGCAGTATGACAGAGCAACCCTGACACTCATTGGGAAAACATACCAACCATAGCAAAGCATCTTTATAACCATGGACAGGTGGCAAGTGAATGAAGTCTTTCTGGCAACTTTCAAAGCATATATCTGGGAAAGGAAAGTGCCCATGAGTTGGCTGTAGAGGCTTGGATGCATTATGCTTGGGGCAGGTGGGGCTCATCTCATAGGCACTGGCATGAGCTTGAAAAAACTCCAGCTGCAGTATTTTTGGACTAGCTCCAGCAACTAGTCAGATCCCCAATAGCTGAATGAATTGTGGAGTTCCATCCTAGGAAAGGATATGTTCTTATGTAGTACTACAATTCCATTTGCACCAACCTAATCTCCTGTAATCTTATCAAGTTGCCATTCCTCATTTTGAAGATTTTCTTGCTTTAAGATAAGCATTATTTTCTGGGCTGTAGCTATCCACCCCTGCATTCCTGATATAAATCCTACTTGGTCATAGTGTATTATCCTAGGAATGATTTTCTGTAATTTCTGTGTTAATATTTTACTTAAGATTTTTGCATCAATATTCATTAGGGAGATTGGTCTATGGTTTTCCTTCTCTGTTTTCACCCTACCTGGTTTAGGTATCAGTACCATGTCTGTGTCATAAAAGGAATTTGATAGGAGTCCTTCTTTCCCTATTTTTTTCAAATAGTTTGTATAGCATTGGAGTTCATTGTTCTTTAAATGTTTGGTAGAATTCACATGTAAATCCTTCCGGCCCTGGAGATTTTTTTCCTTAGGCACTTGATTAATAGATTGTTCTATTTCTTTTTCTAAAATGGGAATATGTAAGTACTTTATTCCTCTTCTGTTAATCTGAGCAATCTATATTTTTGTAGGTATTCCTCCATTTAACTTATTTATTTATTGACATAAAGTTGGACAAAATAACTCTTAATTATTACTCTAATTTCCTCTTGATTGGTGGAAAGTTCTCCCTTTTCATGTTTGAGACTAACAATTTGATTTTCTTCTTTCCTTTTTCTAATTAAATTAACTTAAAGCTTATCTATTTTGTTGGGTTTTTCATAAAACCAACTCTTACTTTTATTTATTAATTCGTTTTCTTATTTTCAATTTTATTAATTTCCCCTTTTATGTTCAGAATTTCCAATTTGGTATTTAATTGAGGGTTTTTTCTTTCTTTTTTTCTAGTTTTTTTTAGCTGGAAGCTCAATTGATTGATCTTCTCTTTCTCTATTTTATGCAAGTAAGCATCTAGAGATATAAAATTTCCCCTAATAACTGCTTTGGCTGCATCCCACAAATTTTGATATGTTGCCTCATTATTGTCATTCTTTTGCTTGAAATTATTGATTGTGTTTTATGATTTGCTGTTTCACTCATTCATTCTTTTTTTTTAGAATAAGTAGATTTTATTTAATTTTTTTTCTTAAAGCTTTTTATTTGTATAACATATGTATGGGTAGTTCCCCAGCATTGATCTTTACAAAGCTCTCCATTACAACTTTTCCCCCCAGTCCCCTCCCCTCCCCTAGATTCATTCTTTAGGATTAGATTATTTAGTTTCCAATTAATTTTGGTCTATTTTCCCTTGACCTTGTACTGAATGTAATTTTTATTGCATCATGTTCTGAAAAAATGCATTTACTATTTCTGCCTTTCTGCATTTAATTTTGGGTCTTTATGCCATAATATTTGGTCAATTTTTGTATAGGTTCCCTGAACTGCTGAGAGAAATGTGTACTCCTTTCTGTCTCCATTCAATTTTCTCCAAAGATCTATCAAACCTAACATTTCTAGGATTCTATTTATCCTCTTAACTTATTTCTGATTTTTTTTTGTTTTTTTAAAATTTATTTATTATTTATCCAGTTCTGAGAGAGCAAGGTTGAAATATTCCATGAGTATTGTTTTGCTAATTCTTCTTTCAGCTCTCTTAACTTCTCTAGGAATTTGGAAAATTCCTATACCATTTGGTGCACATATGTTTAGTATTGTTATCACTTAATTATCTATGGTACCCTTTAGCAAGATATAGTTTCTTTCCTTATATCTTTTAATTAGATTTATTTTTGCTTTTGCTTGACCTGAGATCGGGATCGTTACCTTTGCTTTTTTTTCTATTTTTTTTCTTTTCTTTCTTTTTCTCTTTCTTTTTTTTTTTTTTTTTTTTTGGTTTTGCTTGATTCTTGATGTCTCATTGAGACATTCATGTCCATTTGTTCAGTTCTAATTTTTAGTGGATTATTTTCTCCAGTTACCTTTTTTTGGTACTTTTTGTATATTTGCATATATATGCACATATACACACACATACATATATAGAGAGATATTTATATATGTATAGTCTGCCACTTCTATTTCAAGAGTGAACTTTGTAAGTATAAAATGGAGGGAAGCATAGTTATATGGAGGTTTGTTTATACAAAAAGATTCAGGATATCTATAGAGTGCAAGCTCAGTATGAGAAATAGGATATTCTAAAAAAAAAACCCACAATAAGACACTTGTGCATTCAAAGAGGCCTGGATTCTGAAAACAGGGAGTTAATAGGTCATCCATGGACTACACAAGGACTTTCCTTTTCCTCTCTAGCTGCTGGTGCAGTTTCCCTTGAAATTACTTTGTTTTTACTTTCTATATAATTTTCATGTGTATGTTTATGTATATATATATATATACATATAAAATTAATATATTTTATACACACACAAGGACACCGAAACAGAGATTCACACTGTCAGAAATATACATTATATATAAGATGTACAAATATGTATAAATACAAAAATTATAAATATATATGTACACACATACATATTTATGTATATTTTGTCTTCCATGTTGTAAAACATACCCTTCAAAGAAAAGGATTGGTTGGTTGGTTGGTATTCCTAGTGGCAAGCACATAGTATGGTACATAGTAGGTGTTTAAGAAATTTTAGATGCTCAGTTCCTTGATATTTAGGGGAAGGAGGACCTTTCAGCATTCGTGAAATAATATCACAGGTGTAGCTGTCTCACTGACCTTATGCTTAGACAGTGCAGAAACTATAAGTGGATATAGAAATTGTACTGTATTTGGTGGCTTTGCTGAACCTTGGGGGTGATGGTGCACCAATCATTTTTCTCTCCTCTGTCACTTTCAAGCCACACCTGCATCTAATGACATTCCCCGACTATCCTATGTTATTCTGTGCACAGCACCTTGGCCATTCCATCAAGCTAGTCATTGATATTCCAGCCCAGAGGAACTTCCTCAGTGTAGCTCCACTGCTCCTCCCTTGAAGCAGTTGCTTCCCCTGGCAATTCCTGCACAGAGCTGAAGATTTAGAGGAAATCTTCCTCTTCCTTCAATGACCCACCAAGTGTTTCCCTCCAGGCAATTTTCTGCTGGGTCACAAGAGGTCAGACTGATGGAGCTGTCCTTTACAAAGTGCTGATCTGCTGTGGGGTTCTCATTCTCCCAAATGGTCTTGTCCAGCTCCCTGAAAATATCTCCTTCCTACAGAGCCTCCATGTGCTTCTGAGAAAGGCAATCAGGACCTCTCTCCAGGTACAGGTATCTCTGGTAGATCTCCTGAAATGAAAGGAATGACAGATGGACTAATCTTCCTGAACTTTATTCTGGGTCCCTTCTACTACATCACATAGTGCCATCACCCCCACTTTAAAATTAGATTACATCATTTCAGCATATTCACATCCTGCCCCATTTCACACTGGGCTAGGTCATTCTTATGTTATTGCAGGAATTTGTATGGTACACATAGTAGCTTGACATATGAAGGATGAAAAAAGGGGCAAAGCTTACAGTTCTGTGGTGATCTTAACTAGGAGGGTGATAGTGTGTTCAGTTGCTGAATAAAATCAAATAAGATACCCCTTGAAAAGCTCATTCTCCTGTTCTCCTTATTGAACTAGGGTGAAAGCACTTGAAATTGTGTCATCAAAAGCATGGAAGGACCAGGGGGATTGAAGGTCTATGTGTGTGATTTTGCTATACCCAGTCAGTCTTAGGGTTTCCACACTGAGGCCTATGATATTGCTTCCCATCATTTCCCCTAGACCCGGACATACCTTAATGCTGAGCAGCCCAGATTCCCTTTTCCAGATGTTGTTCCCATTTCATCAGGGCTGCCATCTGTGGCACCTCAGGAATATTTGTGCCATGTCTGCAAAAAGATAAACTCCAAGGTATTTGCAAGCATAAACTCCAGAGAATGTCCTGTGCCATTCTTGGCAATCTCTGCCCCTGGCAAGGAGCCCTAGTCCTGCTACAAGGGTGCAGGTAACAATGGAGATAATTCTTTATACAGTCCCATGTTTACTCTGTGTGTACGCTAGCCTTTAGATAGCCATAAGTAACTTAGCCACTTACCAAAAAATGTTTATTAATGCCTTTTGAAGAAATCAACTGAACCCCTTCTTGATGGAGGTGATATCTCCAAAAACCCTGATGGGGTAACAAAATCAGTTCCTAGTTAAAGACCTTCCCCAAGTTCTTGTATTTTGCTAAGAATCCCTTCTCTCTGCTCCTAGAATGAGTCTGCCTAGGTGAAACAAGCATTCCAGGTGTCTCCACAGCATGCTCAGAGAGCTTTATGACTGGGAAGCCCACCTTGGTTGGAACTCCGTCCAGCATTTGTTTTTTATTGCCTTAAGGACAGTGTCCCAAATACCCCCTCAGTCTGTAACTCTCAGAGTCAGCTGCTAGCCCTCACCCCTAAGCCCTAGCAGACAGGCCCCTGGAATTCAGCACCGGAGACAGCGCCCAAGTCCAGGAGGAAGAACTACAGACCCCTCCCCGGAGATGAGGGCCTGAGAAATGATTTGGGTGGGGCTCCCTGCTCTGAGCCCCAAGTCACAAAACCCCCACCCCTCCCTCCTCCCTTTCCCCTCTGCTCTTGGAGAGTAGCCCCACCCAACGTCACAGTGACAGCTCCCTTCCACCTAGTATTAAATGTAAACCTCCTTCTCAGGGTGAGGATGTGTGGGGAGGAGAGCAGTGGAAGGTCTGGGTGCCCCTCAGACCCCTTTCAGACTGACCAATCCCGAGGGTCCTGCTAATGCCTAAGCAGCTTTGAAAGGTAAGTGCCCCCTCCCCTGCTCCTGCCTCCGCCCCTCCCTTTCTTCTCTTTCTCCTCTCTTCCCTCCCCACCCCCGCCTTCTCTTGAACCTCCTCTCTCTCCAATTGGCTTCTCTTAGTGCCCAGGAGCATTTGTGGACGGATGGGTGGAAGGTCCTGGGAGTATCAGCACCTTTGTTTTTGTGTGTTTTGTATATGAAGGTAGGATCATCTGTGTGTCTTCATAGATGTGGGTGGTGGTTTATGTACTTCTGTAAATCTGACTTCTTTCTTTGAAAAATTCTTATTTATGTCCTTTGACTTAAAAGGAGAGTGGTTCTTTATCTTGGAAAATGTAATCAGTTCCTTCTATATATGGCATATGTTCCAGTTCTCAAGAACTTTTCAGGAAACATGTTTTTCCTTAATTAAGGGTTTACATCATGTTTTTAATTATTTTTGATCTATCTGGGCAAAAGCATTTCAATGTTATAAAAGCAGAATTAATGCATTTTAATTTTTGTGATTATCTCTGTTGTTTATTCTGTCATAACCTCTTCTCTTATACATAGATATGAAAAGTAATTTGCTCTCATTGCACTTTTATATCTAATTTATATATGAATTTTGACTATATTTTGATCATTAGTGTAATACTTGTGCTCTATCAAATTTCTGGCAAAATGCTTTCTCTTTATTCTGTTTTTTTAAAACAATCAGAAAAATGAGTACTTGACTTACTCCTCTGCCTATTACTGTTTGTTTATGTGTATATGTATATGTACATATGAATATATACACCTATGTTTGTATGAAATAAGGTCCTGAAATATATCAAAATGATGTAAGAATAATTGGGTATTGATACAAGTATTTGTGGGCCCTACCTGTTATTCTGATTATTGAAGGAAAATCAGAAATGTTTTCAGTGAGATTCAAGGACGAGACTTTTAGTGCACTCACTTTTCTTAGGAGATGTTTCCCACAGGTCACCATTCATTTCCACAGACCACTTCACTTCCAGTTTTAGGGACTCTCCTCTGGAGCCCCTTTATCAGCACCACCTGTGCAAGAATTCTGTAAATCTCACTATGTGTAATGGGACTGTGGCAACTGAGCACATTCTTATTACAAATGGAATGGTTTTGATCACAAAGGAGTCATATGACTGTCACACCAACATCTCCCTTGTTAATTTTACCCAAGCTAAGTGTACTTTTCAAATTGATCTACTCATTGCTCTTTATACTGGTTGGCTCCTTTAATGCCCACCTGCCAAGTCTTTCCTAATCAATCTACCTCTACCCAGTGTCTTTCTCCCAGATTCACTACCATGGCTATTTTTGAAAGCTTTTAGGAAAAAGTGACATCCATCTTTTGTCCCAAACCTTGATCATTTGGAACTTAATGATGTCATTGCTAATCTTATCAAGGCATTGGAAGAACTCATTGGAAGACTGGACAACTCCCAGTCCCTCAACAATTTCTAAATGTCCCTTGACTAAACAACTGTATTGCTTTTGATTACCTCCTTGTCATTATAGGGGATGTCTATGCTGTGTCCAGTGCTTGCTGTCATGTTTACATCAAAACTCCGATCATCTTGGAGTGCAGCTGACAGATTTCTCAAGAAGGCCAGTAGTATGTTTGAACTTCACCTCAAGTGACTTTCAAAGGGTTGGAAACAAGTTCTTGGGAATCATCTGTCCTCTCTACTGATACATTCCCAAATGGTATTTTGCTTTTGATATGTGGGATTTGCTTTTTAATAAGATTTGTGTTTTCCAGATTTTCCTCTGTGATATTTCACATGCCTTGGCAGAAGGATATCAATGCTTACCTCAACTTCTGTTTTTTTTTTGTATGTACTTCTGTAAATCTGACTGTATCTTCTTTCTTTGAAAAATTCTTATTTATATCCTTTGACTTAAAGGAGAGTGGTTCTTTATCTTGGAAACTGTAATCAGAAACTTGTTTTCAACCCTTTGAAAGCAGCATTTTTGCATGCTGCTTGGGTGCAGTTCACATCCACCTCCACCCTTATCAGCCTGAAGCAGTTTTGGCAGATGAGACCATCATCCATAGCCCCAAATGAATTTGGATCCCAGTCCTTTGTGAAGGGAATGATGGAGTCACAGCATCTGCACAAGCCCAATAATTTTGTCACATTCTCTTAGGAACTTCACTGGACCAAAAGGACACTGAAACTTTTCCTTGACTATATAATTGCTGCCCCAGCCCCAGAATAAAAGAGCCATTTATGTTTTTCCATTCATATGATAATCCAGTCACAAGGTCATGTCTCATGCTTACCTTGCCTGAGATTGTCCAAAGTTATACAGAATCTTCTGAGATCATACGATTCTCCTGCTCTGTGCAATAATTCTAATTTTTTACTTACTTTTTTCTCTATATAAACCCTTGCCTCACTCTGCTGGGTTGTTCCTCTCCCTTAGGGAGGAGGCCTGTAGGATGCACCAGTCCTTAAACAAGTAAATTCCCAAATAAATGCCTTTGCTTGATTTGGAGATGGTTTGAGTGGGAAGCTTTCAAGGACAGGACCACAACCCAGGTCTCAACATCACAACGTCTTTGGCATACGGCAACTTTGATTTCTCTTTCATAAAAGGTCCCATCCTTATTAAATGTGAATTCTAGTAGGGAACTTTGCCTTCCTTGTGGCGTTTTAATGAAGCTTTTTGTTCCTTGATTCTGAGATGGACTGAGCCTGTGAATTCTTTCTAGATGACTCCTTTTTTATGACTTCTTTGCCCCATCATTTCCCTGGGCATAAGGATAATGTGTGCATGTGAACAAGTGTGCAAAGGCCTTCCCAAAAGAGAAGAAGGCTGTGACAGAGTGGAGCAAGATAACAAGATCTATCCTGTGGACTGGGGCAGTTCAAAGGCAAAGGTGCTGGTGTTAGAGAATGAATTTCAGGTGGAGGGAGTTATACCCATGAGTTAGAGGGCTTCCAGGCATGAGTATTTAGCTGGGGCATGGTGATGGCTCAAAGGTCATTTTGGAGATTCCACACTAAACTGGAAATTGGAGAGATCATTTTGCTGTTACCTTAACCACGGACCAAGATCAGAGGTCTGATGTCTGGTTTGGTAGGGGAGGTTCCTGCACCCCACTTGTTAGAGGAAGCATTTGTACTGTTCTAGAAAATCCATGACCACAGAAGCTGGGCCAGTGAGGCTTTTAGGGGAACAACCCATGAGGAATTTAGAATGAAGGTGAAAATACATTGTAGGTGATTTAGTGATCCAAGGTAGGGGTCCATGTTGCTGCTTGTGTTCAGGACACAAAGTGGAGCCTGAGTTGTTAGAGAGACTCCCAAGTGTAACGGGTCTTGTAGGTAAGAGTTTGATGTACAGTGACCCAGAAACATGCCTCTGCACCACAGGGATGGAAAGCTAGTGACTGTGGTGGTACTATGAGAATGGAAATAGAAGTAATGGTAGGAGACCCTAGCTGTGTCTTTTATATAAGCTTCTGCTCTCTGAATCATAGTGAGACTGGTTGGCTTCTCAGCCCAGAATGGAGTAGGGTTTTGGGAGCATGCTGAATAGGGAGGACCAATAAAATAGAACCCTCCATTGATCCAAGTTTCTAATGGGGTAGCTAGGGATAAAGCTTTACAGGGTTGAGACCTTGAGTAACAAGTCCAACAGTAATTTAAACTGAGTGTTTTTGAGAAGCACTATATTGTAGGTGGGAAGGACAAGCCTATAGGCCTGTTGACCAGAGTAAAGGGATTAAGAGTAGAATCAGGATTTTGAAAAATCAGAGGCCAGAAACTATTATAATAGAAGGAAAGAAAAATTTTAATTCAGAGAGTAAGTAGCTGCAAATCTCAGCCCACATGTTGTTTCTTGGGTTAATCTGCATCTACTGTCAACTGCTTCTCAACCTGGAGTCTTCTGAACAGCTGTCTGCTTCAGATATTGGCTACTTTGGACCCAATTTTTTATTGTCGATTAAAATGTAGTTTCTGCAGTCCAGGTGGGCAGTTCTGCCATTGTCAGATGTGACAGGTGGATACAGGACTTTAAACCATGGAGTTTGGTTGGAGTAGGGGTGCTGAGTAGGTCTCTAAGGGGACCTTTCCAGCATAGTTCCATTGAATGTTTTCCAAGATGGAGACGGCTGTCTCTTGGGATTAAGGACTGTGTCTCTGTTGGAATTTCCAAAGAATGGGACTCTGAGACAAATTAGTAAATTTCTGCTATTTCCTGAGCTACCCCGATACAGTATTGTAGAAAGGAGTCTATATTTGCTGTGCTTCCCACCCATGAGTACAATGGCATTGGGCATCCTGTTACTATGTCATAAGGACTGAGCTTCTGGGAACCAAATGGTCTAGAGCTAAGGCTTATCAGTGCTGAAAGAAGGGCTTTCCACCAGACCATATCTAGTTCTTCAGATAATTTTGCAAGCAAGATTTTAAATATCCCATGAACTCTTTCCACCTTCCCTGATGTCTGGGGGTGAGTAATTGACTTTGATAAAAGCTGCTCAGCTAATGAAGCTTTTGTGAAATGGGTACCTATGTATTTCTTTAGGAATCCCCCATCATGGACTTTTTTTTTCTAAGAGTAGTTTTGCAACTCTGGAGCCTGTGGCAGTATGACAGGACAACACTTCCATACACTGGGAAGACATATGGACCACAACAAAGCATTTTTGTAACCATGGATAGTTGCCAAGTGAGTGAAGTCTTTCTGACAGCTTTCGAAGCATACATCTGGGAGAGAAAAAAAAACTGCCTAGGATTTGGCTGTATAGGCTTGGATGCATTATGTTTGGAGCAGGTGGGACCCATCTCATAGGCACTGACAGGAGCCTTATGAAAAGTCATCCTCCAAAATCTTTGGGCTGGTTACACCAACTAGTCATGTTCCCAATGACTGAATGAATTATGGTGTTCCATCTGAGGGAAGTATCAGTTCTACAGTACTACAAATCCATTTGCATCAATATGCAATCCTGTAGCCTTATCAAGTTGCTATTCCTCCTTCTGGAGCATTTCTTGCTTGATGATAAGCAGTATTTTCTGGGCTTTATTGCCTTTATGCTAAGAGGCTTATGTAGAATTTAAAGGTGAATTGAATAAGCTAAGGCCTTACCTTTGGGGCAGAGTGAAAGTGGAGCCAGCCTTTAAGTAATTAGAGAGCTGTGGTTTTAGGTCCTTTGTCAACCAAATATTTCCAAGGGTATGAAAACTGTTTTCTCTGCTTAGCCTTAAATTATGATTATTGCTACAGCCTGGGGAAGCAGTAAGCCATCTAGCAGATAGAAAATCTGATTCAGATTTTTAATGGGCTGTTCTGAGGAGGTGAGGAAGCCCAGATGTTTCCATAGCATCCCAAAGTCATGTGCTACCCCAACTGCATACCTATTATCCATGAAAATATTTATCTTTTTTTCTTTTTCCTAATGCACACGCCCTGGCTACAGCCCAGAGTTCAGCTTGTTGTGCCAATTGGGCATTAGATAGTGATGAAGTTTCAACCTATTCTTTGGTAGTGGTAATGACATAACTGGTAGCCATGTCACCTCCCTCATTCCTAAGGCAGGATCTATTAGTGTCTTATTAAAAGTACGAGGTATATGATTGAAACAGAATACTAGAATGCTATATAAAAATGATGAACAGGATGGTTTCAGAAAAAGCTTAGAAGATATATAAAGAAATGATGTAAAGGGAAACAAGCAGAGGCAGGAGTAAAATATACACAGCAACAGTTATTTTCTAATGGTGGTCAATTGCAAAATTCTTAACTTCTGATTGAGATGATGATCTGAAAAAATTCCAAATGATCCATGGTGAAAAATGTCATTCATCTCCAGAGTTAGAATTGATGAATTCTGAGTGAACTCTGAAACATAGTTTTAAATTTTTTATTTTTCTTTTGTTTTTACGTGTTTTTTTTCCCAAAACCGGTAGTGGTAAAAAAAAAAAAGTCAAAAAGTTATAGGCTAGAAAAAAAGATTCAGAAATAACAGGACTCAACAGCATAGTATTTGATAAAGCAGCATCAATAAGTTATATAGAAAAAAATTTCCTATTTGATAAAAAACTATTCACAAAACTGGAAATGATTTTGGCAGAAATTCGGCTTATACCAACACAGTAGAATGAAATTCAATATAAGATCTTTATATAAAAGACCTAGTGAATAAAAATCATATGTCTTTATAGATATGGGTAAGAAATATATTCTTGACAAAACAAACAATAGAGACAATCACAAAATACAAAATTGGTGATTCTGATTACTTTATACTAAAAATCTTCTGTACAAACTATATTCAGGCATCTAGAATAAGAATGGAAGTGAATAAATAAAAAACACTCTTTGGTTCAAATTCCTCTAATAAAGGCTTAATTTACAAAGTACAAAACCAAATATATAATAATTAAAGGAATTGGAGTAGCTCATGAGGAAACCGAATCATAATGCTTTGCAGATGATATGATAGTATACTTAGACAAACCTAGTGAATCAATTAAAAAACGACTAGAAACAATTCACAACCTTAGCAAAGTTGCAGGATACAAAATAAATCCACAGAAATCATCAGCATTTTTATATATTACCAACAAAGTTCAGCATCAAGAGATACAAAAAAGAAATTCCATTCCAAATAACTATTGAAAGCATAAAATAGTTGGGAATCTATCTGCCAAGGAAAAGTCAGGAATTATACCAACTAAACTACAAAACACTTTCCATACAAATAAAGTCAGACCTAATCAGTTGGAAAAATATCAATTGCTCATGGGTAGGCAGAGAAAATATAATAAAAATTACAATACTATCTAAATTAATCTACTTATTTATTGCCATACCAATCAAACTCCCCCCAAAAAATTTTTATACAGATCTAGAAAAAGTAAAGTAGTAACAAAGTTCATCTAGAAGACCAAAAGGTCAAGAATTTCAAGGGAATTAATGAAAAAAAAATGCTGATGAAGGTGATCTAGCTGTAACAGATCTAAAACTATATTATAAAACAGCAGTCATCAAAAACATTTGGACCTGGCTAAAAAATAGAGTAGTTGATCAGTGGAATAGGTTACGATCACAGGACAAGATAAGCAATAACTATAGCAATCTACTGTTTGACAAACCCAAAGACCTCAGCTTTTGGGATAAGAACTCACTATTTGACAAAAACTTCTGGGAAAACTAAAAACTAGTATGGAAAATATTAGGGCTTGACCCACACCTAACACCACATACCAAGAAAAGATCTAAATGGGTTCAGGATTTAGACATAAAGAGTAATATTATAAGAAAATTAGGGGAACATAGGATAGTTTACCTCTCAGATCTGTGGAGAAGGAAGGAATTTGTGTCAAAGAAGAACTGGAGATCATTATTAATCACAAAATAGATCATTTTGATTATATTAAGTTAAAAAGTTTTTGTACAAACAAAACTAATGCAGACAAGATTAGGAGGGAAGCAATAACCTGGGAAATCATCTTTACATTTAAGGGTTCTGATAAAGGCCTCATTTCTAAAATATATAGAGAATTGACTCAAATTTATAAGAATTCAAGCAATTTTCCAATCAATAAATGATGAAAAGATATGAACAGACAATTTTCAGAGGATGAAATTAAAACTATTTCTAGTCAAATGAAAAAGTGCTCCAAATCACTATTGATTAGAGAAATGCAAATTAAGACAACTCTGAGATACCACTACCCACATATCAGTTTGGCTAAGATGACAGGAAAAGATAATGACGAATGTTGGAGGGGATGTGGGAAAACTGGGACACTGATACATTGTTGGTGGAGCTGTGAATGGATCCAACCATTCTGGAGAGCAATTTGGAACTATGCTCAAAAAGTTATCATACCATGCATACCCTATGACCCAGCAGTGTTTTTATTGGGTCTATATCCCAAAGAGATCTTAAAGGAAGGAAAAAGATCTATATGTGCAAAAATGTTTGTGTCAGCCTATTTTGTAGTGGCTAGAAACGGGAAACTGAATGGATGACCAATTATTGGGGAATAGCTGAATAAATTATGGTATATGAATATCATGGAACATTATTGTTCTGTAAGAAAAGACCAGCAGGATGATTTCAGAGAGGTCTGGAGAGACTTCCATGAACTGATGCTGAGTGAAATGAGCAGAACCAGGAGAACATTATACACAGCAATAACATTATATGATGATCAATTCAGATGGACATGGTTCTTTTCAACAATGAGATGATTCAAACCAGTTCCAATTGTTCAATGATGAAAAACGCCATATACACCCAGAGAGAGGCCTGTGGGAACTGAATGTAGACCACAACATAGCATTTTCATGCTTTCTGTTGATGTTTGCTTGCATTTTATTTTCCTTCTCAGGTTTTTTTTCTGTAGATCTGATTTTTCTTGCACAGCAAGATAACTATATAAATATATATAAATAAAAAAGCTGAAAAATAGCACCTCCATTTTTGAAAGTAATTTGAAATTTTAAAAAGTAACAAAAATGTCAATAACCTTTAAAACAAAGACTCCATTACTGGGCTCATACTACTCCCCAAGAACCCATTAATAAGAAAATACCAGAATATGGGTATTTTTCCTGACAGCTTTAAATTAGAAAGAAAGTAAATTCTCATCAACTGGGGAATGATTACTAAACAAGTTACAGAACATGAATAATTAAATATTAAAACTGGGCTTTGAGAAACTGGGTGGTGAGTACAGGGCAGTATGGAATGCTCTTTGGGAACTGTTGCAGAGTAAATTGGGCAGAGCCAAAAAAGCAGCATATACCTGATACCTACAACAATTTAAATGGAAAGAATGAAACGCCAAAAATTTTTAAGTGACTGCAACCAAATGTTGAAGAACAAGTAGGAATGAAAAGAAGGAGAAAACACCATCATCCTGCCAATTCCAAAGGAGGAAAGGTCAGCAGGTATTAGAGACAGCACACCTTTTCCTGAATGCAACAGTAACTGTGCTTGGTTTTTTTTTTCCTTTAAAAATAATATTCTTTTCATTTTTTTTAAATACATACAAAGATAGTTTTTAACATTAATATTTACAAAATATTGTATTCTAAATTTTCTCCTTCCCTCTTATTTCCTTCATCCTTTGGACAGCAAATAATCCAAGTTAAACATCCAATGCTTCAAAATATATTTCCAAATTTATTAAACTGTGCAAGAAAAATCAGATCAGTACCTGTGAACCATGGCCCCTTTTGCTCCCTTCTTGCGTTTCTCTTCCCTATTGCTAATTCCAGTCCTATACTGCTGAGGAAAATGGCTGCTCAGGCTGATGAGAAGGATTTTCAACTTTTATTGAAGGAGTTGAGGATACTAGGGCCAGATGGGGGGCCTTCAAATCAGGACTTGAGTTCACTTCCTGCGTTTCATGTAGCTATGTCACCCTAAAATAAAAAGGCAACACAAATTTTATTGAAATATAGAAAAAAAGAACAAAATGCTAATACATCACTTTTGAACAAGAATGAGAATGAGAATGTTTTAATGGTGACACTGTGGAAAATTCCCCCACATGGAAAAGAAATCAAAATACCTTGGCCACTTGGTATTAGATCTGATACAATTGAAGGTTGTTTATTTACCAAGGATGAATACAATTTAACTTCAGAACAGACAGAAAATTTTTATAAGCTTTTGAAAAAGAAGGGGATTTCAAGAAGTACTGAGGTCATCTCTTATCTTATTAGAACATGATTATAAACCTTATCAAGCTAAGTCATATCTTTTGAACAATTTTGACTTTTTTCTTGCTGATGAAAGAATTAGATGACTTTCACGTTCACACATAGAAAAATAATTATATTGTAGAATGTGAGTACCTTTATCAATAGAGCTCTATACCCAGAATGTATCAGAACACATCAATATAGCTATCCAAAGATGTACATTAACTGTCAGTAATAATAGTTGTTGCAATAAAACATGCATGTGTCACCAAGAAAGCCTGTAGATCACCTAGTGGAAAATATTGTTGCTATGGTGTATGTGTTTTGAGAAAAGTTGTCAGAGAAGTCGTCAAACCTGGCCAGGCTGTAGCGAATCCTGATAGTTGTTTGGAAGGTCATGAATGTGAAAGAGAAGGACGCAGCAGAGTCTGACTTTAATGATGAGATTCCCCAACTAGTTTCAATCCAAGTATCATCTCAGAAAGGCAGAAGCTTGACAAAGCAAGCCCGAGAAAGGATTCTGCAGGACAGAGCCTCAGTGCTGAAACACAAGTGAAAACTCCTGTTAAAAAGAAAAAGGTCTCCAAGGCTGTGGATGTCAAAACAAATTAATAAGAATTCTTCAAAGTGGGAGATGACACCAGCCAATGACAAATTTAAGAAGTCAAGCATCCATCCCTCAAAGAACTTGAAAATGAAAATAATTCCTCCTTAAAATCTAAGACCTGGTAAAGACTCCCAAGAAGTTGAGTTTATTTACTACACATAATAAAGTAAGCAAAATTGAACTACTTTAAAACAAAATCTATTCTTACTTTTCTTTTAGTTCTTCATATGATGAAAAAATTTCAATACCATATCTATGTGTTTGAGTTTCCTTTATATGCTGTTGCATTTGTTCTAGAGACAGTCTTCCTCATGTTTCAAATATGTCTTCTCCTTTCTTGTGAATTTTAACCCATATGACTTGCCAGATATGATGCATTTATTTATTGTACTAATAACTTAAACTTGTCTAGATATCCCTCAAGGAAAGAAATTACTTTATACAAAGTTAATGATGACAAGAGAATGTTATTTGTTTCTGTAAGATTTTTCTCTTTTCTCCATCCTTTCTTCCTTCTTTATAGCCAGAAAGTCCCCAACTCATAAGTAGGTTAGCTGTAGAATTAAAATAATCAAAACAGACCACATAAAATGACTGAAAATACTGTTTTTTAAAACAGTAAACATTCATTTTGTTTGAATTCATAGAGCTTTCACATGTATTAATTTAAAGTAGACAATAAAAAATAGAGATACATGCATTTAAATCCTCTAATTTAATTTAGTTTGACAATCCCAGAAACTAATATGTAATTTTTAAGAATTTCAATGCAAGAACAAAATTTTCAATTTGTCATAGTTAAAATTTAGGTAACAAAAATAACAATATTTTTTAAATGAAAGTACTATAAAGATAAGACAGTTGTGGTATTGAAATATATCTTGTCAATATAATGTGCTTCTATTTCACTTATTGTTATTAAATTTTCTTGCTTCTTAAAAATATGATTGAAAAAGTAAAAAAAATCAGATCAAAAGAAAAAATTGAGAAAATAATAAAAGGAAGCAAACAAACAAGAACAACAAAAAGGCAAAACTATTATGCTGTGGACCACATTCAGTTTCCATAATCCTCTATGTGGCTGCTGATAGCTCTTTTCATCACAAGTCAATTGAAATTGCCATGAATCACCTCAATATTTAAAATAGCCAAGTCCATCACAATTGATCATGACATAGTTTTCTTTTAGCTGTATACAATGTTCTCTTGGATCTGCTCAATTTGCTTACTTTTAGCACATGTAAGTCTCTCCATTCTTTTCTGAAATCAGCCTGCTCATCATTTCTTATAGCACAGTAATATTCCATTACACTCATATACCATAACTTATTTAGCTATTCCCCAACTGATGGGCATCCAGTCAGTTTCCAGTTCAGATCGTAGAATCTCAGACCAGGGCACATCTGAGAGCTCCCAGAGTTAAGAGAACATAACATCTCAGAATTAGAAGGGACCCAGGAACACAAATGTCAGAGGTTGGGAGGGTCATGTTAGTACCACAGAACACCAGAACTGAAAAGGATTTTGGAGCCCAGAATGTGACTGTTCCAGGGGCAGCTCTGATTACAGAAAGACTGGCCACGCTAGAAGGGTCTTCAGCATAGAGACAGCAAAGCTGGGAGGATCTTCAGAACTCTGAATATCATTATTGGAAGAGTATATACCTAAGCTCACACAATTTGTGCTATATATCTTGCAACTTAGGGAGTGATCCTGAGATTAAGTCTACTGTTATAGTTAGCTTTCAAGTTTCAAAAATCATAGACAATTAAGAACAGACATTTCCTCACTCTGTCTGGCCTCTAATAACAGTGACCAGGAGTGTGTATGGTATAACTTTAGTCTACCTAATGCGGAGTATGCCCTTTCTCCCTGTGATTTTTAGTAATAATTGAATAAGAAAGCAAAAAGAAATTTTTCCTCTGCCAGGTAACCCAAAAAAACTTATTTAAGTTTAACAAAGCTTACTAGTTTCCCTTTCTTAAGTACCTGATGCTAGTCAGTTTGGTGTAATCACTGCAAGTTATTGTTGAAGTGAATCATGTAGTTAATGTAACTTTGAAGGGATTTGAAAGGATAAATAGGCATTGAAGACCTTGTGGCAAAATGCCCAACCAGTGGGCCCCAGGATACTTGCTCCTGACTTAGTAAAAGTGTAGTGAGTTGGGGTGTCACACCATTTCTAATGAAAATCAATATCAATTCAACCCCCCCACCTTTGGTGAAATATAAACTTTCTAGAGGCCCATTTTAGTGTTCTGCAAGGAAACAGCAGCTAGTTGCCATGGTAACTGGTTGTTGCCAAGGATACCTGGCATCTTGAGTTGCTGCCACTCAGCCTACCTCCTTTTCAGGCCTGCTGCACGATGCCTAGGTGGGAGGTGGGAGGACAGTCCAGCTTTGTCCTCAACTGCCAACTCGGAGTAGATCTATATGATTAAGGGCTACCAAATATGAGGAGTTACCCACACCTCTACACATATGCAAATTAGGCATATGTCTCTGATATATGGAGAGACAGAGAACAAAAAAGAGACCTAGAGATGCAGAGAGCAGAAATGGACAGAGGCAGAGACAAACACAGAAACAGAAAAATAGATGCCAACTGCAGACTAATGTGCTCAAAAATATACAGAAAGCAAGCAGCTATTGCTATAGGACATGCATCAGGGAAGGGAATAAACACCTCCCCAGGCATACTGGTGAACTCAGAAGGTGAATAACTTATAAATTATAATTAATTTAATATGATTATGATTTGTTATTATGGAAAGTTATTCTTAGTTATAATAACTAACATAGGTGTTATCTTAGTTAATAGATGATAGAATGTGAGATCTGGGTGAACTGAGACATAAGAGAAAATGGAAGATCACAACTGGAAGGTCCTTGGAACACAAAATATCAAAGGTTTGGAGCATCAAGTTAGCACCACAAAATGCCAGCCCTTAAAGAGAATTGGGAACCCAGGATGTCCCTGTGCCAGGCTCTTCTCTGACTATCAATAGACTGGCCACATTAGAAGGATCTTCAGCATAGAGAGAGAGAACAATACACACAATACAGTCATTGCTAGAAGGTATTTGCTTAAGGTCACACAATTTGTGCTAGAAACCTTCACAGTTAGGGAGTGGAGGGTGAAGTCAGTTACTACCTTTGCTCAAGATCTTTGATTGTCAAAGATAATTAAGACAAAATTCTTCCTCCCGCCATCTGATTTTGGGCAGAACCTGGGATTTATAAGGGACAAGTGTAGTCTACATAACCCTTGAGGGATTATTGAACAAAAGCAAAATCAAGACATTTTTCCCTTGTCAGATAGTGCAAAGTCACAGCTTCCCCCATGCCATTGTATGAGAGACTGATCTTTGCTATTTGGGTCAATGATCGAAAACTATTGCTGAGCTGAATCAATTAGTCAATGTTAATGTTAAAAAAACAAAAATGCATCAGATTCCCCTGTGCCAAAAAGCCCAACCACTGGGCCCCCGGATACTTGCCCCTGGTTTGTTCAAAGGGAATCTCACCTTTTCCAGTAGATATCCATATTAAGTCAGCCACCCCAACTTTGAAGGAGTATAATCTCTCTAGAGGCAAAATAATTGAGCATCCAATAAGGCTGAAGCAGCTTGTTCTAATCACTGATTGTCATGGTGACTGGTTGTTTCCAAGGATACCTAAAATCCTGAATTCCAGACAGTCAAGCTACTTCTTCACCAGGCCTTCATTATGATTCATAGATGAAAGGAGGGGTCAGCTTCTTCCTGAACTGCCAGTTGGGAGCAGATCTAAATCATCAGGGGCTGGAAATTACCCCACATGTACACACAGAAACTGTGAGTATTATATATTGAGAGACAGAGAACAAAACAGAGAGAGACACAGAGATACAGAAACAGACAGGCAGAGCCAGAGGAAGAGAAACAGAGATATCTACAGTACAAGAATATGAACAAGAGGAAGCAGATGTTGCTATGGTCCATAAATCAGGGAAGGAAACAAGCGCTATCCCAGGCACTCTGATGAGCTCTCTGATGTCCTCCTAACCAAGGGAAAAGAAACTGAGACCAAGTAAGGTTACATGGTTGTCCAGGGTCACACCAGTATTAAGTATCAGAGGTAGCATTTGAACCCAGGTCCTCTGACTCCATAGAAACTAAAGCTTTTTCTAGAATTCA
This sequence comes from Myrmecobius fasciatus, assembly GCA_023553655.1. NCBI lineage: Eukaryota > Metazoa > Chordata > Mammalia > Dasyuromorphia > Myrmecobiidae > Myrmecobius > Myrmecobius fasciatus. Next base: position 144,625 of record JAJPUD010003997.1, read on the forward strand.
ATTCAGCCTCTCAGTGCATCTTTTGCCACTAAACTGAGATTTTCTCAGGGGAAATCAAAACTTGGTTTGTAATTCCCCATAAAGAAAAGGTCCTTTGACTTTATGCTTATATGTGAGCAATAAGGCTAATCATAGCAAATACACTTTATAGTTACCTGGAGAAAAATATAAAGTACAAAGGAGTTGTAGTTGATCACAATTCCTGGCATATGCACAGATGACATTTATGAAATGCTTCTATGATAGACTGGGCCCATGAAAGTCAACACAAATCTTCTTCCCTCTACTGTGGTCCTGTCTATCTCCTGAGAGTTTTTCCTTTGATTGAGGACTTCTATCAAGCAAGGAGAAATTCCCGGTTCAGGAAAATGCCCCCCTTCTCCTCTGATGGGGCCCTCCTTCCAAATTATTACTGTCCTTAAGTTGTCTTAATGATGCTTGGGAGTGTTTCAATGACTTTAGGCCCAGAAGTGTATTTAAACAAACTTCCACCTGGGAACATGAGCTGTCTTCTGTTAAATGTTCTATTTCTACTTCCAAACTTTTATGCAGCTCTAGGATCTTCCTTTATTATTATTATTATTTAATATTTAATTACTTAACATTTTGGTTTATCCCAATTACAAGTAAAACAGTTTTTAACATTTGTTTTTATAACTCTGATTTTCCAATTTTTTTTCCCTTCCTCACTCCTTCTTCCCACCCCCTCATTGAGAAGGCACACTTGAAGAAATGTGAAAATTTCCATAAAAGTCATGTTGTAAAAGAAAACATAGCATCAAAAATATCTCAAGAAAATTGCAGTGAAAAGTATCCTTCAATGTGTATTCAGATACTATCAGTTCCTTATGTGGAGATGGATACATTTTTTCATCATAAGACCTTCAGAATTGTCTTGGATCATTGCACTGCTGAGAATAACCAATTATTCATGACTGATAATCTCACAGTATTTCAGTTACTTTGTAATTAGTGTATTTCACTTTGCATGAATTCATGAAAGTTTTGTCCTGGATAAAATTGTTGATTGTGCCTATGATTTGCTATTTCAGCCATTTATTCTTTAGGATTAAATTATTTAATTTCCAATTAACTTTTTGTCTATTTTCTCCTGGCCTTATATTACATGTGATTTTTATTGCATCATGATCTGAAAAAATGCATGTACTATTTCTGCCTTTCTGCGTTTGATTTTGAGGTTTTTATGCCCTAACACATGGTCAATTTTTGTATAAGTTCCATGAACCGCTGAGAAAAAAGTAAACTTCTTTCTTTCTCCATTCACTTTTCTCCAAAGATCTATCATACCTAACTTTTCTAACATTCTGTTTACCTCCTTAACTTCTTTCTTATTTATTTTGTGATGTGATTAATCTAATTCTGAGAGAGTAAGACTGAGATCCCCCACTAATATAGTTTTGCTGTCTATTTCTTCTTGCATCTCTATTAACTTCTCTAAGAATTTTTATGCTATGCCACTTGGTGCATATATGTTTATTATTGATATTGCTTCATTATTTATGGTACTCTTTAGTTAAATATAGTTTCCTATCTTATCTCTTTTAATTATATCTATATTTGCTTTTACTTCATCTGAGATCAGGATTGCTAACCTTACTTTTTTTTGTTCACCTAAAAGATAATAGATTCTGCTCCAGCCCTTTACCTTCACTCTGTGTGTATCTCTATGTTTTAGATGTGTTTCTTGTAAACAACATACTGTAGGATTCTGTTTTTTTTTTAATTTTGGGGTCTCTTTCATGAGGTGATCACTGAATTCTTTCAATGGCGATTTTACCTTGTGATTCAAAAACATCAGGGCAGTTTTGTTTCATGATTTCTTGTATCATAGTGTGTAGGTTCTTTTTTTTTTTCATCATGGCTTTCAGGAAGTCCAATAATCCTTAGATTGTCTCTCCTAGATGTATTTTCCAGTCAGTTGTTTTTCCTAGGAGATATTTTATATTTTCTTCTATTGTTTTGCATTTTTTTCATTTTTGTTGTATTTTTAAAGTCTTATTGAGTCATTCACTTCCATTTGTTCGATTCTAATTTTTAGTGTATTATTTTCCTTTTTTTTATAAAGCTTTTTATTTACAAAACATATGAGTGACCTTTCAACATTGACCTTTGCAAAAAAAACTTTTTTTTCCCAAGCTTTTCCCCTCCTTCCCCCCACCCCCCACCCCTAGATGACAGGT
>JAJPUD010003997.1:151825-216888 GCA_023553655.1 Myrmecobius fasciatus
GTAATATCTTTTCCTTGGTATGATAGTTCTGGAATTTAGCCACGATATTTCTGGGGGACTTAATTTTTGGGTTTCTTTCAGGAGGTGATCGGTGGATTGTTTCAAGGAGTATTTTGCCTTCTGGGTGTAAAATATCAGGGCAGTTTTCTTTTATGATTTCCTGGAATATAGTGTCCAGGTTCTTTTTTTCCTCATGGCTTTCAGGAAGCCCTATAATCCTTAGATTGTCTCTCCTAGATCTATTTTCCAGGTCAGTTGTTTTTCCTAGGAGATATTTCATGTTTTTCTCTATCTTTTCATTTTTTTGTTTTTGTTCAACTGATTCTTGAAGTCTTGATGAGTCATTCATTTCCAATTGTTCGATTCTAATTTTTAATGTCTTATTTTCTTCAGTTACTGTTTTTAGTTCCTTTTGCAATTGACCAATTACATTTTTTTTGTTCATTGCATTCTTTTTCCATTTTTTCTATTTTATTTTGTAGTGATTTCATTTCGTTTCCCCATGTTTCTCCTAACTCTCTTTTAAGATTTTTTATGCAATCTTCAAAGAAAGCCTTGTGACATGGAGACCAATTTATGTCTCTCTTTGGGGCTTTTTCTGGAGTTGCTTTACCTTTAGGGTCCTCAGGATTTGAGGTCTGTTCTTCCCTCTCTCCATAAAAGTTGTCTATGGTGAGAGCTCTTTTTGGTTTTTTATTCATTTTTTTTAAAGGTGTGAGGTCTGTTTAGGGTAAAGGTGGGACAGTTGCTTTAATTTGCCCTGGGGTAGTTCTGCTGATTGAATTATTTCAGGAACTGGGCAGCTCTGCTGATTGAATTATGTCAGGGGCTGGGCAGCTCAGCTGATTGAATTATTTCTGGTGCTTATCAGTCCTGTTGTTTGATTGATTGCTTTAAGGTGCTGTGTAATGGCAGCTAGGTCTGATGCTCATCAGGGGTTCAGTGGTTCACAATCTATCCCCCTCAAAAGGCAGACCCTCCAAACCACCTGCTCATAATCAGGACAAATTGTTCCAAGAGGCTTGCAGAAGACTCCCAGGTGTGTGAAAAGCACAACGCTCCCACTCCTGTTCTGACTCCTGTTCCAGCTCCCTGCTCCAGCTCCCTGCCCCGGTCTCCCTGTGCTGCAGTCTGGGTTCAGTAGGCCACCCCCTGCCCCATTAAAACAGACCTGTTTTGAGGTTCTTCCAGAGTATCTTCTTCTAGAATCGTGTTGTTCTGCAGATATTGTGGATTTGTTTGCTTCAGAATCAGTCTAGAGGCTTCATATGTTGTTGGTTTGAGGGGAGGTTAGAGGAGGTTACAGAGACTCCTGTCTGATCTCCACCACCATGGCTCCACCCCCGGAAGGACCGTATTATTTTCTTAAGTAACCTTTTTTTTTTTTAGCTTTTTTTTGTAATTGGTCATTGTAATTTTTTTCTTCATTGCAGTCTTTTTCCATTTCACTAATTTTGTTTTTCAGTGAATTGGTGTCTTTTTCCATTTCACCAATTTTGTTTTTCCAGAAATTGGTGACTTTTTCATATTTCTTTTGTAGAGCATTATATCTTACTTGCAATGGTCTCATTTCATTTCTCCATTTTCCTTATAACTCTCTTTTGAGATTCTTTATGCAATCTTTGAGGAAAGCCTTGTGAAATGGGGACCAAATCATGTCTCCCTTTGTGGCTTCCTCTGGAGTTGCTTTACCTTCATGAACCTAAAGTTCATAAAGTCTGTTCTTCTCTCTCTCTCCATTAAAGCTGTCTATGGTAAGAGTTCTTTTTTTTGTATTTTTATTCATTTTTTAAGCTAAGGTCTGTTTACAGCACAGGAGTGACAACTGCTTTAATTTGTCCTGGGGAAGTTCAGCTGATTTACTTCCGGTGCTGGGTTTGGGGACCAGGTCCAGTGTTCTCAGTTGTTTATAAAACTAGTGGTTCTAAAGTGGGGAGTACTGTTAGAGGGAGGTGGTCATCAAAAACAAAATACTGTGGAGGGGGGAAGGGAGAAAGGGGAAAGGACAGAGAAAAACATAACTTTGGGTAAATAAGATGGCAGGAAATACAGATTTAGTTATTTTAAATGTCAATGTGAATGGCATGAACTCTCCCATAAAACAGAAGCAGATAGCAGACTGGATTAAAAGCCAGGATCCTACAATATGTTGTTTACAAGAAAAACATCTTAAACATAGAGACACATACAGAGTGAAGGTAAAGGGCTGGAGCAGAATCTATTATGCTTCAGGTGAACAAAAAAAAAGCAAGGGTAGCAATCCTTATCTCAGATCAAGTAAAAGCAAAGATAGATCTAATTAAAAGAGATAAGCAAGGAAACCAGATTATACTAAAAGGTACCATAGACAATGAAGCAGTATCAATACTAAACACATATGCACCAAGTGGTATAGCATCCAAATTCCTACAGGAGAAACTAAGAGATGCAAGGAGAAATAGACAGCAAAACTATACTAGTGGGGGACCGCAATCTTGCTCTCTCTGAATGAGATAAATCAAATCACAAAATAAATAAGAAAGAAGTTAAGGAGGTAAACAAAATGTTAGAAAAGTTAGGTATGATAGATCTTTGGAAGAAATTAAATGATAGAAGGGAGTTTACTTTTTTCTCAGGGGTTCATGGAACTTATACAAAAATTGATCATGTGTTAGGGCATAAAAACCTCAAAATCAAATGCAGAAAGGCAGAAATGGTAAATGCATCCTTTTCAGATCATGATGCAATAAAAATCACATGTAATGTAAGGCCAGGAGAAAATAGATCAAAAGTTAATTGGAAATTAAATAATCTAATTTTAAAGAATGAATGGGTGAAAGAGCAAATCATAGACACAATGAATAATTTCATCCAGGAGAATAACAATAACAAGACAACATACCAAAATTTGTGGGATACGACCAAAGCGGTTATAAGGAGTAATTTTATATCTCTACGTGCTTACTTGTATAAAATAGAGAAAGAGAAGATCAATGAATTGGGCTTATTATTTAAAAAACTAGAAAAAGAACAAATTAAAAACCCTCCATTAAATACCAAATTGGAAATTCTGAAAATAAAAGGGGAGATTAATAAAAATGAAAATAAGAATATATTGAATTAATAAATAAAACTCAGAGTTGGTTTTATGAAAAAACCAACAAAATAGATAATTTTAGTTTTTGTTTTAGTTTTTTTTTAATTTTAGTTTTAGTTAATTTGATTAGAAAAAGGAAAGAGTAAAATCAAATTGTTAATCTCAAAAAATTATAAGGGAGAACTTTCCTCCAATGAAGAAGAAATTAGAATAATAATTAGGAGTTAGTTTCCCAACTTTATGCCAATAAATTTGATAATCTAAATGAAATGGAGGAATATCTACAAAAATATAGATTGCCCAGGTTAACAGAGGAGGAAATAAATTATTTAAATAGCCTCATTTTAGAAAAGAAATAGAACAAGCTATTAATCAACTCCCTAAGAAAAAATCTCCAGGGCCAGATGGATTTACATGTGAATTCTACCAAACATTCAAAGAACAATTAATTCCAATACTATATAAACTATTTGAAAAAATAGGGAAAGAAGGTGTACTACCAAATTCCTTCTATGGTGCTGATAGCTAAACCAGCTAGAACAAAAACAGAAAGAAAACTAGCAACCAATTTCCCTAATGAATATTGATGCAAAAATTTAAAATAAGATATTAGCAATGAGATTACAGAACATCATCCCCAGGATAATACACCATGACCAAGTAGGATTTATACCAGGAATGCAGGGCTGGTTTGATATTAAGAAAACTATCAGCATAATCAATTATATTAATAACCAAATTAACAAAAATCATATGATTATCTCTGCTCAAATGCAGAAAAAGCATTTGATAAAATCCAACACCCCTTCCTATTAAAAACACTAGAGAGTATAGGAATAAATGGGCTTTTCCTTAAAATGATTAGTAGCATCTACTTAAAACCATCAGCAAGCATCATATGTAATGGAGATAAACTGGAACCATTCCCAATAAGATCAGGAGTGAAACAAGGCTGCCCACTGTCACCATTACTATTTAATATTGTATTAGAAATGTTAGCTTTGGCAGTAAGAGAAGAAAAATAGATCACAGGAATTAGAGTAGGTAACGAGGAAACCAAATTATCACTCTTTGCAGATGACATGATGGTATACTTAAAGAACCCTAGAGACTCAACTAAAAAACTATTAGAAACAATTCACAACTTTAGCAAAGTTGCAGGATACAAAATAAATCCACATAAATCAGCAGCATTTTTATATATTACCACCAAAGTTCAACAGCAAGAGATACAAAAAGAAATTCCATTCAAAATAACGGATGATAGTTTAAAATATTTGGGAATCTATTTGCCAAGGGAAAGTCAGGAACTATATGAACTAAAGTACAAAACATTTCCACGCAAATAAAATCAGACCTAGTCAATTGGAAAAACATTAAGTGCTCATGGGTAGGCCAAGCAAATATAATAAAAATGACAATACTACCCAAACTAATTATTTAGTGCTATACCAATCAAACTCCCAAGATGTTATTTTACAGATCTAGAAAAAATAGTAGCAAAGTTCATTTGGAAAAACAAAAGGTCAAGAATTTCAAGGGAATTAGTGAATAAAAAAGCTGATGAAGGTGGCCTTGCTGTACCAGATCTAAAAGTATATTATAAAGCAGCGGTCATCAAAACCATTTGGTACTGGCTAAGAAATAGAGCAGTCGATCAGTGGCATAGGATAGGATCACAGGACAAACTAGGCAATAACTATACCAATTTAGTCTTTGATAAACCCAAAGACCCCGGCTTTGGGGATAATTACTCACTATTTGGCAAAAACTGCTGGGAAAATTGGAAACTATTGTGGAAGAAATTAGGGCTTGACCCACACCTAACACCACATACCAAGATAAGATCTAAATGGGTTCATGATCTGGATATAAAGAGTGATATTATAAGTAAATTAGAGGAACATAGAATAGTTTACCTCTCAGACCTGTGGATATGGAATAAATTTATGTCCAAAGAAGAATTAGAACTCTTAATTGAACACCAGATAGATAATTTTGACTATATTAATATTAAGTTAAATAGTTTTATACAAACCAAACTAATGCAGACAAGATTAGGAGGGAAGCAATAAATTGGGAAATCATCTTTACATTTAAGGGTTCTTTAGAAGCTTACTGACCACAGGCAAGGCATTTACTCCTATTTCCCTCAGTTTTCTTGCTTGTAATATGAACTGGAGAAGGAAAAGGCAAAACACTCAGTATCTGCCAAAACATCAATAGCAACAATCCTGGAAATTTTGTCAGAAAGAGCCTGACAGAGCTGAAAAATGTCTGAAGAACAAAAGTACACATCAAGCTATCCTGTGGAAGAAAAAAAAAAGAAAAATTCAGCAAAAGAAATCTGTGCATTGTATATTTCTGAAAATAAATTCAGGCTGCCCTCCCTGTGGATCTTGCACCATGGGCTGGAATGGTGAGTGTTGTCTTCATACTGTTCTTAAGTGCCTTGCTTATTGAGTTTTATTTTATTCATACAGAGTAGGACTGCATCAACAGAATGCACATTTTTCTGAGGGCAGAGACTGTTTCCTTTATATTTCTGACCTCCTAGCATTCAGAGGAGAGCGTAGAAGGCTTTTCATAAATGTTTTTTGACTAGTTTAATGGCATTGAAAATTATTTTGACATTTGGTGATCAAAAATATGACACTAAAGAATATATCATGATCTTTTTTGACATCTGGTGGTCATCGTTGACATTGCAGAATTTAGTAATTTCGGTGCCCCCTTGTAAACAAAGCAATATTGCTTTCTTTATTTTTATTTATTTACTTTTAAATATTTCCCCCCAGGTACATGTAAAACATTTTTCTAACATTTGTTTTCCTCAATTTGAGTTTTTTTTCCTTCCTCCTTACATCTGCAAACACCACTTAAAGTTCAAGAATATCAAGGGAATTAATGGGAAAAAAAATACAAAGGATGGTGGCTTAGCAGTACCAAACCTAAAACTATTTTATAAAGCAGCAGTCATCAAAACCATTTGGAACTGGCTAAGAAATAGAGTGTTGGATCAGTGGAATAAATTAGATACACAAGACTAATTTATAATTATAATTATAATATATATAGTGTATATATATAATAAATATAATTATAATCAAGGCCTATAATAATATAGTATTTGCTAAGCCCCAAAATCTAGCTTCTGGCATAAGAACTCAGTATTTGACCAAAATGCTGGGAAAACTTGAAAATAATATGTGAGAAATTCAGCATAGACCCCCATTTCATACCCTATACCAAATTAAGGTCAAAATAGATACATGATTTGGGCATAAAGGATGACCACATTGTATGTCCCTCACAAGTAGTCTTAGAGAATTGTATTGCTGAGATTAGCAAAGTCATTCACAGCTGATCATCTCCCAGCTTTGCTATTACTATGCACACAGTACATTTCACTTCTCTTGAGCTCAGGGAGAACTTTCCAGGCTTTTTGTTTTCTGAGAGTATCCAATTCATCATTTCTAATAAGACAATAATATTCCTTCAGAAATTCATACCAAAATTTATTCAATTATTCAGTAGTTGATGGGCAACCTTCCATTTTCCAAATCTGTACCCTGAGAAAAGAGCTGTTATAAATATTTTTATACATGTAGGTTCTTTTTTTTAAACATCCCTTTTGGGATTCATGCCTAGTGGTGTTATTTTGGGGTCAAAATTTATGCATGATTTCATAACCCTGTGGGCATAGATTATATCTTTAGATCATTTATCAGTTGCGGAAAGCCTCTTTTCTTATAAATTTGACTCAATTCCCTATACATTGGAGAAATGAGGCTTTCATCAGATAAACATGCTTCAAAGTTCTTTTCATAAATTACTATTGGCGGGGCAGCTAGGTTGCGCAGTGGTTAGAGCACCAGCCCTGAAGTCAGGAGGACCTGAGTTCAAATCTGGTCTCAGACACTTCCCAGCTATGTGACCCTGGGCAAATCACTTAACCCCCATTGCCTCAGCAAAAAGCAAAAAATAAAAAAATAAAATTAAAAAATTACTATTGGCAAGTGTATTTTCCCCCTGTTTATTCTATTCTCTTTTTCCTTTCACCCTGTCCCTTCTAGAAAGTGTTTTGCTTCTAACCAGGCCCTCCCTCAAGTTGTCCTCTTTTCTATTACCCTCCTTGTTTCCCTGAACCCCTTCTCATCCTATTTTTCTGCAGGATAGGACAGATTTCTACTCCTATTATAAATGTGTATGTTATTTCTTTTTTGAGCCAATTCTGATGATATCAAGATTTATTCACTTCCCTACTTCTCCCCCTCTTCCCCTCCATTGGAGAAGCTTTTATCTTGCCTCTTTTATGATGGGATAAGGGAAAAGTCATTTGCCAGAAATTTGATAGCACATCAATACCTCAAACCATTTATCAAATTAAACTACAAAGAGATACATGAATTAGGTGGAAAGGAGAAATCAATAGCAAATCAGAGGAGCAAGAAGGAAATTACCGTTCAACTCTATGAATAGGGGAGAAAGTCATGATAGAACAAGTGATGGATAGGATTGCAGAACATAAAATGGACAATTTGGCTTCTATCCAGTTGAAAAGTTTTAAAATGAGATTGGTAACAGTTAAATGAGGAAAACTATCTTTTCAGTCAAGTCATTTAAGCACTGTTACATATGTGTTAGAAATAAGACTGAACCCTCAAAATGGCTCAATGAACATACTCAGGATAAGTGCAGCACTTAAACTTTTTAATACACTCCTGAACAAGTGGGAGTGAAAACTTCACAGAGTTTATCCACATCTCAGGAATATCAGAGGCAACAATTATACCTTGTAATCCCGCCCTAACCCCCCCCACTCTCCTCCTCCTCCTCCTCCACTGGAGAAAACCCTTCATATCACCCCCACTCCATGCACTCCTTATTATGTCTCCCTCCTGATCATATGTCCCCCGATCAAAGATGCCAAATAATCCCACCCTCGGAGTGTGTCACTTAATGCTTGTAGAAAGCTCCTGTCCTGTCATTGACTCCCACTGGTGTTGGCCATTTTCAGTCCTGGTTCTCCTTATCAGAAACTTTACGTTTTAACTAGCTTCCTGACTCAAAAGGTGATTGGTAGGAGATCTATTAGCAGGATGTTTTAATCCTCTCCCTCATCCTGACTATGTTTGCGTTCGAATAAATTATTGTGTGACAACAAACAATACTGCTGACTAAGATGGTATAGACCACTGATTGAGCTCCCTCTCCAATTCCTTATATTTATAGAGAAGTCACACCTGTGGAAACAGAACATTGTTCTCCCATCGTTTCTCACATATACAAGATATACAAGGAACTGGTGGCAACATACAAGATTCCTCTTCCTCTTCTCCCCCTCCTCCTCCTCTTTTTCTTCCTCCTTCTCTTCCTTCTCTTTTTTTCTTTTCCTCATCTGTCCTCCTCTTCTCCTCTTCCATCCTCCTCATCCTCCTTTTCTTTTTTCACTTCCTCCTCCTCCTTTTCTTCTTTGTCTTCCTCCTTTTTTTCTCTTCCTCCTCCCTCCTCCTTGCCTTCTTCTCCTTCCTCTTCCTCCTCCTCCTCCTCCCCCTGCCTCAGTCTTTTCTCTCAGCTCTCCTTTCCCAGCTTGGTGAGGGGAGGGGGCTGCAGGGCATCTTCAGCTTGGAGGAGAGTTTGTGGCTGGGCTGGGTCCCAGATTCCCTAGGACAGGGTGCTGGGGCTGGGGAGGGGGTGGGTAGCAGCTGAGCTCTGCTTGGGGTTGTTGGGGGTCAGCCCCTTTATGGAAAACTGGGAGAAGTTTCTGGGATGGTTGGGAGGGGGGATGTCCTAGGTTCCCCATAAGGGTACCACCCCAGAGCTGCAGCATCAGCAGACCCCCAGTCCTGGAATGGGACTTGGATCCCTGACAGCCCAAGAGTGGAGAAGGAAAGGGGTGCTCTGGGGGAGCGGCGGCTCTCAGCCTCTTTTCTCCAGGCAGGAGGAGACAAGACCAGGCCAGAGCTGGGAGGGACACCTGGGCACCCTGGCAGGCGTTCCTGTCTGCACTGACCAAGCCTGGTCTGGAGCACACGAGGCAGTGGCTGTTGGCCACCTTCCCCCATCCTAAGGAAGGAGAGTTGAGGCAGAAGCTTGGGGCATCCTCCTGGGCTCCAGGATGCTGCCCTACCCAGGAGCAGCCTTATAGGGGGGGGTCAGGAGGAGCATCATTGGGGGGCCGGGGGCAGCATCATAGGGGGGGCCGGGAGGAGCATCACAGGAGGGCCCGGGGGCAGCATCACGGGGGGCTGGCACCTAACCGGGAGCCCCTGGAGACTGAGAAGAAGGCATCGGAATCAGAGAGATGCAGGGATAAAATGGACAGGTGAGGGCTGTGAAGGAAAACCTCTCCACTGACCCATTCTCTGCCTGCAATTTGTACTCTCGGAAAATTGTCTGGGACATGGAGAACTTGGGTGACTCAGCCCCCCCCCAATGAATACAAAAAGTATGTGATGGAGGGTCCAGAGTCAGCCCAAAGTCTGTCTCCCTGGTTACCCCTGCCCCCAAAATCTGGAGAGACCAGTAACCCTGCTCTTCTACTTGGATAATGGAGAGGCAGCCATGTCACAGGGTCACCAAGTAGGTGAGTCCAAAAAGGGACAAGGAGCCAAACCCAGAGCCCACGCGCCAAACACAGTTTCCATGTTGGCCACTGGCCAAACTTGGAGGAAATAGGGCCAAGAAAAAAACCGGTCTGAGCTAGCAAGGACATCTGTTAAAGAAGGAGCCAGTTTGGCCAGAACTTGCCCAGGGTCAAATCAGGAATGCCCAGGCCTGGTGTAAAGGAAAATTAACCTTGCAGCATTCAGAAAATCAGACACTGAGGAAGCCTTGAGAGGTAGCTTTGTATCAGGAATAAAGCTGAAAATCCCATCTCGCTCCTCCAAACTCCATATCCCACTCTTCTTGCCACTGAGCCATGGTCTCCGTCCCAAAGCCTCTCCTCCCAGGGTCTTCCATGTGTGTTTTATTGACTTCCCCAGTTGCCTCTTCCTTCACCCCGTTTTTACTTCAAGCCACCAAATGAGTCCAGAGACCCCAGAATGGCAGTGGGAGTTGTCTGAGGTCGCACAGCAAGCTAGTGTCCACAGCATGGACGGTAGGCTGTCACCCCGGATTTCCCCACTGAAAATGGATCCATTTGGCCATTGGCTCCTGCTGACTCTTATTCTCCCTTCTCCCTGGTGTAGTCTGCTCTCTCTAGTTGTGGTAAGCCTAGAAGGGTGAGGGGTGAGTTTCTTTTGTCCATGTCCTTTCCCAAAATCTATCCAGTTTCCCCTCAGGAACATTCAGCAGTCACTCACTGCCCTGAATTCCTGTCTTTGGCAGAATTCCTGTCTCCATCCTAGTCTTTCTCTATCCCTTCAGCACCAAAGACCCTGGAACGCTCTGCCAGGCGTGTTCTCTGCAATCGCCTGCGCTAGTAACACTCGCCAATGCTTCCAAGGGACCCCACGGGACAAGGCAGCACAAGCACTGCAGCTGGGTGGCTTAGTGGGTAGAGCGCTGGACCTCGACTCAGGAATACTCTTTGTCAAGAGTTCACATCTGGGCTCAGACACTTATGAGCTGTGGAATCCTAAGTAAATCACTGAACACTTTTTCCCTCAGTTCTTTTGTAAAATAAGTTGGAGAAGGAAAAGGAAAAATCCTGTAGTATCTCTGCCCCCTCGCCCAAGAAAAACAACATGGGGCCACACAGAGTCAGACACAACGGAAAAATAACTCAACTGTGGTCAGATACACTGAGACTTGTACTGCTCACCTGTCCTCCCCACAGACATCAAGGTATCATCATCCAAGAAAATAAAAAGAGACTCCACACAAAGCAGCTCATATTGCAGAACACCTCATTCTTCCTCCATCTGCTGTGCTATATTAGGAAAAGAATGAAGTGTGGCCCCAAATGCCATTTCCTTTCCTTTTCCCAACCTCAAAATGACTGTTGGTGAATTGGTAAAGGGTTGGTGCCAAATTAATCACAGTATTTTTAAATTTCAATTCCAACCCGTGTGTGATAGCACCAATGTCTACCAGTATTGTGCCACAAAGCAGGTTTGATCCAAGCCTCTTGGCTACTCATATAGCAATTATTTTGCCACAAAAAGTGACCAGCCTTCTACTGCAACCCCAAGGCTATCTTTATTGAGTTCTCTAATTAACTCATTCTCCTGCTAATCATAAGGGTTCTTCAGAAAATTTTCATCTGGAAGAAATTGAAACCAATTCTAGTCACATGAAAAGGGAAGGAAAGGGATCCACATGGGCAAAAATGTTGGTGGCAGCCTTTGTTGTAGTGGCTAGAAACTGGAAACTGAATGGATGCCCATCAATTGGAGAATGGCTGAATAAATTATGGTATATGAATGTCATGGAATATTATTGTTCTGTAAGAAATGACCAACAAGATGATTTCAGAGAGGCCTGGAGAGACTTACATGAACTGATGCTGAGTGAAATGAGCAGAACCAGGAGATCATTATACATGGCAACAAGACTATGGGATGATCAATTCTGATGGACGTGGCTCTTTTCAACAATGAGATGATTGAGGCCAGTCCCAATGGTGTTGTGATGAAGGGAGCCATCTACACCCAGAGAGAGGACTGTGGGAATTAAGGGTGCATCACAACACAGCATTTTCATGCTTTCTGTTGATGTTTGCTTGCATTATGTTTTCTTTCTCATTTTTTTCCTTTCTGACCTGATTTTTCTTGTGCAAGATAATTATATAAATATGTATGCACATATTGGGAACAAAAGAACAGATGCTCTAAATCACTATTGATCAAAGAAATGCAAATTAAGACAACTCTGAGGCACTACTGCACACTTCTCAGGTTGGATAAGATAACAGGAAAAGTTAATGAGGAATGTTGGAAGGGATGTGGGAAAACTGGGACCCTGATACATTGTTGGTGGAATTGTGAACTGATTCAACCATTCTGGAAGGCAATATGCAGCCATGCCCAACAAGCTACCCAAGCAAGGCCTCCCTCATTCCCTTTTTAAATCTTTCCTCCTTCCTCCTCCTCCTCCTCACCCATCCCCTGAAGACTGTTTGCTTCTTGAGAACACAAGGCTTAACTTGCCCTCTTTGCCAATGCTCAGGTTGACCCACAGGGATCTCATACTCCCTTTTATCCCGTTCCCATTTACCATCTGATTTGTGCTCCCACCAATATCCCCGACTGGCCTGAGCAAAATCATTGCTTGTTTTTCAGTTGATTCAATTCAGACACAACGTGTCTTGGGAATTGTACCCTGGGAGTCTCTTTTCTAGGAGTCATCTGTGCCTTTTGTTCCCTGGTACTTATTTCATTAGCTATCTCTGGAATATCTAGGGAGTTCTCTGGTATATCTTCCTGTGTTACACTTCTTGGGTTTTTGTTGTTATTTTCAAACTATATGCATGGACAATGTTCTATTCACTCTGATGGGATCTAGCTGTTAAGTCATGACTAAAAGTAAATCAGAAATGTTCTCAGTGTGCTTTGGAGAAGAAAAGAGACTTTGAGGACACTCGGTTTTCTTAGAAGAAGGTTCCCCCAGGTGACCACTCCCCCTCCACAGACCACTTCACTCCCAGTCCTGGCGACTCTCTTCTGGAGCCCCTTCATCAACACCCCCGTTGTTTCCCTGCTGCTGAGGATTCTGTCCATCGGACCCTGACCAATGGGACTGTGAAACCTAAGCACATTCTCATTACACATGATATGGTTTTGATCAGCAGTGGGTGATAGTACTGGAACCCCAATATCTCTGGTTTTAATTGAATAAGATTTGCATCTTCCAGCCTTGCCTCAATCATTTTTCACGTGGCCTTGCAGGAGGGATATCACTGCCTACCTCAGCCTCTGCAAGGGGCATCTCCTCTTTGGGTGCTGCTTGGTGCAATTCCCGTCCATCTCCACCCTGATCAGCCTGAAACCCTTGTGGAAGATGAGACCCATCCCTAGCCCCAGATGAATGAGGGTCTCAGTTCTCAGGGACAGGAATGAGGGAGTGCCAGCATCTTTCCCAGCCCAAATATCCCGTCCCTTTCTCCCAGGACCTTCACTGGAACAACAGGACCCTTTGACTTTTCCATGCATATGGAGCTGCTGCTTCAGCCCTAGAAGAATGCCGACCCGAATCCAATCCCAGGGACGTTTCCCATGCATACCATACCTGAGATTATGCAAAGGTGCACAACCTGATGAGATCATCTGATTCTCCTGCTCTGCCCAGTTCTCCCGGACAAGCCCCTTAAACTGGGTGGGTCAGAAGTCCACCAACTCCATTAAAAAGAGTTATTTGGGGTCAGCTAGGTGGTGCAGTGGATAGAGCACCAGCCTTGAAGTCAGGAGGACCTAAATTCACACCTGGCTTCAGACACTTAACACTTCCTACTTATGTGACCCTGACCAAGTCACTTAACCCCAATTTCCTCAGCAAAAAAAAAAAAAAAAGAGAGAGAGAGAGGGAGGGTATTTCAAAGTGGAAAACAGGAGCGTTTATTTGATCACATCTCAGGAGATCTGGGGGTCTCCCACCACCAGGACAGACTGGCAATAACAAGAGGAGGTGTACAGAAAGCAAACATAAGGGTACAAAGCGAGCATAAACAAATCTGGTTTGTCAGAGAGGATCCCAATCCTAACCAGAAATCCTAATTTCAGTATTTTTTTAAACATTCTCATTTTTTTCTTTCTTTACTACTTCCTTCCATCTCTCCATCAACTGATTTAACTTCTTCACTACTCAAGCAATCTTCTAAAGCCTCCTGATCATTACGTATCTCCATCATCATATACCTCAGAATTTCATAGTGACTCAACCTCTCACTGGGGCTAGCTTCTGTAATCTGGCCTAGTTGATACAAATGTTTCAGAAATGTAGCGCTCATTTCTCTTATGTTCTCAAGGATTGTTTTTGTCCTTTCAATCAAGTCCTCTGACATCGGTGGTGTGGAAGGGCGTGGGGCAGTACCAGAGGAAGGATCAGACACCTGCTGGGTCGCTTCAGCACAGCTTCCACTTTTTAATTTCTCTGAATGGTCACATGTGTTATCCCTCTTTTCACTTACTAACTTTTTCTTTTTATATTGCTGATCTAAGTGTGATACATTCTCAAATACACAGTCACAAATGGCCACCAAATCCAACAAAGGCTCAGGCTGACAAATGTAACAACTCCACTTAGTGTTTTCATCCATCGCTTTTGACATCTCCTTTTCCCCTAGGTTGTGCCGAATGCATTTTTTACAAAAAGCATTAGGGCAAGAATCACAAAAAATTAAATCTCCACCTGCTGCACACCATCTGAAATGCAAAAAAAAAACCAAAAAAACAAAAACAAAAACATTGAAAAATCATTCTCAGTCAACTATTTAAAGACTTTTTAAAAAGTTCATCAGAACCAAAAATTTACTAATTACAAAAAATTAATGTATCTTAATATAACTAAATATACCTCAAGATATATTCCTTTAAATTGTACATGTAATTAGAAATGTAAAAGCAGGAACTTATCCAATCTCTTCCAATGAAACATCTTTACAACTTTAAAATAAGGCTTAAAATTCAGGAATGGAAAACCCAACAAATGGAAAGGATAAAACAATATTACAAACCAAAGTAGCCATTAGTGGGCCTCCCGCACATGACTTTGAAAGGAAACTGAATCAGCTGCAATTGATGCTTCCAGGGCTCTCAGTAAGGACTGAGAAACTGGTCAGAAAGAGGGATCTGAGCTGGCACTGGGCCCAGGACACTGTTGCACTGGCCACACAGTGATCCACATTATCATCCTAAGGCATGAGTGAAGACTAGCACACAAGGAGGTAGTCCCCAGATCCAGTTCAGAAAAGACAGCTTATGATCACTCAGAGTTTTAAAAGTTCAGACCAGGAAACCAGTGATTACACCTCTCCTTACATGATAACACCCTACAAAAGCAGAAAACTAACATATGCCCAGGAACAGTTCTGAACCAACAGAACAACAACTTGAAGCTTGAGACAATGCTCTCTTCATTCAGGGCCCAATTTTAATATAAAAATAAAACTTAAGAAAAAGGCTGGAAAAATCAATAGGAAACAACAAAAAAGGAACATGACCATAAGAAATTACTCTGGTTACAGGGAAGATCAAAACACAAAATCAGAAAATATCAAGACAGTCAAAACTTCCACATTCACGGTCATAAGGAAAAATGTGAATTAGTCTCACGCTACAAACAGAAGTACTGAAAAAATGCTTGGAAAAAAGATCCCGACACTGATACATTGTTGGTGGAACAGTGAATGGAATGGATCCAACCATTCTGGAGAGCAATTTGGAGCTATGCTCAAAAAGTTATCAAGCTGTGCATACCCTTTGACCCAGCAGTGTTTCTACTGGGCTTATCTCCCAAACAGATCTTAAGGGGGGGAAAGAGACCCACATGGGCAAAAATGTTTGTGGCAGCCCTTTTTGTAGTGGCTAGAAACTGGAAAGTGAATGGATGCCCCTCAATTGGAGAATGGCTGAATAAATTATGGTATATGAATGTCACAGATTATTATTGTTCTGTAAGAAACGAAGAACAGGATGAATTCAGAGAGGCCTGGAGAGACTTGCATGAACTGATGCTGAGTGAAATCAGCAGAACCAGGAGATCATTATACACGGCAACAACAGTATTATAGGATGATCAATTCTGATGGACATGGTTCTTTTCAACAATGAGATGTTTCAAACCAGTTCTAATTTTTCAGTGAGGAAGCAAGCTATCTACACCCAGGGAGAGGCCTGTGGGAACTGAGTGTGGACTTAAAGGAAAAAAGAAACAAAATGCAAAGAAATATTCACAGAAAGTGTTAAAATGCTGTGTTGTGGTCCACACTCAGTTCTCACAGGCCTCTCTCTGGATGTATATGACTATCTTCACCACTGAACAATACTATTGTTGTTGCTGTGTATAATGATCTCCTGGTTCTGCTGATGAGAGCAAGATTTACACAATGCTCACCTCCCTGCCTTCTTTCCCTCAATTATAATAGGTTTTCTTTGTCTCTTTGTGAGATAATTTCCCTTATTTTACCTCCTTTTCTCTCTTCCTCATTATCTTCCTGTCATCTTAGCCAATCTGACAGGTGTGTAATGGTATCTCAGAGTTGTCTTAATTTGCATTTCTCTGATCAATAGTGATTTGGAGCACCTTTTCATATGACTAAAAATGGTTTTAATTTCATCATCTGAAAATTGTCTGTTCATATCCTTTGACCATTTATTGATTGGAGAATGGCTTGAATTCTTATATATTTGAGTTAATTCTCTATATATTTTAGAAATGAGGCCTTTATCAGAACTATTAAATGTAAAGATGATTTCTCAATTTATTGCTTCCCTTCTAATCTTATCTGCAAACAAACAAACAAAGTTTTGTTTGTACAAAAGCTTTTTAACTTAATATAGTCAAAATTTTCTATTTGGTGTTCAATTAAGAGTTCCCATTCTTCTTTGGACACAAATTCCTTTCTTCTCCACAGGCCTGAGAGGCAAACAATTCTATGTTCTTCTAATTTGCCTATAATATCACTCTTTATAACTAAATCATGAACCCATTTAGATCTTATCTTGGTATGTGGTGTTAGGTGTGGTCAAGCCCTAATTTCTTCCATACTAGTTTCCAATTTTCCCAGCAGTTTTTGTCAAATAATGTGTTCTTATCCCAAAAGCTGGGGTCTTTGGGTTCATCAAACACTAGACTGCTATAGTTATTGCCTAGTTTGTCCTGTGATCCAACCCCATTCCACTGATTGACTACTCAATTTCTTAGCCAATACCAAATGGTTTTGATGACTGCTACTTTATAATATACTTTTAGATCTGGTACAGCAAGGCCGCCCTCGTCAACCTTTTTTTTTTTCATTAATTCCCTTGAAATTCTTGACCTTTTGTTCTTCCAAATGAACTTTGCTACTATTTTTTCTAGATCTGTAAAATAATTTCTTGGGAGTTTGATTGGTATGGCACTAAATAAGTAAATTAGTTTGGGTATTATTGTCATTTTTATTATATTTGCTCAGTCTACCTATGAACACTTGATGTTTTTCCAACTGATTAGGTCTGATTTTATTTGCATGGAAAGTGTTTTGTAGTTTAGTTCATATAGTTCATGACTGTTCCTTGGCAAATAGATTCCCAAATATTTTATCCTGTCATCCGTTATTTTGAATAGAATTTCTTTTTGTATCTCTTGCTGCTGAACTTTGTTGGCAACATATAAAAATACTGCTGATTTATGTGGATTTAATTTGTATCCTGCAACTTTGCTAAAGTTGTAAATTGTTTCTAGTAGTTCTTTAGTTGAGTCTCTAGGGTTCTCTAAGTATACCATCATGTCATCTGCAAAGAGTGATAATTTGGTTTCTTCATTACCTACTCTAATTCCTTTTATCTCTTTTTCTTCTCTTATTGCCAAAGCTAACATTTCTAATACAATATTAAATAGTAATGGTGACAGCAGGCAGCCTTGTTTCACTCCTGATCTTATTGGAAATGGTTTTAGTTTGTTTCCATTACATATGATGCTTGCTGATGGTTTTAAGTAGATGCTACTAATCATTTTAAGGAAAAGCCCATTTATTCCTATACTCTCTAGTGTTTTTAATAGGAAGGGGTGTTGGATTTTATCAAATGCTTTTTCTGCATCTATTAATCTAATGAGATTTTTGTTAGAGTGGTTATTAATATAATTGATTATGCTGGTAGTTTTCCTAATATTGAACCAGCCCTGCATTCCTGGTATAAAGCCTACTTGGTCATAGTGTATTATCCTAGGGATGACTTTCTGTAATCTTATTGCTAATATCTTATTTATGATTCTTGCATCAATATTCATTAAGGAAATTGGTCTATAATTTTCGTTCTTTGTATTCACCCTACCTGGTTTAGCTATCAGTACCAGATCTGTATCATTAAAGGTAATTGGTAGTATACCTTCTTGACCTATTTTTTCAAATAGTTTATGTAGTATTGGGATTAGTTGTTCTTTGAATATTTGGTAGAATTCACATGTAAATCCATCTGGCCCTGGAGTTTTTTTCTTGGGGAGTTGATTAATAGCTTGTTCTGTTTCTTTTTCTAAAATGGGGCTATTTAAATAATTTATTTCCTCTTCTGTTAACCTGAGCAATCTATATTTTTGTAGATATTCCTCCATTTCATTTAGATTATCAAATTTATTGGCATAAAGTTGGGCAAAGAAACTCCTAATTATTACTCTAATTTCCTCTTCATTGGAGGAAAGTTCTCCCTTATTTTTGAGACTAGCAATTTGATTTTCCTCTTTCATTTTTCTAATCAAATTAACTAATGGCGTATCTATTTTGTTTTTTTTTTTCATAAAAGCAGCTCTTAGTTTTATTTATTAATTCAATAGTTTTCTTATTTTCAATTTTATTAATCTCCCCTTTTGTTTTCAGAATTTCCAATTTGGTATTTAATTGAAGGTTTTTAATTTGCTCTTTTTCTAGCTTTTTTAATTGTAAGCCCAATTCATTGATCTGCTCTTTCTCTATTTTATGCAAGTAAGCATCTAGAGATATAAAATTACCCCTTATAACCTCTTTGGCCATATCCCACAAATTTCAGTATGTTGTCTTGTTATTGTCATTCTCCTGGATGAAATTATTGTGTCTATGATTTGCTCTTTTACCCATTCATTCTTTAGGCTTAGATTATTTAATTTCCAATTAACTTTTGGTCTGTTTTCTCCTGGCCTTATATTGCATGTGATTTTTATTGCATCATGATCTGAAAAGGATGCATTTACTATTTCTGCCTTTCTGCATTTGATTTTGAGGTTTTTATGCCCTAACACATGATCAATTTTTGTATAAATTACATGAACCGCTGAGAAATCTAAGACCTATTGTCTCCCTTCAATTTTCTCCAAAGAGCTACCATACCTAAGTTTTCTAACATCTAACATTCTAACTTCTTTCTTATTTATTTTGTGGTTTGATTTATCTAATTCTGAGAGCAAGGTTGAGATCCCCCACTAGTATGGTTTTGCTGTCTATTTCTTCTTGCATCTCTCTTAATTTCTCCTCTAGGAATTTGGATGGTATACCACTTGGCGCAGGTGCATATGTGTTTAGTATTTAGTTTACCCTGGGGCAATTTGGCTGATTGGCTTCTGGTGCTGGACCGACTGGGTTAGGTTGAGTGTTTGCAGTGGGCTCCAATCTACCTTTTGCAAAAGGCAGATCTGCCAAAGCACCTGCCAGCAATCAGGGCTTTGTGTCCCAAGAGGCTCAGATAAACTCCCCAGGTGTTTAGAATCTGCCACGATGAGTCCTGCCCAGCTTCCTGTCCTGTCTCCCAGAGCTGGGTCCTAACTCAGTGAACTGCTGGAGCCCCTGCCAGACTGAAACAAACCTGCTCTGGAGTTTTTTCAAGATAACTTCTGCAAGGAATATTTTGTAGTCCAAATATTTATGGGTTCTTTGAATTAAAAATCAATTTAGAGGCTTAATCTGATGTTGGTTTGAGAGGTTAGAGTAGGACACAGAGTTGTGTCTTCACTCTGCCATCTTGGCCCCGCCCCCTTTATATTTATTTTGTAAGGATTTATATGCTTTTTTCATTTAATCTAATCTATTTTGCAGGGTTTTATTTGGTTTTCCCATCCTTTCTTGCAAAGATCTCCTTTCCTTTCCCCAGTTTTCTTCTAACTCTCTTTTAAGATCCTTTATGAAATCTTCCAAGAAAGCCTTGTGAAATGGGGACCAGTTCATGTCTCCCTTTGGGACTTCATCTGGAGTTGATTTTCCTTCAGGAACCATAGGATATGAGGTTTTTCTTTCTTTCTCTTTCCATAATATATCTCTATGGTGTGAATTCTTTTTGGATTTTTTTTTTTTTTTAAGGCTTGAGGTCTGCTCTTAACCTAAAGGAGCAACAGCTGCTTTCCTGTGCCTTGGCAGTTCTGCTGATTGACTTTTAGTGCTGGGTAATTTCGGCTAGGTCCCGGCTTCTTCGGGGGCTGAGTCATTTATAAGTTTTCTTTTGTAGCAAATCTGCTAGATCACTCACTTGCAGTCCCATGCTGTGGTCGGGGCTCGGCAGACTGTCCCCTGCCCTATTAAAAGAGACCTGTTGTGAAGTTCCTCCAAAGTATCTTCTTCCATAAATGTGTTGTACTCCACATATTTGTGGACCCTTTGACTCCAAAACCCGTTTAGAGGCTTAATTTGCTGTTGATTTGAGAGGAGGTCACGGAGAGTCCTGTCTGCTCTCCACCATCTTGGCTCTGTTGCAGCCTGAGATTTCTTGCAAAGTACCAGGATCTCTACCACTATTGGGACTTCTAGTCCATCATTTCCAAGGGCTGCCTCATGTCAAAGGAACCCAGAAACGGCCAACATGCAAATGGGAACCTATTTTAGGATTAAGAAGGATGGCAGTCTGATTATCCCAGTTTGTTTTCTGTCTCCCCTTTGGGAAAGGACCTAAGTCAAGTGTGTTGGCCTTTTCTCACTTTGACTTTCTTGGCTTCCTCTCTTTTTAATAACTAATTTCCCCTCAGTTTTTAGCCTTCAGGCAAGTTCTGGTCTAGGTTACACTTTTAAAAATTCCTTTTAAGCTCTTCCAAGTTGTTTTCGGAGATCTGAGAACAAATGACTTTTTTTTGAGGCTCCAAATATAGCCACTTGGATACTATTGCCCTTTTCTAAGTATACCTTTATCTTCCCTGTTACAATAACTTTTCATTACTTTTTTTTTTTTTTGCTGAGGCAATTGGGGTTAAGTGACTTGCTCAAGGTCACACAGCTAGGATGTGTCTGAGACCACATTTGAACTCAGGTCCTGCTGACTTCAAGGCTGATGGTCTATCCACTCCGCCACCTCGCTGCCCCTTTTCATTACCTTTTTAAAAGTAATTTTCATCTTTGTTTTCCCACTCATTTCCTTTCTGCTACTTTCTGTGACTCCGATTTTTTTATGTGATAGTTCTGCTCTGGTCTTGTGTCTCCCTAAATTTTTGCGCTGCTTGCTGCTGGCTTTCAGGGCTTACTGGGTTGGTTTTGCTGGAGGGTGTGAGATGGGGACAGGAGTGGTGGGGGTGTGGTTTCCCTGATGGCCTCCCTGGGGTGTGGAGTTCATTTAGTTCTTAGGCTGCCCCACAGGTGGGATGGGATGGGGTGGGGAAGGGCCTTCCTGATGGTTTCTATGGTAACAGAATCTTTTTGGTGGCTGGTTTTGGAGAAAAGTCCAGATGTTAGTTACACCTAACAGTCTAGCTTTCAATACCCAGATTGATGGCACTGAGGGCAAGGATCAAGGGGCTTTTGATACTGATGCCCTTTCAAAGGACAAACTTGGCTGTAATTACCTGCCCTGTAGTAGTGGAAACAGACATTAGGGACATGAATTTATTAAATTTTATTTTAATTAAAGTTTACAATTCACCTTAAATTTCCTGTCCCTGTACCATTGTATGGATCTGAAATCTTTGGTAATTTGCTTCTCAAAACCCCTGTCTTCCATCAAAGTTTAGGTGAAGTAGATGTGTCTCACTGGGGTGAGAGGAAATGCCAAATGTAATAGTAGTAGTAGTTAATAATAGTAGTTACTAGTAGTAGTAGTAGTAGTAATAGTTAGTTGTAGTTAATAGTAGAAATAGTAGTAGGTGGTAGTAGTAGTAAGAGTAGTAGTAGTAGGTAGTAGTTACTAGTATTTAGTAGTAGTAGAAATAGTAATAGGTAGTAGTAGTTAGTAATAGTTGTAGTAGTACTAGTAGTAGTAGGTGGTAGTAATAGTTGTAGTAGTACTAGTAGTAGTAGCAGCAGCAGCAATAATATACAGTCCTCACAGCAGGGGACCAAGCAGAGTTTCAAATTTAGGAAAATTCACCTGTGAGGACCTACCCTTGCCCCAAACCACAGTCTCTTAGGCAGATGAGCAGCCTATATACTACAACAAGACCTCAACTTACCTCCTGACTCCCAGAACAAGGCTGCAGCCAGATCTTGACCCCCTTGCTGATCAACATAGAGACTCGTCCCTGCCACCTGGTTGTAGAGAGGGCTTGTTTCCATAGTAATCCAGGTAAAGGGCCCAGCCCAGCAACAAAATACTTAATATTTTATTTATTTTACTTTTGATGGAATTGAATGGTACTTTCTTAGAGATGGAGGATCTATCCTGCTGTTATATCTGTGGCTTTCCCTTTTTTCATTTTGGCAGCTACTGAATTTCCCCATCCTTTGCCTCAAGCCAGTCTTTGAAATCAAACTTTGCACTGAAAGCTTCGGTTTTTCTCTGTAGAGAGCAATATTTTTGCTGTATCTGGTTTCCTCCTTCAACATTACTTCATTTTTATTTTGTATTTAAATGTGTGTGCACTTTGTCTGCTCCTTATAGAATCTAAGTTCCTTGAAGGCAAAGCCTGATATATGTCTTTTGTTTTAATAATAATAATAGTAATAATAACTAATCATACTGACAACTAACAAAGTATTCATTGAATTCAACTCTTAATTGAACACCAGATAGAAAATTTTGACTATATTAAATTAAAAAGTTTCTGTATAGACAAAACTAATGCAGACAAGATTAGAAGGGAAGCAATAAATTGAGAAATCATCTTTACATTTAAGGATTCTGATAAAGGCCTCATTTCTAAAATGTATAGATTTGTCTCATATTTATAAGAACTCAAGCCATTCTGCAATCGATAAATGATAAAAGGATATCAACAATTTTCAGATGATGAAATTAAAACCATTTCTAGTCATATGAAAAGGTGCTCCAAATCACTATTGATCAGAAAAATGCAAATTGAGACAACTCTGAGGTACCACTACACACTTGTCAGATTGGCTAAAATGACAGGAAGATAATGATGAATGTTGGAGGGGATATAGGAAAACTGGGACACTGATGCATTGTTGGAACTGTGAATGGATCCAACCATTCTGGAGAGCAATCTGGAACTATGATCAAAAAGTGATCAAACTGTGCATACCCTTTGACCCAGCAGTGTTTCTATTGGGTCTACATCCCAAAGAGATCTTAAAGGAAGGAAAGGGACCCACAGGTGCAAAAATGTTTGTGGCAGCCCTTTTTGTAGTGGCTAAAAACTGGAAACTGAATGGATGTCCATCAATTGGAGAATGGCTGAACAAATTATGGTATATGAATGTTATGGAATATTATTGTTCTGTAAGAAACGACCAGCAGGATGATTTCAGAGAGGCCTGGAGAGAGACTTGCATGAACTGATGCTGAGTGAAACGAGCAGAACCAGGAGATCAATATACACAGCAACAACAATATTATATGATGATCAATTCTGATGGACATGGCTCTCTGCAACAATGAAATGTCTCAAACCAGTTCTAATTGTTCAGTGAAGAAAGCCATATACACCCAGAGAGAGGGATATGAAATGTGGACCACAACATAATATTTTCATGCTCTTGATTGATGTTTGCTTGCATTGGGTTTCCTTTCTCAGATTTTTTTTGTTCATGTAGATATGATTGTTCTTGCACAGCAATATAAGTATGGAAATAGGTATACATATATTCGACTTGTCAAGTATTTTAATATAATTAACATGTAGTGGATTTCCTGCCTTCTAGGGGAGGGGAGGGGACTGGGGGGAAATTTTGTAACGGAAAGCTTTGTAAGGATCAATGTTGAGGAACTACCCATACATATGTTATGCAAATAAAAAGCTTTAATTTAAAAAAAAGAAAGAAAGAAAATCATCCCCTGGACAATATACTATGACCAAGCAGGATTTATACCATGAATGCAGGGCCACTGAACTGATGCTAAGTGAAATGAGCAGAACCAGGAGATCATTATACATGGCAACAATAAGACTATATGGTGATCAATTCTGATGGACATGGTTCTCTTCAACAATGAGATGATTCAAACCAGTTCCAATTGTTTGGACCAGTGATGAAGAAAGACATATACATCCAGAGAGAGAACTGTGGGAATTGAGTGTGGGCCACAACATAGCATTTCCACTTTTTTTTTTTGATCTTTGCATGCATTTTGTTTCTTTCTCAGTTTTTTTTTTCCTTCTTAACCCAATTTTTCTTGTGCAGCAAGATAACTGCATAAATATGTATGCATACATTAGATTTAACATATTATAATATATCTAACATGTACTGGGCTACCTACCATCAAGGGAAAGGGGTGAAGGGAAAGGGGATAATTTTGAACAGAAAGTTTTGCAAGGGTCAGTGTTGAAAAATTAACCATGCATATGTTTTGTAAATAAAAAGCTTTAATTAAAAAAAAAAAGAAGAAAAGAAAAGAAAGAAAAAAAAATCTCAGGCCAAATCTTGAGAAGATACCCATCAACTGGGGAAAGGCTGAACAAGTTGTGGTATATGAAAATAACGGAATATTATTGTGATGTAGAAGATGGCAATCAAGCCGATTTCAGAAAGACCTCAAACGATTTTCACAAACTGATGCTGAGTGAAACAAGCAGAACCAGGAATGCATTATGCACAATAACAGCATGAATGTGTAATGATCAATTATGAAAAGACTTGGTTCTTCTCCATGGCTCAGTGATCCAAAAGCAATCCCAATAGACTTTGGACAGAAAAGGCTGTCTGCATCCAGAAAAAGAAACTATAGAGATTGATTGTAAATCAACACATGCTATGTTCACTTCTTTTTTCCATTTTTTTTTCCTCTCCCATGGTTTTTCTCTTTTATTCTGATTCTTCTCTCCCAACATGATTCATAAAACAATTTTATTGAAAGTAAATAAATTTGTTTTTAAAAATGTCAGAGACAACTACAGTGACTCAACAACAAAGAATATGATTGTGGCAGTTACATTGGAAATTCAGTATGAGTTAGACTTTGTTAGTATTTGTTGTAGATACCTTTGTTGTACAATAATGCCTTTAGTCTGAAAAAAAAAAACTTTAACTTCTTAAAAGTATCTAATTTTAAATATCAATTACAATAAATATGTACATTTCTCCATTGTCTAAGCTCAGAGATACCCTGAAATTTACCAAAAGGAACCCAGGTTAACAATGTCTGATAAAACCATGGGCAGCTCAAGAAGTCCTAAGATCAAATAAAAAATGAAACCATAACTAGTTGAATGCCACTTTTCTTCAACTAGAAAACATCATTAGTTATACATTTAAAACTAGTATACCTCTCATTTTGAATACATGCCATCATCTCTAACATTTGATAACACAATTAAGAGTCACTGAGAGAATAAATAATATAAAAGAAAATACATGAAATAAATTATAAATAAGTAAAACTATCGAAGAGATCCCCAAAAGAGGAATGCTTTCTATTTTGGCGGATATATTCCTACCTGCAGTGCTTATGAGTTCTTTCAGAATCATCGCTTATGTCATCACTCATATATATGTAGCAGTTCTAAAAAAAGGAATTCACATTAATTCTAAATGTCTTAAATCTTTTAAAATATTAACATTCGCAAAGCATAAATTTTAAAATGATTAAAACCACTAAGCATACACTAGATTTAAACATAAAATTGGGGTGTAACTCTACTCACAGTGATAAAATGATATATTTTGCAAAAGTAAAGAACTGGCAACAAAGTAATGACATATCATGGGGAAGAGTGCGAAAAATGCCTATGAAGAATTCATTTTGTTAACTGATAAGATGATTTAATGAAAATTCAAAAGATGTTCAAAGGAAAAATTGCACAAATTGATAAAAGGAAAATAAACAGCATCCAAGGAACAATAGAAAACATTATTAATACAATCAAAACCACAACTTTTGTTGCACTCAAACACACTGTAATAGCCTGGGTGATAGAGTCTGGAACATGAACTGCTTCCTCAAATAACTTATTCATTCTCAAAGTTAATCATAAAACAAATTGTAATACAGTTTCACAGGGTTATTTTGCATCAAAAGAGTTTACATGTATACAATCCTTTATAAATTTTAAAGTGCTAGGGAAAAGAAGCTATAATTACAACTACTTTTATTATTTGAGTAAATACTGATCCCCAAAGAGGTCATTTGAAATGTTCTCCTTTCAGCAGAAGAGGAACTATACATATATACATACACACACACACACACACACACACACACACACAATGTCAAACATGCATAGGATTGTTTATTTTTTAATTAAACATTTTCTTAGTCATCAAAAAGGGTGAAAATAACATCATTATGATTGGGTCAAGATATCTTGTAGCCACTATGATCAATCCGACCAATATGAGTCCACAGGTCAGGCTCAGATAGTCTTTATGTTCATCCTGATGTATGTTAAAAACTGAAGTTATCTAAACTAACTAATTTATTAATCAAGTCTGATTTTGAAAGTTCAGCACTTATTGCACCTCACTTCTCAACAGAGAATCTTCATTTTTGAAATGAATCATTATAGAATTCATTAAAATAAATAGGATATCTTAGTCTGACAGGGAGTTTGTCCTTTATTCCCGAACAAAAGGCATGAAAGTTCACAGATAATAAAATCACCATCCATTTCATAATTATATACGTACCTTACAAATAAGAACATTCAATGCAGGATGTCTACATATTGAATCCTCATAATAGTTCATCTGTTGTCCACAAGCAGTACAGCTCACAATCTCATGAAGTCTTTTTCCTAAACAAATCAATGATATAGTCTGTTAACAAATAAAGCTTAAAATTACATAAAACTTTTGAAACTGTATTTTTATAGCTCAATATCTTCTTGGAAATATCCTAATTTACTAAGATCTGTATTCACTTCATTCCATTGTTGCATACGTACACAAAATTATGGATAAGTTTCACAAATATCACAAACTAACAAATTTTGGAACTGGAAGACATCTCATCATACAGTTTCCTCAATTCATTTCTGCCTCAGTTTCCTCACCTTTAAAATGGGCTAGAAAAGGAAACAGTAAACCACTCCAGAATCCTTGTCAAGAAAGCCCCAAATGTGGTCATGAAGAGCCAGACACAACTAACATGACAAAAACTTTAAAATAAGGAAGAAAGACATTGTGGGAACAACAATCACAATGAAGCAACAGAAACAGATGAACCATTAGTACCAGCTGGGAAAGGAAAAGCAAGTATAGTTAGAATGAAAATACTGCAGGACTTTACAAATCAAAATGATGGGTTTATATTTTACACTAGAGTCTAAGTAGGTATAGTAGAGGTAAACCAATATATAATAGAGGTAAACCAATCACTAAGGAAAATTATTGTAGCAACAAAGATGTGGAGGACTTGAATTAAAGTGCTCAATATATGGTTGTAAACAGATATTTGAAAAAGATTATGACAGAAATGAGTTATGGAGTTTCTGCATTATTAAGCTAGTAAAAAATGAGAATGAGGTGACCACAAGAGAATGGAGAGGTATAAAAAAAAAAAAAGGATGCATAAGGAGTTAAAGATGGGGCCTAATAAGACAATTGTATTGCAACAGCAGACTCTCAAGAAAGAAAAACCCACAGAAGTCATATGATTATCTTTACATATGCAGGGAAAGACCTTTCCAAAACAAAGGACCCATTCCTATTAAAAAACACTAAAGGGCATAAAAATAAATGGAGTTTCTGTTAAAGTGATAAGTAATATTTATAACTGTCATCAGCAAGGTTTACTTGCAATGGGGATAAACTCAAAGCTTTCTCCATACAATTAGAGGGGAAGCAAGCATTCCTGTAATCAAGCACAGCAAAGAACACATGGTGATTTCTCTTTTAGCCCAGGGCAGCTTAAGGAGAAAGAGAGAAAGGGCTGTGAAGCCTCAGGAGGGATCTGGCCACGAGCAAATGACAGTATTGAGAGAAAAGCATTGAGATGTCCAAGGAAAATGGCAAGAAAGAAGGGATTCTGGGAGATTCATGAGCAATTGCTGGGTGGAGGAATGAGTCTTCTCTGATATCACTCACCACATGTTACCAGATCACAAAAGTTGTGAGCAATGGCTGAGTGTGAAATGTGTGGCTATGGTCCAAGGAATAATAATAGTAAGAAAACTGCAAATGCAAAATATCTTTACAAAGAAAATATCATGGAGAGATAATTCTGGGAAGACAGGAAAGCACATCACAAAAACAAATTTCCTTTACAAAAAAAAATGACAGAATAATGCCCCAGAGAGGGCAGAGAGTAGAGGAAATAAACAAGTCATACAATTGTTCTAAGATAATTTGAAAAGATTCCAGGAAAGACTCAGCCTCCAAGGAAGAAGGAGAATGGAGCAAATTATCTTACATAAAAGTAGAAAACAAGAAAAGCTTTTACAATGAGGAATAATGCTTGAACCTCACTCCCTCAGGAAGTGGATCAGAGAGAAAAACAGACTAAGTTGGGGATAGGAACCTATTTTCCTCTACAGGTAGGAAGGAGAGAAGGGAAAGAGGGTCCATGGAAGAGGTGAGCAAAATCTAAGAGGACAGGGTGAAAAAGAGATAAAAGGGTAAATGGGGAAAAGATAATTTGAAGGGAACTACATAGTAACATAACTGCAAATATGAATGGGATAAAACTAAACACCAAACTTAAGTGGATTAAAAAATAAGAAATACATTGGAAACAAAGAGACACACACAGAGTAAAGGTAAGCCCTGGGGCAGAGGGTAGTAACAATGATTTCTGATAAAGCAAAAACAAAAACATGTCTAATTAAAAGAGATAAGGAAACGCCATTTCACTAAGAAGTACCATAAGCAATGAAATAATATCAACACTATACACATGCACCAAATGACACGGTATCTAAATTAAGAAAAACTTAAATGAGTTATAATAGAAAAGCAACAATACCATACAAATGGGGCCCCTCAACTTTCCCTTTTGAGAACCAAGTTCATCGAAACTAAATAAAAAGAAGTTAAAGAGATGAACAATATTTTTAAAAAGTTAGAACTCTGGAGAAAATGGAATGGTAACAGAACTGAATGGATCTCTACTCAGTGGTAGAGGGGCTGCACAAATCACAAGTGAATGAGCCCAGGAGAGAGGCGAGATGGGCAGACCAAACACAACAGTGCCACGATGAGAGCCACACAACGGCGGCACTAAGAGACGACAGGTCCCAGGACAGTACATGTCAAGGGATGAAAGAAGTGGGATTGCAGCCAAAACTTTCACATCCAGCAAGTGAAGAATAACTCTTAACTAAAAGCAGGAATGTTCCATGAGCTGCCAGACGTTCAGGTTTTTGTTGGAAAGAGACAATTTGATATATGAGATCCAAGAGAAACATCCAGGAAGCATCAAGGAGGAATCCCAAGGGACTCAATCAGGAGAAACTATGTGTTTCCTATGTGGAGATGGATACCCTATGTCTGTGACTGTCATTAGTAATTAGTTTGAGAGAAAGCCAGAGGTAGAGAAGAGGATGATGTGATTCTGAAAAGCAAAATGGTGAAGGACAAATGAAAAAGAACTCCATTTCACAGATGAGGTGCAAGAGGAAAGAATTAGACGGGAGAGGAGGAATGAGGATCCTGGAAGCTGACTCATATCAGAAATGGTTAAAGAAAGGATGGTACATGTATGAGAAGGGGATAAAGTCTTTGATATTTATAAAGAAAAAAGATGGAGTGGGAATAGGAGGGTTAGTAAATTAGCCAGAATGGAATAAAGAGAGAGGGAAAAGGTGGAGAGAGGGGAGAAAAAGGGAGGAATTCTTGGGTAGGTTAAGTACTAGCAAGGCCAGGGGGCAGGTAGTAATAAGGTAGAGTAGTCAGCAGAAATAAGAAATAAGAGATACACACAAACATAATCATCATCATCAGGAGAAGAACTTATTAGAAAAAAAAGGCAGGGGTGGTAATCATCGATCCTAGACAAAGTGAACATCTTGAAAGAATCAATCAAAATACAGAAATCTACATTATGTGCCAGCCATATTAATAGTGTCTTAGATAGAGGTATGTATGTATATATATATATATATATATGTGTGTGTGTGTGTGTGTGTACACATTATATACATATATGTCTACACACACACACACACACACACACACACTCTTACTGCATCCTGCTTGACTGAAGGTGCAAAGGAGGAAAGGTGCAAATAAAAATTAAGTAAAAAGTACACAACAGAGAACAAAAGAAAACTTAATAGGAAGCAGACAGTTACGAATACAATGTCTTATATTCTTATATAAGATTTCTTGAAATGGAATTTATCGTACATATTTTGAACCCTTCCTTACATTCTGCTATGCACATGACATTTTCTTCTTTTTTATCTTATTTTTAATATTTGAGTTTTAAACAAAAACTTTTTTCTTAAAGAAAGGCTTGGGCTGAACTGAGTACAGGGGATCAAGTCTAAAAAAATATAAAACTGTATAGGGAGAGATAAAAAAAAAGCAATTATTTCATTCAAATGAGAAACAAAAGGAAGAACTGATAAGCTGGGGGGAGGAAGATAGAGCAGGAACCTCACAGTTGTTACCAGGAAGGAAAGAAGAAGCCTCAGAGGATGAAGAAGTAGAAGGGCAAGATGGCAGGAATAAGTAAAACAGCAATGAGGAGAGAGAGGGCAAATAGGGTGAGGAAGAGAGTGGGGGAAATAGGAAGGAGGACAATACACAAGTATTAATTTACTCATAGGGCAGAAATGAATAGAGTAAAATGTTAAATTCAGCAGCTTGTTGCTTTCCAGTAAAATGAGACAGATGTATATGTACATAATACCTATCATATCAAAATCAGATATAGAGATAAAATAAAGAATAGGAGCATAATATATTACATAAAAAACTAAGATATCAGTCGTGACTTTTTAATCTATTTTCCAAAGGAAGAGAAATAGAAAACCTCTAGAAAGGAGGGTCACAGAGTTTCAGACACAATTGAACAGCAAATTAAGAAGGGGAGAGAAAGAAAAGGAATTAGAAAGTAAAGGTGAATTCCAAATAACAGGAGCCAAATCAAACAAAGAGATTTTTAAAAATGTAACCTACTTTCTAACAGGGTCAAATAAAAACAAAAACACTTCATCATCATTGTGCAATTGTACTGCTCATTTTGAATCAAACTAATTTAACCTTTTTCTAATCATAAACCATCCTGAAATAATTCATGGTGACCAAAATTTGACGATATTTACTCATAATAATGAGCTGTAACTTTTGAGAAAGACAGCAAAGCATTCTGATTACAGAGCTGTAAGAAACATTTGAAAAGAAAGGTAAACTAAGGAGTTAGGCTGATTATTTCCTGACAGAACGCTAGACTTGGCTATGGCCTGTATTGCTAACACCAATTTGCTTCTATCAAAGCAAATCAGAAGTAGGCCATGAACAAGGGTGTTAGGAACATTTTAAATGTTACAGCCATAAAATTGGAACTTATTTGACTTGGAAAATTTTAAGGGAGAATTTTGGGAGCAAAGGGAGAAGAATATTGAAGTAATAAAATATTCAAATAAAAGAAGATTGCAAGTAACTTCCCCTTTAGATGATATTTTTTGAGAGAAAAGGTTTCTGTTTTGTTTTTCTTTGCATTCTTAGTGCTTAGCATAACACCTGATAAATAATAGGTGCTTTATGAGTGTTTAATGATTGAGTTTATTTTAGCTGCAGTTACACAGTTTCTTAAGTCTAACAGTTTTTATCCTTCCTCGATTCTCAAAAATTTTGAAACTTGATTGTTCCCTCTTTCTGATTATTTCCTTTTTTTTTTGCCTGTCATATTATTTAGTCATCATTCTCCTTGTCCTAATCATTTTATTACCTTTCAGGATATTTCCCCTCTCTCTGACCATTATTTTCCCTTTTTTGCCCACTGGCCATTTCCCTATGTACATTATTCTCTATGTTCCTGTTGTGTTTTTTTCTCATAATAATGGACATCTCTGACTTGAGGCACTACTGGCAAAGGCCCCATTCCCAAATGTTACCATCTCCACCCTGGATGTCACTCCACTTGTTGTGGTCACCAATCCCTCACCCCCCAACCCAGGGAATAGCATTAACCTTACCACTCCTGGTTTGCTTGCCCAAAAGGAGCTCTCACCTGGGGTCTTAACACCCTGCGTGCCTTAACACAGGCACAGGGAACTGTCACTCCATTTCTCTCCCCATCACAGGAAAAATATGCATTTCTTCACTTCTTTATAGAAAGAGTTCTTTCAAATTACAATATTGTAGTCTCTTTATATTAGTGCATATCATTCAATAACTTTTGATATTCTTCATACTATTTTACAAAATATATTTTGAAATTAATTTTCAACTAAACTACTTACCAACATTTCTTTTGGTAGTTTTAGTCCTCATTCTACTTTTGTCGCTAACTTCAGGCTCTTGAAAATCATCTTTGTCTTCCTTCTCCATTGGTTCTGGTTGATTTCCTACAATTTAATAATAATCATGATGCAAATTATGTGAGAACACTGAATCCACCCTGAACATCAGAATTAAAAACAAGGTTTTAAAAGCCATTGGATAAAACAAAATGGCAAGTTTGGTCTAAGATGCTAAGGGCCATCATCGCAACCTCTTACTTGGAATCTGGAAGTTACCAAAAGCAGTTTCAATTTTACTTTTGTCGCTAACTTCAGGCTCTTGAAAATCATCTTTGTCTTGCTTCTGCATTGGTTCTGGTTGGTTTCCTACAATTTAATAATAACCATGATGCAAATTATGTGAGAACACTGAATCCACCCTGAACATCAAAATTAAAAACAAGGCTTTAAAAGCCATTGGATAAAACAGAATGGCAAGTTTGTTCTAAGATGCTAAGGGACGTCACCACAACCTCTTACTTGGAATCTGGAAGTTATGAAAAGCAATTTCAATTTTCCTTTTGTCGCTAACTTCAGGGTCTTGAAAATCATGTTTGTTTTCCTTCTGCATTGGTTCTAGTTGTACAGCCACATTACCTACAATTTAATAACAATCATGATGCAAATTATGTGAGAACACTGAATCCACCCTCAATATCAGAATTAAAAACAAAGCTCTAAAAACCAAAGGATAAAATAAAATGACAAAGTTGTTCCAAGAGTCTAAGGGCCTTCATCACAACCTCTTACTTGCAATCTGGAAGTTTCCAAAACCAGAACTGGGATATTCAAAAGGAAATTCTTGAGAAAAAATCCAGGGGAAGAAGGTGGAGCAGTAATATTGTGTTTTTTGCTCTTCTTCCCAAACTAAGGCCTCAAGGGAAAAAGCAATGCAAAGATTCAGAATTTTCCACGTCCTTTTAGAATTTAAGCTTTATTCTCCAAGACCAAAGGTTCAGAGAATTACCTACTCTCTGGACTAATTTCAAAGCACTGGTAACAAAAACAGAAAATCAGGTCCCTGATCCCAAGCTCACATTCTCATCAGCTACAACACACAATGGAGACTGCATCTGTAAATCAGACAGTCATTTAGCTTCTATCTCAGTTTCCTCACTTGTAAAAATAGGGGAACTACCAGACATCTGATGTGGGCCTGAAATTCAAGAGTTACAGTGGGCTTTTGATACATAGCTCAGGGTGTCATCTGTATATGGATGAAATTTAAACCCTTTAGTGCAGAATAATCACCAAGAGAAATGAAAGGCCCCAAGGCAGAGAGGTACAATATGAATAATAAACAAGCGAAAAAAAAAGACTGAACAAGAGAAAGGCAAGAAAATGAGTCCAAGAAAAGAGGCAATACTATAACAGGAGTATCAATTGTAGCACAGAGATGAAAATAGGATTAGGACTGAGGAGGAGAGTAGAATGATAATGTAGATTTTGTAGCTCAAGTGTCCCTGGATATTTTGGTAAGAGCATTTAGGTATATATATCTACAACTGCATGAAAATAAGGCAAAACCTGGCCGAACTAGAAGGCCAAAGACTTGAGGGAGAAAGTAGATAAGCAGGGAGTGAGGCGCCCCTCCCTGTCGAGGTAAGTTAAAAGCTCACTCATATGGCTGATGCACCCCCAGGTCAGTGTCTAGGTTACTAATGGGTAGAAAATGAAGATGAATATTGGAAGCAGACCCCAAGGTCAGGAGACAAGCCAAAAAGTGGCAAAAAAGGCAAAAGTTCCCCAAGATAAAACCCAGCAGCTTTTAACTTAAAATAAAACGTAAAAATCATCTTTAAAAAACTTCCCTGTTTCAAAGCTATTTCAAAAATAGGTAATTTGCAAGGTAATTTAAATTAAGAGCCTGCATACCAAAGAGATTATTAATGACAAATGATTTTGAGTAAGACTTGTTATTTTTTCATGCCTGTTTCCTAATCTGTACTATCAGGGATTTAGATAAATTCTAAAATCTCTTCTGGCTATGAATCTAGTTCTTGTATGATTAAAATTTTATGATAATGAAAATTAGTTTTATACAACTAAAACCCAATTTTCTACCCATAACTAACAGTGTTAGCTTTAAAGTATGTAAAGAATTATGATGCAACATACCTTCTGCAAAGCTTTCTGTCACAAGAACATCTGAATTTTCATCTGACTGAACCGGATTGACAGATTCATCGTCCATCTGTTCATCATCAGAATCCACATGTTCTTTCCTAAAGAAAATTGAAAATCTATGTTTATACTTAAGCCAAGTAAAAGTTTCAGAAAACTGGCTTCCTTGGTGAGTGTGAGTAAAGTTGATGGGAAGGTATTTCAAACAATGTTCACAATTCCATACACAATTCAGTACTAACTTGCATCACTTCATACCTTGAATCCTTCACAAAGATATAGAAGAAGAAAGAGCAGAAGACAGAGATATAAAGACATCAGTTAGATGGACAACAGCCTTGGTGTATTTGTACTTTTAAAATAAATCCATGTATTTTGGTCAGAAAAACGAACCTCTCAGGGCATGATAGCTTCAGGTCTTCAGGATGGCTACTACCCTAAAAAGAAAAACCAAATACAAGTGTCAGTGAATCCAGTTTTTGTTTTTCAGTTGTATACAACTCTTTGCGACCCTCATGTGGGGTTTTCTTGGCAAAGATCCTGGAGTGGCTTGCCATTTCTTCTCCAACTCATTTGACATGTTAGGACACTCAGACAAGCAGGGTTAAGTGACTCGCCCAGGATTATGTCAGGAGTAAATTTCTGAGGTCAGCTTTGAACTCAGGAAGATAAGATTTTCTGAATCTTGGTCACTCTGTACTAAGTCACATAGGTACCCAAAATTGTCATTATTCAGTCATTTTCCAGTTGTATCAGATTGTTCATGACATCATTTAACAGATCCCTCAGTTTACTTCACTAAATTACAGAACAGACTTTCCAAGTGTATTGACTTAAGCTCAGAAGATGCAAAAAGTGGCAAAAAAGATCATCCTTCTACTCAAGAAGCAGACAAGCTAATAGCAAGATAACAAGTAACCATTAAAATAAGCTACATAGTGGATAAATTTAAAAAGTTCACAAAGAGGGACAAGGGAATTTTGAGGGGCTAGAGAAGGTAGGATTTTAGTTCAGACTTAAAGGAACAGAATCCGTGCAGAGAAATGAGTAAGGAGAGTATTGCAGGGATTAGCGATAATCAGAAAATGGCCAGAAATGAAAGGTCTTGTTCAGGGAATGGCCAGGAGGCCAGTGATACTGTATTATAAAGGGCAAGGTAAGAAGAATATGAAAGATAGAGGAGGGCTAGGTTGTGATGGGGTTTGAAAGCCCAAGCATTTTGTAATTGGTCTTCCCGCTGAAGTTTATTGATATAGAGGACTAAGGAGTAGAGAATGACATCATGGAAACTGTGTTTTAGGAAAATCACTGTAATGATTGAAAGGTGACCAGAGTGGAGTGGGTAAAAACTTCAGTCAGGGTAGTGCTGTAATCTAGGGGTGAAATTGGAATGAGGGCCTGTACAAGGGGCAGAGAAAGGAAGTATTTGAAAGGAGTTAAGATGGTAAAATCAATATGCCTAGACAACAACTTGGATATGGAGGTAAGAGATACTGACTAATTCAGAATGACTCCTACATGGTAAGCCTGAGAGATTAGGAAGAAGATGGTATCCTCTTCAGAAACAGGAAAGATAAGAAAAATAATCTTGCACACACTAGGTTTCAGATGTCTCCTTCCCATGCAGTTCTAGAAGTCTGAAAGGCAGGTGGAGGTACAAATTGAGTTTGCACTTTTGTCACATTCTAGAATCAATTCTCAGGAAACAAGATTTTCCTGAGTACCTGAGCTGTTCCCATTATTTCTTCTTTTCTTTTGTCCACTTCCCAGTCTCTTCCCTATTTCAACTAGACTTTGGTACGGGGAAGCAAATCTATTAATATAAGTGCAAGGACCCTAACTATTTCATCTAATATTTCTTGGATCAAAGGAGATCCCCTTTTCTCTCTTTTCTATTGTTCTCTGTTTCCTTATGATGAAATTATTAACTATTAATTTTTAATATTACTCTGTATCCTATCATCTAAAGAAGTCTCTTCTTTTTTCCATGCATATATTTATCTTCAATTTATTAATTTGGCAAATATAGTTAGCATTTCTGGAATTGCCAAATCATAGCATTAAAAACAAGCATTTTTGCTTTAACCTATGTGTTATTTGAAAAGATTTGTTTAAAAATTTTATTTTGTATATGTTTTCTCACATATTTAGACCGATATTGTTTACAATAATTTATTCTTTATGATTATTAAGGACACCATCATATTCCTGAGTTGCCATTTTTTTCATTCAGTTAATAATGAATGCCCTTTATTTTTCATTAATTTATTTTTTTTAATTTATTTTATTTTAAGAGAATAAGAAAAAGAAATATAAAACAAAATAAAACAAAAGAGAACACTATCATTTTTGCAGCAGAAAATCAGGGAGGATTCAAAATATATACAAAAAATTATGAGTTTAAGTTTAAGGTTATAAAAATGTATACATACACACACATATATATTAGAAGAAATTATAGTCATAAGTGTCCATCTTTGCTTCACGTCCTTGTAAATTGTTCTTTTGTTCTCTGCTGTGAGCCTTTTTAACTTTATTCTTTTTGCCCCTTTCATTTCTCCAATCACCCTCAAAGCAGGGTATAATTAAGAAAGGATATATTTACACTTTATTAAATTATAGATTTAATAGGGACCTTAAGTCAATAAACATTTTAATATACACAGAACATGATCAAGAAACATGAATTTTCATTACACATAGTATATTGCCTTAATAGTAACTAGGCATGAGTCATACAGAATCTCAGTGGGTTACATATCAGAAAAGGCCATTTTTTCCCCTGTTGCCAAAGAACTAAGAATCAAAAACACCCAACCTGCGATGAAAATCCACTTTTCCTTGCCTGGGTCGTTAATCTATATTCATAAGATATTTTACCACAGAATCAGAAATGATAGATTTTTTTAAATTATTAAAATTCATTTACACTCTGAGAAATCATACTTACTTCACCACTGGGATTTTCCATTGAAAAAGATCACTAGGTTTTCCACAGAGTTTATCTAGCAAAAAGAAGTAAGATCAAAAAATCATTTCACGTTATCAATAACTTCAACAAAAGAAAATAAAGAAACAATAATAGGAAGTTTTACAACCATACTCAAACGGTTCAAGAGCAAATAATTCCAAAACTACAAAAACTAAAAAAAAAAAAAAAAAAAAATGGGACAAATACTGCCTACGGGGAATCAAATCACATGACATTTTCAAATTGGAGAAAGATACTTATGGAAATAACTCTAAAATGGTTGAGGAAAAGGAAAAAAAAAAAAAACTAAATGAGGCCTAATCTAAACAGGAAACGACCGAAAATAACGCACTGAAAATAAAAGAAAAACTCTTCAAGAAAACATAAAAAGGCCTTATGTTTATTAATTAGTGAAAGGAAACGACAATAAGTGAAAAGTAAAAGTAAAAAACATGTCCTTAAAAAGAGAAAATATTTACCTTAGGAGCGGGAGCTAAGAGAGGCTGTCTCACTTTTTAACAGACGGAAGTAGCCCACTTAGCAACCGGAACAGCAAAGGTGATTGGACAATGAGTAAGCCAATCATCCAGACCGGAAACTAAGAGGTCTCAAGATTCACAAAACTACAGCGGGACGCCAGGATTGGACGTTACCATAGAAACCAGGTTCTGCTTCCTCTTCGCTCTGCCCCACCCCCTTTCTCAGTAGCTCTCCTTTTCTGATTCCCTCATAATTTTCTCTTCCGCTTCTCTCGTTGTCTCCTCTCCTTTTCCTGCCTCTCACCCTTTCGCCCTATTTCGCCCCTTTTTCTTTTTCATCCTCTCTCCTTTTTTTGCCATTATTTTGCTACTGTGACATTTTAAAACTTGGGTCAAAAGCCTCAGTGATGAATATGGTTTTGCACGTATTTAACCCCTATCAGGTTACTTCTTGTTTATGGAGGAGAGAGTGTGGGAGGGAGGGAGAAAAATTTGGAACTTTCAAAAGTGAATGTTGAAAAGGATCACTGTATATATTTGGAAAATTAAAATATTATAATAATAAAATAAATTTGATTTTAAAAATCACCATTGAACCTTTACTCCAAATATACAAATCATTGCTAAATTTATTTCCATATCATCTCTTCTTCATCACAAACACAGCTGACCATGGCAGTACATTCGTACTTCCTAGATCTTTCCGTCTTCTTCACAGCTGCCGAATTATCTTTTTCTAGAGCATGGCCAATCATTTTCTATCATTCTCTTTACCAAAAAGTTATATTTTCCTCCTACTACTGATAGGCAGCTATTTGAAGGTCTCCACAACTCCGATTAGGTACCTATTGTAATTAGTTAGTCACGTCAGTCACTTGACACGGTGAACCCACGTGGGGACTTCTTGGAAAACCTGCTGGAGTAATTTTTCATTTCGTTTTCCACCTCCTTCTACAAATGAGGCAAATGAACTGACTTACCCAGGGTTAATCAAAGTCTGCTAAAGCAACTTGCTTATAACTTTTTACATTTCACGTTCAATTTCCTGTCCCTGAACCTTTGCACAGATCTGAAAAAACTGTTATTCTGTGCCTCAAAATCCCTATCTTCCATCAAAGTTTAACTAAAGCACATCTGCCTCTCTCTGGGTGAGAGGGAAGCAAGTGCCAAAAGAGGCAATAGTAGTGGTGCTGGTGGTGGTGAAAGTGAGAAAAGGGAGAGAAAGGGGAGGAGGAGGAGGAGGAGTTGGAGGGGGAAAAAGAGGAAGAAGAGGAGGAAGAAGGGGAGGAGGAGGGAAAAGGGGAAGAGGAGGAAGAGAAGGAGAGGGAGGAGAATGAAAAGGGGGAGGAGGAGGGGGAGGTAAAGGAGGAGGAACAGGAGGAGGAGGAGGAGGAAGGAGAAGGAAGAGGGGGAGGAGGAGAATGAGGAGGAAGAGGAATAAACAGAGCTCACAGCAGAGAGCCAAGCAGAATTGAAGCACTGGGCAATTCACCTGTGAAGACACACTTGCTCCCAAAACAAAAAGTCTCTTGTGTAGGTGAGCAACCTGTATAGCACAGCAAGACATCAACTTAGCAATAACAGGTTGTAAACAATCTTTAAGCAAACTTTTTTATCTTTTTTAGTTGTTCAGTTCATAGCATTCAAGTTGCTGGATGACAAGGGGAATCGGGGTTCTACAATCTCAGAAAGAAGCCATTCCATAGCACTTTGTATTTACAGTCTGATCATTCAGTAGTAGACTCCAGTGGTAGGATTTTATTTTTCCTTTCTTCAAGTTATTGTAGCTTGGGGAGTTCTTGGAAAGAGTTGGGCTTCCATCTCCTGTTCCCTTAACTTTCCCTTTTAGGAAGAAAACAAAACAATCCTTAAAATTCAGATAAAATATGATCTATTACAAGAATGAGAAAAAGCTTCTAACTTACAGTGACATTTCTAATTTGAACACACACACACACACACACACACACACACACCAATTTAAAAGGTTAAAGTACAACTGACCAGCACATACCTTTAGTTTATACAACCCCTGAATTTTAGCTAAATGTTCCAATCAAATCTTTTGATTGTTTCCCAAATGACACAGAACTTTTTGTGAGACAGGAAAGGGTTTAAGTGCCAGTTCTTATTTCAGAGTGGGGACTTCATTCTGGAATTTTCACTGACTATACTCCCCAAACCTGCCTACTGAATTTCTTTCCTTGCTGGGAGTGCTGCTAGAGAGATTCTTTCCTCCGTGCAATTTTATATAGAAAGCTCTATATACCTGACGAATGCTCACCTATCACTTACGGTTAACTGACCTGATTTAATA
This sequence comes from Myrmecobius fasciatus, assembly GCA_023553655.1. NCBI lineage: Eukaryota > Metazoa > Chordata > Mammalia > Dasyuromorphia > Myrmecobiidae > Myrmecobius > Myrmecobius fasciatus. Next base: position 192,103 of record JAJPUD010003997.1, read on the forward strand.
GTAATTTGCTGATCTTTCTTTTCAATAATTTCCCAGAAACAATAAGGCTCAAAGGAATTTTCTTCATTATATATAATAGGTATTGGTGATCATCATTACTATGTAATATTATACTTTAAATGTGAGCTACAGCAGTAACTCCATAGAAAAGAAACAAATCACTCTTTGCAGTGTAACACCTCAGTTTCCCTGAATTTTAGTATCCTTATTATCAAGCAAGAAATGCTCCAGAAAGAGGAATAGCAACTTGATAAGGCTACAGGATTACATATTGGTGCAAATGGATTTGTAGTATTGTAGAAGAACTGATACTTCCCTCAGATGGAACACCATAATTCATTCAGTCATTGGGAACATGACTAGTTGGTGTAACCAGCCAAAAGATTTTGGAGGAGGACTTTTCATAAGGCTCCTGTCAGTGCCTATGAGATGGGTCCCACCTGCTCCAAACATAATGCATCCAAGCCTATACAGCCAAATCCTAGGCAGTTTTTTTTTCTCTCCCAGATGTATGCTTCGAAAGCTGTCAGAAAGACTTCACTCACTTGGCAACTATCCATGGTTACAAAAATGCTTTGTTGTGGTCCATATGTCTTCCCAGTGTATGGAAGTGTTGCCCTGTCATACTGCCACAGGCTCCAGAGTTGCAAAACTACTCTTAGAAAAAAAAAAACAGTCCGTTATAGGGGATTCTTAAAGAAATACATAGGTACCCATTTCACAAAAGCTTCATTAGCTGAGCAGCTTTTATCAAAGTCAATTACTCACCCCCAGACATCAGGGAAGGTGGAAAGAGTTCATGGGATATTTAAAATCTTGCTTGCAAAATTATCTGAAGAACTAGATATGGTCTGGTGGAAAGCCCTTCTTTCAGCACTGATAAGCCTTAGCTCTAGACCATTTGGTTCCCAGCAGCTCAGTCCTTATGACATAGTAACAGGATGCCCAATGCCATTGTACTCATGGGTGGGAAGCACAGCAAATATAGACTCCTTTCTACAATACTGTATCGGGGTAGCTCAGGAAATAGCAGAAATTTACTAATTTGTCTCAGAGTCCCATTCTTTGGAAATTCCAACAGAGACACAGTCCTTAATCCCAAGAGACAGCCGTCTCCATCTTGGAAAACATTCAATGGAACTATGCTGGAAAGGTCCCCTTAGAGTCCTACTCAGCACCCCTACTCCAACCAAACTCCATGGTTTAAAGTCCTGTATCCACCTGTCACATCTGACAATGGCAGAACTGCCCACCTGGACTGCAGAAACTACATTTTAATCGACAATAAAAAATTGGGTCCAAGGTAGCCAATATCTGAAGCAGACAGCTGTTCAGAAGACTCCAGGTTGAGAAGCAGTTGACAGTAGATGCAGATTAACCCAAGAAACAACATGTGGGCTGAGATTTGCAGCTACTTACTCTCTGAATTAAAATTTTTCTTTCCTTCTATTATAATAGTTTCTGGCCTCTGATTTTTCAAAATCCTGATTCTACTCTTAATCCCTTTACTCTGGTCAACAGGCCTATAGGCTTGTCCTTCCCACCTACAATATAGTGCTTCTCAAAAACACTCAGTTTAAATTACTGTTGGACTTGTTACTCAAGGTCTCAACCCTGTAAAGCTTTATCCCTAGCTACCCCATTAGAAACTTGGATCAATGGAGGGTTCTATTTTATTGGTCCTCCCTATTCAGCATGCTCCCAAAACCCTACTCCATTCTGGGCTGAGAAGCCAACCAGTCTCACTATGATTCAAAGAGCAGAAGCTTATATAAAAGACACAGCTAGGGTCTCCTACCATTACTTCTATTTCCATTCTCATAGTACCACCACAGTCACTAGCTTTCCATCCCTGTGGTGCAGAGGCATGTTTCTGGGTCACTGTACATCAAACTCTTACCTACAAAGACCCTTTACACTTGGGAGTCTCTCTAACAACTCAGGCTCCACTTTGTGTCCTGAACACAAGCAGCAACATGGACCCCTACCTTGGATCACTAAATCACCTACAATGTATTTTCACCTTCATTCTAAATTCCTCATGGGTTGTTCCCCTAAAAGCCTCACTGGCCCAGCTTCTGTGGTCATGGATTTTCTAGAACAGTACAAATGCTTCCTCTAACAAGTGGGGTGCAGGAACCTCCCCTACCAAACCAGACATCAGACCTCTGATCTTGGTCCGTGGTTAAGGTAACAGCAAAATGATCTCTCCAATTTCCAGTTTAGTGTGGAATCTCCAAAATGACCTTTGAGCCATCACCATGCCCCAGCTAAATACTCATGCCTGGAAGCCCTCTAACTCATGGGTATAACTCCCTCTACCTGAAATTCATTCTCTAACACCAGCACCTTTGCCTTTGAACTGCCCCAGTCCACAGGATAGATCTTGTTATCTTGCTCCACTCTGTCACAGCCTTCTTCTCTTTTGGGAAGGCCTTTGCACACTTGTTCACATGCACACATTATCCTTATGCCCAGGGAAATGATGGGGCAAAGAAGTCATAAAAAAGGAGTCATCTAGAAAGAATTCACAGGCTCAGTCCATCTCAGAATCAAGGAACAAAAAGCTTCATTAAAACGCCACAAGGAAGGCAAAGTTCCCTACTAGAATTCACATTTAATAAGGATGGGACCTTTTATGAAAGAGAAATCAAAGTTGCCGTATGCCAAAGACGTTGTGATGTTGAGACCTGGGTTGTGGTCCTGTCCTTGAAAGCTTCCCACTCAAACCATCTCCAAATCAAGCAAAGGCATTTATTTGGGAATTTACTTGTTTAAGGACTGGTGCATCCTACAGGCCTCCTCCCTAAGGGAGAGGAACAACCCAGCAGAGTGAGGCAAGAGTTTATATAGAGAAAAAAGTAAGTAAAAAATTAGAATTATTGCACAGAGCAGGAGAATCGTATGATCTCAGAAGATTCTGTATAACTTTGGACAATCTCAGGCAAGGTAAGCATGAGACATGACCTTGTGACTGGATTATCATATGAATGGAAAAACATAAATGGCTCTTTTATTCTGGGGCTGGGGCAGCAATTATATAGTCAAGGAAAAGTTTCAGTGTCCTTTTGGTCCAGTGAAGTTCCTAAGAGAATGTGACAAAATTATTGGGCTTGTGCAGATGCTGTGACTCCATCATTCCCTTCACAAAGGACTGGGATCCAAATTCATTTGGGGCTATGGATGATGGTCTCATCTGCCAAAACTGCTTCAGGCTGATAAGGGTGGAGGTGGATGTGAACTGCACCCAAGCAGCATGCAAAAATGCTGCTTTCAAAGGGTTGAAAACAAGTTTCTGATTACAGTTTCCAAGATAAAGAACCACTCTCCTTTAAGTCAAAGGATATAAATAAGAATTTTTCAAAGAAAGAAGATACAGTCAGATTTACAGAAGTACATACAAAAAAAAAAACAGAAGTTGAGGTAAGCATTGATATCCTTCTGCCAAGGCATGTGAAATATCACAGAGGAAAATCTGGAAAACACAAATCTTATTAAAAAGCAAATCCCACATATCAAAAGCAAAATACCATTTGGGAATGTATCAGTAGAGAGGACAGATGATTCCCAAGAACTTGTTTCCAACCCTTTGAAAGTCACTTGAGGTGAAGTTCAAACATACTACTGGCCTTCTTGAGAAATCTGTCAGCTGCACTCCAAGATGATCGGAGTTTTGATGTAAACATGACAGCAAGCACTGGACACAGCATAGACATCCCCTATAATGACAAGGAGGTAATCAAAAGCAATACAGTTGTTTAGTCAAGGGACATTTAGAAATTGTTGAGGGACTGGGAGTTGTCCTGGATGAGTTCTTCCAATGCCTTGATAAGATTAGCAATGACATCATTAAGTTCCAAATGATCAAGGTTTGGGACAAAAGATGGATGTCACTTTTTTCCTAAAAGCAGTCAAAAATAGCCATGGTAGTGAATCTGGGAGAAAGACACTGGGTAGAGGTAGATTGATTAGGAAAGACTTGGCAGGTGGGCATTAAAGGAGCCAACCAGTATAAAGAGCAATGAGTAGATCAATTTGAAAAGTACACTTAGCTTGGGTAAAATTAACAAGGGAGATGTTGGTGTGACAGTCATATGACTCCTTTGTGATCAAAACCATTCCATTTGTAATAAGAATGTGCTCAGTTGCCACAGTCCCATTACACATAGTGAGATTTACAGAATTCTTGCACAGGTGGTTCTGATGAAGGGGCTCCAGAGGAGAGTCCCTAAAACTGGAAGTGAAGTGGTCTGTGGAAATGAATGGTGACCTGTGGGAAACATCTCCTAAGAAAAGTGAGTGCACTAAAAGTCTCGTCCTTGAATCTCACTGAAAACACTTCTGATTTTCCTTCAATAATCAGAATAACAGGTAGGGCCCACAAATACTTGTATCAATACCCAATTATTCTTACATCATTTTGATATATTTCAGGATGTATATATTCATATGTACATTCATATGTACATGTACATATACACATAAACAAACAGTAATAGGCAGAGGAGTAAGTCAAGTACTCATTTATCTGATTGTTTTTAAAAAAACAGAATAAAGAGAAAGCATTTTGCCAGAAATTTGATAGAGCACAAGTATTACACTAATGATTAAAATATAGTAAAAATTAATATATAAATTAGATATAAAAGTAGAATAAAGAGCAAATTACTTTTCATATCTAGGAACTGATTACAATTTCCAAGATAAAAAACCGCTCTCCTTTAAGTCAAAGGATATATATAAGAATTTTTCAAAGAAAGAAGTCAAATTTACAGAAGTACATAAACCACCACCCACATCTATGAAGACACACAGATGATCCTACCTTCATATACAAAACACACAAAACAAATGTGCTGATACTCCCAGGACCTTCCACCCATCCGTCCACAAGTGCTCTTGGGCACTAAGAAGAAGAAGAAGAATTGGAGAGAGAGGAGGTTAAAGAGAAGTTGAGTGTGGGGAGGGAAGAGAAGAGACAGAGAAGAAAGGGAGAAGTTGGGGGAGGAGCAGGGGAGGGGGCACTTACCTTTCAAAGCTGCTTAGGCATTAGCAGGACCCTCGGGATTAGTCAGTCTGAAAGGGGTCCGAGGGGCCCCCAAACCTTCCACTGCTCTTGTCCCCACACATCCTCACACTGAGGAGAGTTACATTTAATACTAGGAAGAAGGGAGCAGTGACAGTGACATCGGGCGGGGCTAGTCTCCAAGAGCAGAGGGGAAAGGGAGGAGGAAGGGGTGGAGATTTTGTGACTTGGGGCTCAGAGCAGGGAGCCCCACCCAAATCATTTCTCTGGGGCACTCATTTCCCAACCTTCTGGGGAGGGGTCTGTAGTTCTTCTTCCACCTGGCCATGGGCACTGACCCTGGTGCTGAATTCCAGGGGCCAGGCTGCTAGGGCTGAGGGGTGAGGGCTAGCAGCTGACTCTGAGAGTAACAGACTGAGGGGGTATTTGGGACACTGTCCTTAAGGCAATAAAAAATAAATGCTGGATGGAATTCCAACCAAGCTGAGCTTCCCAGTCATAAAGCTCTCTAAGCATGGTGTGGAGACACCTGGAATTCCTATTTCTCCTAGGCAGACTTTTTCTAGGAGCAGAGAGAAGGGATTCTTAGCAAAATACAAGAACTTGGGGAAGGTCTTTAACCAGGAACTGATTTTGTTGCTCCATAAGGGTTTTCCTGAGGATATTTACATTTAATGGCATTGAAAATTATTTTGGTCACATCTGGTAGTCAAAAATAAAATGACATTAAAGAATATATCACGGTTTTTTCTGACATCTGGTAGTCATCGTGGACATCACAGAATTTAGCAATTTTGGTGACCTCTTGTGAACAAAGCAATATTGCATTCTTTATTTTCTTTTTTTAAAATATAATTTTAAATATTTCCCCCAGATACACGTAAAACATTTTCCTAGTATTTTTCCCAAATTTTGAGGTTTTTTTCCTTCCTTTTTACATCTGCAAGCTACACTTAGAAGGCTCATGTAAAGTTGCATAAAAAAATTTCCACAAAAATCATGTTATAAAAAACCCAAAAACAACATAGTTCCTTCCTCTGCCAATTAAAAAAAATCCTCAAGAAAAAAAGATTAAAACCTCATGATTCAGTCTATATTCAGACATAATTAGTTCTTTTTCTGGTAGCATTTTTCATCATTTTAAGTCTGTCACCACACAATTAAAGTCAGATATAAACAATGCTTATACTTAAGCCAAGCTAACATAACAAAAATGACAAATCTGCTTAAACTGGTCTACTTTTTCAGTGCCATATTAATCAAATTGCCAAAACATTATTTTATAGAACTTAAAAAATAATAACAAAATTCATCTGGAAGAACAAAAGTTCAAGAATATTAATGAAAAGCAATACAAAGGATGGTGGCTTAGCAGTACCAAAACTAAAACTATATTATAAAGCAGCAGTTTTGATGACTGTCCATTTGGGACTGGCTAAAAAATAGAGTGGTGGTTCAGTGGAATAAATTAGATACACAAGACACAATCATCAAGGCCTATAGCAATCTAGAATTTGCTAAACCCCCAAACTCCAGCTTCTGGTATAAGAACTCAATATTTGACAAAAATTGCTGGGAAAATGGAAAATAATATGTGAGAAACTAGGCATAGACCTACATCTCATACCCCATATCAAATTAAGGTCAAAATGGATATATGATTTGGGCATAAAGGATGATACGATAAACAAATTAGGAGAACAAGGTATAATTTCCCTATCAGATCTTTGGAGAAGGGAGGAATTTATGACCAAAGAAGAAGTAGAGAACATTATGAAAGATAAAAAGGACAACATTGATTATATTAAATTAAAAAGCTTTTGCACAAACAAAACCAACAGAAACAAGAAAGATTAAAGGGAAAGTACAAAGCTGGGAAAACATTATTACAACCAGTATTTCTGATAAAGATCTTATTTCTAAAATATATAAAGCATTGAGTCAAATTTATAAGAATTCAAGCCATTCTCCAATTGATAACTGGTCAAAGGATATGAACAATTTTCAGATGAAGAAATCGAAACTATTTCTAGTCATATGAAAAGGTGCTCCAAATCACTATCTATCACAGGAATGCAAATTGAGACAACTCTGAGATACCACTACACACCTCTAGATTGGCTAAGTTGATAGGAAAAACTAATGACAAATGTTGGAGGGGATGTGGGAAAACTGGGACACTGATACATTGTTGGTGGAACTGTGAACAAATCCAACCATTCTGGAGAGCAATTTGGAACTATGCTCAAAAAGTTATCAAACTGTGCATACCCTTTGACCCAGAAGTGTTTATTTTGGGCCTATATCCCAAAGAAATCTTAAAGGAGGGAAAGGGACCCACATGTGCAAAAAATGTTTGTGGCAGCCCTTTTTGTAGTGGCTAGAAACTAGAAACTGAATGGATGCCCATCAATTGGAGAACAGCTGAACAAATTATGGTATATGAATGTCATGGAATATGATTGCATGAACTGATGCTAAGTGAAATGAGCAGAACCAGGAGATCATTATACATGGCAACAACACCGATGATCTTTTCTATCATGAAGAGTTTCATGGGTAATTTTGGTACTGATGATTTGGCCTCATTTCCTAAGTACACTGAAGGAATTCATTACTCGCTTCCTGTCACAAATGCAGGACTTTATTTATTGTCCTTCTTTGCTCCTTGACTTGGAGTAAACGTTCCAACAGGTTAAAATAAATAAAATTAGACTGTGGAATTTAACTAAGTGTAATATCATGAAATGGACATTCAAGTATCCAGGATATGATGACATTATAGAATGTCCTTAAATGAGGACTTTTGAAGTAATTTTCCTTGTGCTAAACTTTAAAGTACATTACAGTATCCTGTTTGAACAAATGTCAGTGAAAGAATATGTGTACCATTCCTCAAAGGTAAGTAATTGATGAACAAGCTTTTATCATGCTCCTACTTTCAATTTAATTCCATTCAGTAGACATGTATTGATTACCCACTATGTGCCAGGCACATTGTGCCAATCATGGGTGATTTCTGGAAATTAAGAGTCATGTGAAATAAAAAAAAATATTTATTTTAGTTTAGTAAGCAAAACACATGAAAGAGAACACTATATAATAAAACTAACAAAGTAGGATAGAGCTAAACTGTCAAGGGCTTTAAAAGTCAATGACTGGAACCTCTGTTTCATCCTGGATTACTGGAGCTTCCAGAATGGATTTATTGATCGCAAGTCTAAATATTTCAGAAACTTCAGAGACCACATATTAAAGAAAAAGTGCTATGTTCTTGAAGGTCAATTAATTGGTCACTGAGCATTTATCAGTTTCCTACTGTGTAGGAGTCATGGGAGACAGCTTTTGCAGTGATATATAGATGGACAATTGAATGTCATGTATGAGGAAGAGTAAGCAAAGGAGGTGGAGGCTGGTGTCATGCAACCTGAGAGGAGACTTGGAAGGATTCTTTGCATTGAATGTTGCATTAGGCAAGCCTGGAATGGCTCCAAAAGTTCTGTTGTCTCTCATAAGCAGATAGAGCATAGGAATATACAGACAGGTGAACAGCAGGTCTGCCAGGGGTAGAATCTCATGGGAACATCGATCTGTAGCAAAGTAATAACCAAGAAAGGCCACTCAGGAAGATGGAATTAGTGCCGTGACCCCCTGGCAAGACTGTGGGGAGCTTGAGCAATGTAGTCTTGTTAGAACTGGACATCTTGAAGCCTTCAGCCTCACAGTTCTGTATGTCAGGAGCCATTCTAGGTTTGGAGCTGGGAGAAAATGCTTGCAGAGCCACTGGGAGTATGTAATTTTTGGTGCTAATTTCCCCCAAGGCTGAGGAGGAAATCTGGGTAGAGGGAAGGGTCCACATAGGTCAGTGCCATTGCTTAACAGTTTGGAGATGCTCTGTGCATGAAGAATATATACAACATGTGCTCACTACCCTGACAGTGTGCCCTTAATGTATCCCACACTGTGCCCCCCACCAGGGCAGTTAGGTGTGGGGGAAGTAAAGGGAACACCTTGCTCCTGTCCATCAGGTGTTTCTGGGGCACAGACCCAGCACTCCCCAAGGCCCCTTGCTCAGGCAGCCGCCTGTCTCAGTGTCACCAGTGGCTTCTGCTTTTTGTGATAGAGGCTCCTCAAGGATTCAGACTTAGGCTGCCCCTAGAGGTCCTTACCCTCAACACTCACCTCACAGTTAAGTGATGGGCAGCTGTCAGTGATAGGTAATGGGGCAGGTCCCAAATCAGTGAAATGTAAGAACCATCCAGACAGAGAGGAAGAGACAGGCATTTTTGATCTAACAGTTTAATCAATCACCTAATCAGGCAGACAACTCTTTGAGTTCCTCTTCTCTCTTGCTTCAGTCCCCTATTGCCACTCCTATCTTTAGTTCTCTAATCAACTCACTCCCCCATAACCACAATGTCTCTTCAGAAAATGTCCATCTCTCCTCAAATTTCCCATGGCTCCTTCCCACCCACCCCCATGGTCTCAGTTGAGAACCTTGTCTGGAATGTTCCTGAAAATATGTAGGTCATTCTCTGAGAGCTCCCTCTTGTTCCCTCCTCTTCCTCACATATGGCTCAGATGTCCTCTACTGCTATCTCCTAGTTCATACTTTTCTCACACATCCAGATGAGCTTAGGGATTATGGAGCCAAATTCCTCTCTACCTGCATGACTGGTTTCCTTCCAAACCATTTTCCCAGCAGATCACTTCCTCTATCATGTCCATCCTCTCAGTTCAATATCTCCCTGGGTATTGGCTACTTTCCCCTGCCTATAAACATGTCTATGTCTTCCCCATCCTTAAAAACATGTTTGCCAAGATGTCTCCTTCCCCTGTGATTATATTCCCATGTATCACTTTGGTTTTTTGGCCAAACTACTTGAAAAGACCATTTATAATAGTCATCTTTACTTGTTCTCCTCTCTCTTCTCAATTCTCTACAATCTCCCTTCTGCTCTCATCATTCCACTGAAACTTTTCTCTTGTTGCTCATCATCTATTTGATGCCAAATCCCACGTCCTTTTCTTAATTCTCATCTTTCCTGATTAGAATTATTTCATAAAGCAATTTGGAATTGTGCAATAACGTTAAGTCCCCTCTGTCCACCTTGGCTGGGGACTTTAACTACCCACCATTCTCCTAGTTGGGGCAGACTCCCCGTCACTCACCTCGACGGGAGTCAACTAGTTTCTTACCTATTTCCCAGGTCTTCGGAGGTCTTCAGCCCTGCTTCTCTAAAGCAGGGAATTATCCCCAAAGAACACCTGAGATATGAAAGGCTGGCTAACAACAGGTCTTTATTATGGGATATCACAAACTGAAGTTCCTTATTACATGGCAATGCTAGATGTTACCCAGCAGCGTGTTGGCAGTCTGCCAATAGTGCCTAAATGCTGATAGTGCCCCAGGCAGTGCCTGATGTTACATGCCTGCCTGCTAAGGTAGTGCCATTAGTGCAGATAGTACCCCCCCTACCCCTCCCTACTCCATGTAATCCAGGAGGGTACTCCCCTTCTCCACGTGGTCCAGGAGGGAGGAGCCCCCTCCCTAGTCCCTGTTTACCCACTTCACATGATCCAGGAGGGAGGAGCCCCATTCACAATATAACAAAAGTGAGGAGGCTCTTCCTATTTACTGAGGCATACTCAATGCTGTCTCCCCGCCCTCCTGAGGGGCTGACTCAGGCAGAATTCACCTCTGAGTGTCCTCAGAACTCTGACCCTGCTATCTGCTGTCTGGCCCCAATGCAACAAGATAAAATATCCAAACTCTTTGAATCAGAAATGGCATTCCTCCTTCAATCTTGGACTGTCTTAATACCTGAAGAAAGTCATAATAACAAGAAAGATGCCAGATTCTCTAAAATATTTATAGTAGGGAATTTTAGTGATAGTTAACAAGTGGAAATAAATATATGTATATTGGGAATGGGGAATGGATAAATTAATTGGTACATTAATCTAATAGAATATTAATATATAGAGAAAAATTATGTGCCAGAAGAGTACAGAACATAGAAAATTCTGTTTTAACTGATGCAAAGTGATGTAAACAGACCCCAAAAAAACATTGACACTAACCAAAATAAAGGATATGGAAACAAAACACTAAAATTTGAAAGTAAATGTAACAAAAGTATAATGATCAAGCATGATTCTTTTTTTTTTTTTTTTTTTGCTTTTTGCTGAGGCATTTGGGGTTAAGTGACTTGCCAGGGTCACACAGCTAGGGAATGTTAAGTGTCTGAGACCACATTTAAACTCAGGTCCTCCTGACTTCAGGGCTGGTGCTCTATCCACTGCACCACCTAGCTGCCCCAATCAAGCATGATTCTAATGAAGAAATTTGAAAGCATGCCCCTGATCTACGAATTTTTGGTGATAAGAGATCAACAGGTGTTGCAGATTGCCCATGTTTTCAGACATTTTTCAAATTTACAATCAGTTGTTCTGAATTATTTTTACTCTTTAACAAACACTATTGGCAATATCATATGGTGCTCTAGCACAGAGAAGGGATGGAATATATAGGATAATTTCAGTGATGCATGATACCAAAAAATGTAAACATATTCTTTTAAAAAGAAAGTAATTATAATGTAACATAGAAAAATATTAAAGAGTGAAAATTTAAGAATTACTGAACAACCTGAAAATTAAGCCATGCAGAAAAGACTAGATATGCTATTTCAAGAAGTCCAACAAGATAACAGTGTAGACCTCTTAGAACCAGAAAGGAAAGAAGGAAATGGAAAGAATCCATAGGTCTTCTCCAGAAAGGATTCCCAAAAATGAAATGTCCCAGCAACATTACATCCAAAATCCCAAGTTAACATATCAAAAATATTGTCAGCAGCATGAAAAGAATGTATTCAAACACCACAGTGAGGAATATACAGGATTTTCACCCTTTTCTCTAAAAGAATTGCATATAAACAAAATAACTTAGCCTCCCAAACAATATATAATCTCACAGGAGAAATAATGGCTTTATATTAAAATGATGGACTACCAAACATTTCTGATGAAAAGCCTAAAGTTGCATAGAATCGTCGAGGTATAAACATAGCATTCTATAGAAGACAAAGGATGTCTATATTCACATCTAGGTCTAGAGATCCATCAGTGAGCTACTTGGAAGTGTTGTCATGTCACTGTAGAGACCTCAGAAGAATAATAAAGTGGAAGGTGGACTCCAACAGAGGGAGACAGATGGATTCTTCTGATCCAAAGTGAATTGGAGGATCCTAAGGAGAGAGAAAAGACCATTAGAGATGAAAGAAGAGTGGTCAACTTTTATGAACCCAGACAATCCAACAAACATTTATTAAGTGCCTGTTGTGTATATGCCAGCCATCATCATCAAATGCAAATACTTTCTACTTTTGTATTTTTCACCAGGTAAAAATAAAGGTTGTCCTGTTTTTATCATATTATTACCTGATTGTTCTCAAGCAAACTTAATGTCCTTTATCCTTATTTTGTGGCCAATTAAAAGGCAAATTCTGATGTTCCCTGGGAAAACCATGGCTTCATAGTAAAAGCTACTCTGGAAGGTCAAATTGTATTCTGGAAAGACCTTCAACTGCCATGGAATCAGATGACCTGAGTTCAAATGCTGCTTTTGAAGTTTAATCCCTGTGTGACCCTGGGCAACAACTTGTTGGACCTGAATTTTTTCTTCCCTGGCTAGGGCAGACATCAGTGAGGTCACCAGAGTGCCTGGTATGATGCTTTTCCCTTCCCTGATTCATGTCTCATAGCAACAGTTGGTTGCTTTATGGATCTTCTTATGCATACTATTATGCTGTCAGTATTTGTTTTTCTCTTACTCTGTTTCTGTCTTTCTAAATACATCTTTGTTCTGCATCAATATGTACAATATGTGAAGGGCCTGTATGTATATATGTGGTATGTTCTGATACTTTGTAGACTCTGGTGATTTAGATCTGCTTCCATCTGACAGTCCAGGACAAAGCAAATAGATTCCCAACTATTTTATAATATCAACAGTTATTTTGAATAGAATTTCTTTTTGTATCTCTTCCTGCTGAATTTTGTTGGTAATATATAAAAATATTTATGATTTATGTGGAATTATTTTGAATCCTGCAACTTTGCTAAAGTTGTGAATTGTTTCTAGCAGTGTTTTAGTTGATTCTCTAGGGTTCTCTAAGCATACCATCATATCATCTGCAAAGAGTGATAATTTGGTTTCCTCATTACCTACTCCAATTCCTTTAATCTTTTTTTCTGCTCTTATTGCCAAAGCTAACATTTCTAACACAATATTAAATAGTAATGGTGACAATGGGCAGCCTTGTTTCACTCCTGATCTTATTGGGAATGGTTCTAGTTTGTCTCCATTATATATGATGCTTGCTGTTGGTTTTAAATAGATGCTAGTGAACATTTAAAGGAAAAGTCCATTTATTCCTATACTCTCTTTTTAATGTTTTTAATAGGAATGGATGTTGGATTTTATCGAATGCTGTTTCTGCATCTATTGAGATAATCATATGATTTTTGTTAGTTTGGTTATTAATATAATTGATTATGCTGATAGTTTTCCTAATATTGAACCAGCCCTGCATCCCTGGTATAAATCCTACTTGGTCATTGTGTACTATCCTGGGGATGACTTTCTGTAATCTCATTGCTAATATCTTATTTTAAATTTTTGTATTAATATTCATTAGGGAAATTGGTCTATAGTTTTCGTTCTCTGTTTTCACCCTACCTGGTTTAGCTATCAGCACCATATTGGTATCATAGAAGGAATTTGGTAGTATACCTTCTTCCCCTATTTTTCCAAATAGTTTGTATAGTATTGGAATTAATTGTTCTTTGAATGTTTGGTAGAATTCACATGTAAATCCATCAGGCCCTGAAGATTTTTTCTTAGGGAGCTGATTAATAACTTGTTCTATTTCTTTTTATAAAATGGGGTTATTTAAATAATTTATTTCCTATTTTGTTAACCTGGGCAATCTATATTTTTGGAGATTTTCCTCCATTTCATTTAGATTATCAAATTTATTGGCATAAAGTTGGGCAAAGTAACTCCTAATTATTACTCTAATTTCCTCTTCATTGGAGGAAAGTTCTCCCTTATCATTTTTGAGACTAACAATTTGATTTTCCTCTTTCCTTTTTCTAATCAAATTAACTAAAGGCTTATCTATTTTGTTGTTTTTTTTTATGAAACCAACTCTTAGTTTTATTTATTATTTCAACAGTTTTTTTAATTTTCAATTTTATTAATTCCCCCTTTTATTTTTAGAATTTCCAATTTGGTATTTAATTGAAGGTTTTTAATTTGCTCTTTTTCTACCTTTTTTTAATTGTAAGCCCAATTTATCAGTCTTCTCTTTATCTATTTTATGCAAGTAAGCATCTAGAGATATAAAATTTCCCCTTATAACCGCTTTGGCCGTATCCCAAAAATTTTGGTATGTTGTCTCCTTATTGTCATTCTCCTGGATGAAATTATTGATTGTGTCTATGATTTGCTCTTTCACCCATTCATTCTTCAGGATTAGATTATTTAATTTCCAATTAACTTTTGGCCTATTTTCCCCTGGCCTTATATTGCATGTGATTTTTATTGCATCATGATCTGAAAAAGATGCATTTACTATTTCTGCCTTTCTGCATTTGATTTTGAGGTTTTTATGCCCTAACACATGGTCAATTTTTGTATAATTTCCATGGACTGCTGAGAAAAAAGTAAACTCCCTACTTTCTCCATTCAATTTTCTCCATAGATCTATCATACCTAACTTTTCTAACAATTGGTTTATCTCCCTAGTTTGTTTCTTATTTATTTTGTGGTTTGATTTATCTAATTCTAAGAGAGCAAGGTTGAGATCCCCCACTAGTGTAGTTTTGCTGTCTTTTTTTCTTGCATTTCTCTTAATTTCTTCTCTAGGAATTTGGATGCTATACCATACCACTTGGTGCCTATATATTTAGTATTGATATTGCTCCATTATCTATGGTACCCTTTAGTAAAATATAGTTTCCTTCCTTGTCTCTTTTGATTAGATCTATCTTTGCTTTTACTTGTTCTGAGATCAGGATTGCTACCTCTGCTTTTTTTGTTCACCTGAAGCATAATAGATTCTGCTCCAGACTTGGACTTTCACCCTGCATGTGTCTCTATGCTTTAGATGTGTTTCTTGTAGACAACATAATGTTAAATCCTGCTTTTTAATCCAGTCTGCCATCTGCTTCCCTTTTATGGGAGAGTTCATCCCATTCACAATTAAAATAACTAATTCTGTATTCCCTGCCATCTTATTTACCCAAGTTACTTTTTTCCCTTTCCTTTCCCCTTTCTCCCTTCCCCCTTCCTTAGTATTTTGCTTTTGATGACCCCGTCCCCCAAACAATCCTTTCCCCTTTAGAGCCCCTCCCCCTTTTTTTACTTTTTTCCTATTTTCCCTTCTATTAGTCTGTTCCTTTCTTTTCCTCCTTTCCCTCCCACTTCCCTATAAGGAAGGACAAGTTTCTCTATGAAACCAAATGTGTCTGATACACACTTTTAGAGCCCAATCCGATGAGAGTAAGATTTATACAATGCTCATCTTCCCTTCTTTCTCTCAATAACATTAGGTTTTCTTTGCCTCTTCATGACATTTTACCTTATTTTTACCTCCTTTTTTAAACCTTATTTTATCACCTTTTCCCTCTTTCCCCCAGTATGATAGCCTTTCCACCTCTAGTTTTCTTTTTAATATTATCAAAGTAAAATCAAATTAGACCCCCAATCTTTAAGTATCCCCACAGTAGAAATAAAGTTCTCAAGAGTCCTTTCCTTTTTACTTTTTTATGATTCTCTTGAGTTCTGTGTTTGGAGGTCAGTTTTTTTGTTCAGATCTGGGCTTTTCATTAGAAAGAGGTGAAATTCACCTATATCATTAAATGACCATCTTCTTCCCTGGAGAATAATGCTCATTCTAGCTGGATAGGTTATTCTTGGTTGAAATCCAAGTTCCTTTGCCTTTTAGAATATCTGGTTCCAGGCATCTTTGACCCTTCAATGTGGAGGCTGACAGATCGTGTGTGATTCTAATTATTGATCTTCAGTATTTGAATTGTTTCTTTCTAGCTACTAGCAAAATTTTTCATTGGTGCAATAGTCCTGACATTTAGCCACGATGTTCCTTGGGTATTTAATTTTGGGGTCTCTTTCAGGAGGTGATCGGTGAATTCTTTCGATGGTGATTTTGCCTTCTGATTATACAACCTCAGGGCAGTTTTCTTTCAGGATTTCCTGGAAGATAGTGTTTAGATTCTTTTTTTCATCATGGCCTTCAGGAAGTCCAATTATCCTTAGATTGTCTCTCCTAGATCTATTTTCCAAGTCAGTTGTTTTTCCTAGGAGATATTTCATGTTTTCTTCTATTTTTTTCATTTTCTTGTTTTTGTTTGACTGATTATTGAAGTCTTATTGAGTCATTCTCTTGCATTTGTTCAATTCTTATTTTCAATGTTTTCTTTTTTAATTTTGTTTTATGTTTTTTAATCTTCTATTTTTAATGTTGTTTTCTTCGGTCACCTTTTTTAGCTCCTTTTGTAACTGGCCAATTGAGTTTTTTTGTTCATTGCACTCTTTTTCCACTTCACTAATTTTATTTTTCAGTGCATTGTTGTCTATTTCCAATTCACCAATTTTGTTTTTCAATAAATTGGTGTCTTTATCATATCTCTTTTGGAGGGCTTCTTGCACTGATCTCAGTTCATTTCCCCATTTATCATCTAGCTCTCCTTTGAGATTCTTTATGCATTCTTCCAGGAAAGCCTTGTGAAAGGGGGGTCAAGTCTTATCCCTTGATGGCTTCCTCTGGAGTTGCTTTGCCTATAGGAACCTCAGGATCTGGGGTCTGCCCTTCTTTCTCTCCATAAAAGCTGTCTATGGTGAGACCTCTCTTCTGCTTCTTGCTCATTTTTTAGAAAGCTTGGGGTCTGTTTAAAGCTAGAGAAGCAGGGCTTTGGTAGTTTGCCCTGGGACAATTCTGCTAATTAATTTCCGGTGCTGGGCCTGTGGGGCTAGGACTTTGCCCCATTTACTCCTTAAACAAGGCAATTCTGCCAAAACACCTGCCCCCAATCAGGGCAGAGTGTCCCCACTGCCTCAGATACACTCCCTGGGTGTTTGGAGTTTCTGCCATGATGAGCTGAGTCCCACCCAGTTCTTTGCCCTCTGTTCCAGAACTGCCCGGAGCAAACCACTTACCCCGATGCCTGACTGAAACAGACCTGCTATGAAATTCTTCAGAGGTAACTTCAAGCAGTGTTTCGTAGTTCAAATATTTCTGGCTTCATTGACTTAAAGATCAGTTCAGAGGATTATTTTATTGTTGATTTGAGAGAAGGTCAGAGGAAGACAAAGAGTCAGGTCATCACTCTGCCATCTTGCCGGAAACTCCCCATTCTTTCACTTTAAATGCTGGTGATGTACCACAAATTGCACTAGGCAATGGGGCTGTAAGCACATTTAGTCAGGAGAGAACACATATGTATATCCATGTACACAGGAAATAAACATAAATAGAAGAAAAGTACAGGAAATAGAGAAGCCAGAAGCAGTAAAGGCTGCAGGCAATCCACTCCAGCCGTGGAAAGGCTGCAATAAGGAGCTGGGTTCCTGGCATGGGGCATATAGCTGAGGGCATCAAGATGGAAAATAGGTTATGATTTATCCTAGCAACAAGACAGAGCAACAAAGAATAACAATAGCATGACAACTTGGCCCTTGTGTATTTGAAAAATGCTTTCCTCATAAATGCTTTCCACCACTAGATTTTATTAATGAGGAGACCCATTCTCAGTGCTATTTAGGACCTTGTCTGGGGTCACAAGAGGATGGTAAGTCTCAGGCCTGGCTTTCTATCCACTGCATCATGCAGCTGTCTCTGAGTCCAAATCTGAACTCAGATACTATTTGTGTGACCCTGGGCACCTCACTTTGCCCTATTTGCCTCAGTTTCCTCATCTGCAAAATGAGCTGGAGAAGGAAATGGCAAAGCACTCCAGTATTTTTTCCAAGAAAAACCGAGATGGGGTCCACAAAGCGCTGGACCTGAATGAAAATGACACAACCACAACTGTGGTCGCAAAGCTAATAATTTGCCTGAACTTCAAAGGGTTTTTTTTGCTGTAACACAATTTTCAGCTATTCCTTTCTTAAGACTTCAGTGGGATGCAGAGCTGGGGACCCAAAAAGGTTGGTATCATTTGGGGTTCTTAAAGACAGACTCACAGAATAAGAAATTGTTTAAGAATGAAGCAAATAGTCATTCTTTCAATCTAGCTGGAGTGGACACCAAGATAAATGGTAACTACGAGTCTGGCATAAGTGATTCTGTGTATTCATAGATGTGTGTGTGTGTGTGTTTGTGTGTATGTGTGTGTGTGCATATATCTCTATCTCTCTATATACTTTGTGTGTACATGTGACTTCTTTTTCTCTAATCCTTTGTCTTTCCAAATCATCTGGTTAATCAAACCTTCTTAATCAGGCCAGGCCTCTATCATTTCCTTGGGTGTTTTTGTGATGCAGATTGGTAATCGTTCCATGTCTTTCCAGGTGATGTCTAGCAAGAGAATCATGAATTGTTGTGGATATAAAAAATACTTTTTGACCTTAGGTGGTGATTTCCTTTTTGTTTGTTTGTTTGTTTGTTTTTTACTGAGGCAATTGGGGTTAAGTGACTTGCCCAGGGTCACACAGCTAGGAAGTGTTAAGTGTCTGAGACCAGATTTAAACTCAGGTTTTCCTGACTTCAGGGCAGGTGCTCTATCCACTACTGGCCCAGCTGCCCCTGGTGATCACTTTAAACATAAGTAGGCTGGTTATTGGACCACAGGCATTAAAGGATGGAGTGTTTGAAATCTATGTAGCTTTGCAAGCCAGACTAGAAATTATAAGAGCTCAAGATAACCACTGAGGCATAAGGAGGCATCAAAGAATATTAGTGGAAGCTCCTTCCACCTACAATATTCACAACTAATGTTCTAGCGTTCACATTTTTAAACCTTAAGGAAATATTGCTTCAATATTTCTAAGCACTATAACAGTGAACATTTTTGCTTTTATTTTACAGTTCCCACCACCATCCCTGTTTGTCTTTCTAGTAGCCAAAGATAGCTAAAGTAGTTAAAGATAATTTGAAAACTCACATTTGCAAGCAATGCAGATTCAAATTTAAACACAAGGTTTGACATGGCTCCAAGGATCATTACTGGCTCTATGCAAAAGGGTTTGGGAGAAAGTTGTTTTATTTTGTTTTGTTTACAATATACAATCAAACCTATTTGAAACATCAGTTCACAAATATACATTAGAGAGCAATATCATTCTTAACATATTAATTGAGAATAAGGTGTGCAAAGAGATTTATACAGAGTATTTCATTTACTTATCCCAGTAATCCTGTAAAGGCTGAGAGAGATTAAATGACTTGCCCACCAACACATAACTACAAAGTGTGTGGGAGATACAAAGTCCCCCACTGTCCCTACCCTCAGGGAGCTCATATTCTATTAGAAGGAAGCTAACCACAAAATTGCCCTTTTTGCTTCAGGCCTTGCTTGTAGCTATTTTCACACTGTTAATTTTCATATTGTTAGCTTCTTGTGAGTTTATTGTGTCAGCCTTCCCTGACACCATAAGGCAAGAAGGATATGGTCTAGACCCTGTTGTTGGCTCATTTTTCTATCCTATTTCATGACTTCAACTTTATGTTAAATTGGGCTTTGCTCACCCTAGGAGGGGAAGACTGTCCCAAACTTCAGGCTTTTCTATGCTGCTGGTTTCAGAACTAATCCTTATGGCCTTGGAACTGTGACCAAGCCCCCTGCTTCCTTGTGACCAGCGAAAAATGACTGATGAGTATTAGAATCGCCAAGGAGCACCAGGCCCTGCACTCAGTGTCAGCAAAGGGGCTCCCTATTACCTCTTTCAGATTGCTAACTAGCCAATGGGCAAGTCACTTAACCACTCTCTACTTGAGTTTCCTCATTGGTAAGAGCAATTTAAACGATCCTTCTTCCTTTAGTGTGGATCAAATGACTCTTCTGCCCCAGTGCAGTAGCGACTGGGACATTAGGTTCATTAGTACATTCAGAATTAATACTACAACATTAATATCAGCTGTGAGTGAATGGTAGCTTTATGGGTCTTCCCAGAGCACTGGTCCCTAAGAGGAGAAAGCATAGTGTGATGAATATTGGTGTCTGGTATCTCACTCAATAAGGTGATACATAGGGGAAAGGGTTACACAACAGACCCTGCAGGATTAGCCACAGTTAAACAGGTGTGATCCAGATGAATCCTGTAAAGGAAAATGAGAGGACAAGAAGGGAGAGCAGTGTTAGGAGACAGGAGAAATGAAGGGAGGAAAGGTGTAGAGGCTGAATGTGTGAGTAGGAGGGAGCTTATGAAGAGCTTTTAATGGCAAGAAGGATTTCAGGTATGATCCAAAAAGGGAGTGTCAGCCATTAGTATTGATTGATGGAGAGGGGCCTGAAGGGGGAATGTTGACATGGTCACAACTTCACTTTAGGGAAAAAAACACTTTGGGGATTCTTTTCCCTTCTTGTTGTTTGTGTTCTTGTTGTTGCTCTCCTTGTTCATGTTCTTCTTGTTGTAGCTCTTCTTTTTGTTCTTGTTCTTGTTTTCTTCAAACGGTTGCCTAAGAAAGGTTGCCTGGAATGAGCACCCCTCCAGCTCCCCAGCCTAGCCAGGCCTCCTCCTCTCCTGCCCCCCACCTCGCCACCCGCACCCCTGCCCCCAATAGAGCCTCACCCAGCTGCAGCAGCCTCCTCAAGCTCTAGGAAGGCATCCCCACTGCTGCCGGCCGCGGCTTCCATCTTGGCCTCAGGCTGGGTCAAATTGTCCAGCTGTGCCTGGATGCTGGCAAGCTTCTGCCGAGTTAGCCATTCTGCTCACAGGAGGACAAAGCATATTACAGGGACTCTCATCAGGGAAGTCACAGGGGGACAAACAATATTACAGGGGCTCTCATCAGGAATGTCACAGGGGGACAAACAATATTAAAGGGGCTCTCATCAGGGATGTCACAGGCATACAAACTATATTCTAATCCAAACTAAATTCTCATCATCCCCGTCACGGGAAACATCAGTTATCTTGGGGAGGATCTAGAAGACCGTCCAAGGAATGGGGAAGCTCGTTTTTTCTTTTTTTTTTCCCCAAAAGGGGCATGACTCCCCTTTCCTTGCTCACTACCACCCTCTGCCCTCCAACACATGGTTTCTCACTCTCTATCAGGAGCTGCTCCTTGTTGTTGTTGATGCTGCTCATTTCCTGGGACAGTCTGTCTGCCTTCTAATGAAAGGAAGAAATGGAAGCTTACTGTGCCCCAAGATCCCTCCCTCTCCAGGCCTGTCCACCCTCATGCCTCACTTGAGAAGTTCACCAAAGGTCCATGAGAAAAGACACCCCAAGTCTTCATCCCTAACCCATTCCTGAGCAGCAGTCTGTGACATCTCCAGCTGATGGCCATCTACCTGAATCCATTTGATCCACAAATAATTTTCTTAATGCCCTGGACAAGCCACGGCTGCCCTCCTGATGTTCAACACAACTCATTAGTACCCTGACCCCCCATCTTGCCCCCAGATACCCTCTCGATGTGCCTCCTGTTCTAAGACATGGTGACTATGTCACTGCCACCTCAGAAGAGGTGGGTCCCTCTATTCAGGTCTTCCCTGTATCCTACGCTCCTCCAATAACCCTGTGTCTTCCATCCCAGCCAGAGGTTCCCCCTCACCTGGAAGTCCCAAAGGGCCTTGTTCTTCTTCATCATTTCCTCCAGATGCTGGCTAAAATCCATCCTAAGGCAGAAGAAAGCACAGGGCTGGTCAGAGTCAATCCCAGAAGAGGCTCGCCTCCAACCCAGAAGCCTTCCAGCACTGGCCAAGAGGCTGGAGCAAGGGCTTACTTCTGATTCCTTTTCTTGAGTCTTTTTTCCTGGATTTTAGAGGCCAGCTCACTTCTCCTCTTCTTGTATTCCTCAGACTCTGCCAGCTGCCTGGAAAAGGGAAGGTTGGGGGAAGAGGGAAACTCAGCAGCTAGTAAACCTGACCCCTCTCAGGCAGTCCTTAAGAGGTCCTTCCCTTGCAGATATTCTCTGCAGGCAGAGGTCAGGGAAGGGGGGCATTTCGCTTGGCTTGGAAATCTGTGCCCCTTCCCAGACATCCTGCTTCTTCCTACCTCAACAACAGGGGGACATTCCTCTGTCACCACAATCCATTAGACCTAAGTCACCGTTAGGCCCTCAGGCTCCAGGAGCAGGTCCCCGGCCCCTAGCATGGTGCCTGCTAATGCCCGGAAAGGTCTTAAACGCCTGTGGCCCTACCGTCCCAAGCAAAGCCAAATAAAGACCAGGGAGAGACAATTCTGGCTTAGAAACAAATTCAGGGACAGACACTCATTTTAAAACAAAGTTATGGCCAGAGAGTCCTTGAGAGCAAGACATGATTAAAGGGAGTGAGTGAGATAAAGAGCCACTGACCTTGGAGCCTCAGTGTCTTTCTCCTGGCAATGCAGGCAAAAGATCCTCAGAGTTTCTAGAACCAAAGAGGTCAGTGGGTGGACACAGGGCCACAAAGGGCCTTAGACGGCACACAAACTGGGTTCTCAGACACCCTGCCATTTTGGAGCTACATTCTTGAGTCCCCCCCACTATTAGTCCCTTCCCTCTCAAACCACCCTACATTTAGCCACTTTGGGCCTTGATTTGATCCGTTCTCCTTATCTTTAATCTTAATTTAGTCACATTATATAGTTAGTGTCTTCCCCACTACAATTGTGAGTTCCTCTGGAGTGTCATGATCATTATATTCCTTCTACTTGCATCTGCAGTCCCTGGCACAGAAGGTGCTTAATAAAGGCTTGTGGATTGGGCGATACCTTGCTTCTTGCTCAAGACTTCTTTCACTTGTGCCTCCTCCAAACTCACTGCAAGGGACAGAAATCAGACAGTCAGCATTACCTTTGGGTCGTCCTCCACTTTTTTGTAAGCCGAGCCTACAGCAAGTTGCCGGGATTGCTGGTTTTGTGGCCAAGAGAAGTCTCCATAAGCACAGGATCTGTGGGCTTCATTCCACCCTTCAGTCGAATCCCAGTGGTTTCTGGGGTCATAGGGCTCAGAACCCCCTCATTTTCCACATAAATTGAAGCCCAGAAGCAGAATTTAAGTCAATCAAAAATAAATCCCTTTTTGTCTTTTAAAGCCCTTTTCCATTTTCCCCCAGCCTACCTTTCTAACATTTCATAACACACTGAGCTCTACAATCTGATCAAATTAGCTATCCGCCCCCCTTCATTGTTCATCCAGGACATATGACTTCATCTCCCTAGCCTTGGGATTGATCAAGCCTCATGACTAAAATATACTCCCTCCTCTCCACACAGAATTCTTCCTCTTTCTTCAAGCACCTCCATCCATTTGAACGCCTCCCTAACCACCTCCCATTTAACAACTATGCACTTATCCACTTTTTACTCAGTCTGTATTTACTTATATGTGTGCCTTTGTTTCCCCCATAGAATGTAAGCTCCTTTGAAATAGGAATTACTTCATTCTTTGCATTTGTTTCTTCAGTGTCTTTCCCGTCAGAACTACAGGATGCTCTGGATGCCATGGGAGACCATGGCCCTTTCAAGGTAAGCTTGTTTGGTTTTTTTCTTTATAATTTTTATTTCTTTATTTAATTTTTAATAAAAGCTTTTCATTTTCAAAACATCTACAAGGATAATTTTCAACATTCACCCTCTAAAATATTGTGTTCTAAAATTTTTTCCCTCCCTTTCCCCCACCCCTTCTTTTAGACAACAAGTAATCCAATATATGTTTAGTATGTATGATTCTTCTTTACATGTTTTCACAAATATGCTGCACAAGAAAGGAAAGGTCAGAAAGAAAAAAAAAACGAGAACAAAACCAAAAAGGAAGCAAGCAACAGCAAAAAGAGTGACAATACTATATTGTGATCCACAGTCAGTCCTTGCAGTCACCTCTCTGGGTGCAGATGGCTCTATGGCTCCCTTACTCACCAGGCCATCGGAAATGACCTGAATCAACTCATTGTTGAAGAGAGCCACGTCCATCATAATTGATCATCGTATAATCTTCTTGTTGTACAATGATCTTCTGGTCTGCTTTCCTTCCGGGGGTGGAGCCATGGTGGCTGAGATCAGACAGGAGTCTCTGTAACCTCCTCTAACCTCCCCTCAAACCAACAACATATGAAGCCTCTAGACTGATTCTGAAGCAAAAAAATTCACAATATCTGGAGAACAACACGATTCTAGAAGAAGATACTCTGGAAGAACCTCAAAACAGGTCTGTTTTAATTGGGCAGGGGGGGTGGTCTGCTGAACCCAGACTGCAGCACAGGGAGACCGGGGCAGGGAGCTGGAACAGGAGCCGGAACAGGAGTGGGAGCGTTGTGCTTTTCACACACCTGGGAGTCTTCTGCGGGCCTCTTGGAACAATCTGTCCTGATTGTGGGCAGGTGGTTTGGAGGGTCTGCCTTTTGAGGGGGATAGATTGTGAACCACTGAACCCCTGATGAGCATCGGACCTAGCTGCCATTACACAGCACCTTAAAGCAATCAATCAAACAACAGGACTGATCAGCACCAGAAATAATTCAATCAGTGGACCTGCCCAGTACCTGAAATAATTCAATCAGCAGAACTGCCCAGTTCCTGAAATAAC
>JAJPUD010003998.1:0-16541 GCA_023553655.1 Myrmecobius fasciatus
ATGGAGAAGAGAAGGAGAAAATTTAGAACACAAGATTTTGCAAAGGTGAAGGTTGAAAACTTCCTTTGCGTATATTTGGAAAAATAAAATATTATTTAATTTTTAAAAATAAGTATTTATAGATTGACATTGAAATGACTTGTAGTTTTGTCTTTGTATTCCCATAATCTTAATACAGTGCCTGCCACTTAGGAGTAATAATAATAACATGATATATTTGTTATCTCATTTGATTTTCAATACAACTCAGTGAGGTAAATATCATTATCTTCACAGAAGCTGAGGCAGAGATACATTAGAACTTGCCCAATATCATGTAGTTACAGAATCTGAGGCAAGATTCAAACTTGGACCTCTAGTCCAAATCCAACATACCACAATCTATACCACCTAACTGCCTCCAATAAGCATTTCTCAAATGCCATTTGAATGGACTTTATCTCCAAGGAAATTGTAGAGATCACCTTCTTGATAAATTCCTAATGAATTTTAAAACTACTACATTAGCTTCAAAATAAGAAAATTTCAATTTAGAAATATTTTTTCTAATTTCTCCAAAATATCTTCTTTTCAACTATTCCTTTTGAGCTGTTAAACACCAAACTCAGGATTCAGTAGATTTTGAATTTCTGGAACCAAATTAGAGTAATTAATTATTGCAATCAAGATGAAGAAAGACTCTAGTAGAGTGCCTCCAATGGATATTCTGGTGAATATATTTCATATTTTTAAAAATACAGGTACAGAAAGCATAGTTATCAAATTTCTAATAATATAAACCTGCAAGGGGAGCTAGTACATTAAATATAATCAGACTCCACAAAGATTTTGACATATTGAAACCATAAGCCAAAACTGCCACGATAAAATGTACTGGGTAAACAAAAAGTCCTATACTTGGATTTTTAAAAATTCATTTACACAAGTCCAGTCTATAGCAGACTTGAATAAGCACTGACAATTAGTGTGGAGGGGGAAAGATTCTTGAGTTTTGAGAATCAAAGGCTCTATGAGAGTCAACACTGTGATCTATAGTCAAATGCACATTAATGCAAATTTTGGAATGGATACCAGAAGCAGCAAATCTGGAAGAATTCCACTGTATGCTGCCCTGGTCAGAACATACCTGAAGTATAATGTTGAGCTTTGGGTCTAAATTTTAGTAAAACCATTGAAAAACAGATACATGTCCAGAAAAGTAGATCAAAGAAAGGTTAGCAAAAACAAACTGGGAGTCAAAAGAAAAAATATAACAATTGTCCCCAAGGGCTTCAAAGATAATGTTATATGGAAAAGAAATAAGATCATTTCACTAAAGCAAAAACTAAAAGTTAGATTTTGGCTATTTTTTTTGGGGGGGGGCATTATATATAGTCAAGACAGAGTCATTCTTTGGGGTTAAGGCTGCATAATCTTGTAAGGAATATAGAATTACATCCATGCCTCTTCTTTGTTCATCAAAGGCTTTGGAGTCCTCCAAATAAAATTCCATGATTCCATAAGCAACTCATAGTTTGTTAGATTTCATACAATGTATATAACCAGAAATTTTGTCTATATGCTTCATCACTTAAAATCTGCAAAACTAATTATGTAATTTGTAAAGATCAATTTCTAAGGGAAAAAAAGATAATTTGAAAGATATTGGCAAAAGAAAAAAGGCATAAGGTTTTTAAAATATTTTAGAATAACCAGCAGATTACATTTAGACAATAAGGGGTAGATTTAATTCCAAGAGTCACAATATAGCTCACTCATTAATTCATTTTTTAACATAAAGCTAAAATACAAAGTTTTCACATGAGCAACATACTGTGCTAGTTGTTCGAAACAAAAAGATACAGATTCTGTTCTCAAGATGCTTACACTCTCACAGAAAACTTTTCATGGAGACTTACCCTTAAAATTATATATGATTGTACCAGAAATAAGATTTAAGGTCAGACAGGCCTACATAGGATCACAGGATCTAAACCCAGAAAGGATCTAAGAGTAAATATTTCCATTTTATAAATTAGTAAACAGACTCTCGAGAGTAATTTATCCAAGATCTTATATGGACATTAAATAGCAGAGCCAGATGACGCTGGTGACTGTCTCAAATGGAGTATTCTTTCCATTGTATCACTTGCCACCTATGAATCATTTAGGATATATTTCCCAGTTTCAAATTTATTACCAACAAATTATGAGGTATAGAGGGATAAGACTTGGACCTGTGATTTCATTAACTTAAGGAACACCTAGAGGAGGAAAACCCTTCTCTACCATTGCAGATCAACAATCTACCCTGCAACATAGTCAAATAAAACTGGCTGGGTCAGAGGTTTCAAAGACAAATAGAAACCAGCCGTTACATAGTTCGTAAGGATTCTTATAGACTCCACACACTTTAAAAAATAATTCTGAAAAAGGCCCATGCCTTCCAAAAAGATCCATGAGACAACAATGATGATGACAATGACAAATAAGACGAAAAAGAGGAAGAGGAAGAAGGAGGAGAAAGAGGAGGAGAAAAGAAAGAAGAAGAGAGGGGAGGGGGAAAGAGGGAGGAGGGGAAGAGGAGGAGAAAAGGAGAAGGAGAAGGAGAGGAAGGAGAAGGAGAGGAAGGAGAAGGAGAAGGAGAAGGAGGAGGAGAAGGAGGAGGAGGAGAGGAGAAAAACAAGAGGAAGAAGAGGAGGAGGAATGATGTAGTAGTAGTAGTAGTTGTTGTTATAGAGTCCTATTCTAAATAGTCAACTCTTGTCTTAATTTAATACTGTCCAACATAAATAACTCCCTAGGAGATATACCTAAACAATTGCTCAGATACAATCTTTTTTAAACATCTACATTTTAGGAAAGGAAGTAGTACAGTGTAACAGAAAGAGTTCTGAATTTAGGGTCATAACATCTAAGATTCTGACACCCAGCTGTGTTCTAAATCAAAGCATCTTAAATTGTGAACCATGACCCCATATAGGCTCATGTTGCTGAATGTGAGGGTCACAGAATTATGATTTATTATCAGTAAACATTTGATTTATGTACCTATTTTACAAACAGTTATCTTCGGGGTCACGTAAAAATTTCTCAGTTGAAAAGTGGAAAAAATTTAAGGAGTCTTGATCTAAGTGACCAGCACAACCTCGGGTTATTTATGTGAGCTATCTGGGACTGCACTTGCTTGCAGTGAAATAAAACAGTTGGCTCAAATGATCTCTAGAATCCCTTCAAGTTCTAAATTCTAGGATCCTAGATTTACTCATTGCAAATTGATTCGAGACAATAGCAAATCAGGATCTAGACTTACATTATAGCCAGAGGCAAATAGGTCAGAGCAAGCACAAATTAATGAATTTGGGCTTTTCTCTTATCATTTTGTTTTTCCTTCAGGAAATCTCTCTCTCAAAGAAAACAATCTGTTCTTTGTATGTTTTTAAGGAAAATAATGGGAAACCAGGATCTTTTAATTAATATTTTATTTAAGAAGTGCTAAATTCATATGGATTGTGATGTGTTTAGGAATAAGTAAAGCCAAATTGAACCATTATCACAATCTAATAAAAATAGTGAGACCAAATTTATAGGTCACATTGAGTTTAGTATCAACTGGAATTTTACATTTAAAAACTGGTGGATAATATTGATCCATATGACTCCAGACAAGTAGGCTCCCTGGGAGATTTCTTAGCATTTACCTTTATATTCCTAGCACCTAGATAATTGTCTAGCACATTCATTAAGTAGCACTTAAAAATGTTAGAGAAAAAGAGTGAGGAGAGAGAGACAAGGAGAGGAGAGAAAAATGAAGTTGTAATTTCTCCCTCACCTGATCAGGTAAGACTTAAGCAAGGGTCCCATGAAGATTATAGTTGGGAAAGGGACTTATTTGACAGAAAATATTCATTAGCAAGGACCTGATGGGCATAGGAAAGTTACATAGAAGGGACTTAATTCCTAACACAATCAGTGGTACAGTGGAAAGAATATTGACTTGAATTCAAATCCTTTTATATTATTAAGTGTTTGATTTTGGAAAATTCAATTAACACGATTGGATCTCAATTTCTTCATGTGTAAAGTAGATCCCTTCTACTTTCAGAGCTATCATCCTATGAGCCCCTAAGAGAATCTAGAAAAATCCTATTTCAGCATACCAATGACTTTCCAATTTCCTATACATAAATTACACACACACACACACACACACACACACACACACACACACACACACATATTTCTAAGCTCTAAGTTTTTGACTACAGGTTTATCTTGGTTTCAATTTTGTGGTCTTAAATTGCATGAAATAATGGGTTGGGAATGGAATCTTCCTTTCTCAGGAGATAACCTAATAAAATATGAAGCAAAAAAAATTTAATTTTTAAATAAAAAAGAAACTATGAAATCATGATTTCTTTTTTCTTCTCAGGGTAAGTGTCCACTGTATAGTTACTCAAGCTATCTCTTCTTTCTTCCTTTTGAAGAAATATACTGAAATGTTTCCTTCATTTTCTTCTTTTGAGATATATGGGACCTTGATGCCTTCTCTTAGACAAAAGCAATGAAGTCAATAATTCTTCCAATCTTCATAACCGGACCTGATCTATTTTTTTTGGATCTAGTTTTGTTTCATCACATCTTTGATTTCACTAGGGCCACCAGGAATCAGAGCTCTGATTTCTTATGTTCACCCTAAGGTAGACTGATATTATCCAATATTTCTTTTAAAATTATTTGCATTTTTCTCTTTCTGGATAGGGTATAATTGGGTTTTTTAATATAAAAAAATCCATAATGGAGGAATAGATTAAACAAATATTCATTAAGCATTTTGGTTGGGATTTTTTCAATATATACTCTCTCACAAGCTTAGGAAGTAATCCTATTTTTTAAAATATAGAGAAGGGAAAGACTCTGTCATAGTCACCGTGATGCATAGTAGTAAGTCATTACCAGCTAAATGAGAATTCTAACAGAGAATATAGTGAAAATGGGTGACACGCTTAATATCTGAATACCAGAAAGTCTCATTTAAAAATCAATTCTCAATGCCATCTGTATAAGACAACCTTAATTTGGCATAACATTATTCTGTCTGCTATACACCTGCTTGTTCTCTGGACTATGAATGAAAAATAGCAACTTTTCAACCATAATAAACTTCATACTTTCCTAATTAGCATATCTATTGAAATGGAAAAATTAGTCTCCTTGCAATAACACTTCAAATATCTCATGGAACATGAAGGGCCATTTCAAAAATACTTTGGCCAATTTCAGTTATTCCAAAACATTTCATTCCTAAACGTTAGAGGATAGAAGCATTACTATAATAGAGATGATTTCTTTTGCACTTTCAGAAAACGTTTATGGTGAAGTTATTATGATAATACTCAACTGGAAATACATCTCATGAAGATGCCAACAGATTTATCCTCATCTCATTAATAGCCTTCACACATTGGCATTTCCAGATATCAAATTAAGACATTATCAATTAATCTTTTTTTTTGAAAGATGTTTCATTATTCATTGTCATATGCTTAGAATTCTTAAAGAAACCCATGAAAACTGAATTAATTTAGTTGGGGGAAAGGAGACTGGCTTCTGATTGGAATTTTACTCAATATACTAGTAAGCTAATATCTAAAAAGAATACTCATTTTATTTAAGACTTCCAAAAACAAAACAAAACAAAACAAACAAACAAAAAAAAAAACCCATGGATTCTCCTGGTAATGAAGAATAATGCATTCTAATTTAAAGGTCGTATTCCAAATCTCAATGCATCAACAACAAATGGCTAGTGTAAAAAAATAACAACAAAACACTAAAAATTGGTATGTAAATACTAACCACTTTCAGAGGCACCCAATGACATAGTGGCAGAAATCAGTTGTTACACTTTTAACAAACATAAATATTTATAACAAGGCCAATGTCCTCAGGCTTTTGACTCAGGTTGTTAATTTCCAGATTGGTAATTAACTGCTGAAATTATCCATTTGTCAAGAATACATATTACTTTAAAAAAAATAAAACCATTAGTTAAGGGTGAGGGTTCATTATGGAAAACAGTTTGTGTGGTAGACAGTTTCCTAAGCAATTAAAACAGGAAAATGATTCCCAGAGATTTAACACAGACATTATTTTTTCAGAGTATATTCTAATGGTCACAAATATTCTATGTTTGGAAAGAAAGCTTTAGCAGATGGTTTTTGCAGTAGATTAGGGTAAATGGCCTTCAGATAATCAAAGCCTAAATGAAATTAAGATTGCTTATACTGAAAAGGGAAGTTAAAATACCTATAATTTTCTTCCTTTTTTTTTTCAGTCATCTGAGTATTAGATCATATATTATTTCATTGTTAAAACAAAGATATCCCTAGTGGTGATTAAAAAGATTAGAAGCAGACTGACATTATCCAGAGCACTTTAAATTCTGTAAAGGTTTTCTAATGCATTATTTCATTGGACCCTCTCTGTAGAAATTATTGGATATAGGGACCCATTTTCCAAATGAGGAAACTGAGGTACCCATCTTAGGTTAACAAACTTCTTTTTCAGCTGTTAAATGGATCTCACATTCATTTATATACTTTTAAAAAATGATGTTTGTGGGGGCGAAAGTACAAAATCTTGGGGGTTATAATTTTTTTTAACAAACTGCGTGGTTTCAGAATGAAATTTTAAAAGCTCTCATTGGACTAAAGATGGGTCCTGCCAAGAGAAAAATAACTACTACCATTTACTCCCAAAATAGCAACTACTATTTACCCCAAATGTTTAGACAAAATATTTGTCTATCTAGGCTTGCTACTTACATCTGGGTGATTTTTAGTATTTGTGCAATATTTATGGAGATCATGTAGCTCTTCAGTGAAATACAAAGATGGATTGGGGGGAGGGAATAAAAAAATAAAAACCACGTCAACACTCATTTATCCCTTTTCTAGCAACCATGTAGTCTCTGGTTAGTGGATATAGTTGCCCATCTTTGTTCCTCTTTTAATTTCTGTCAAGCACCCTGAATGTCATCGTGAACAAGTGTCGGCTTAGTAAATGTTATTCTGATCTTCTTAATTTTGCATTCATAGACTTAGGTGACAACAAATAGCACAGTGTGGAAAAAACACCCTCTCATACATCAAACTGAAATGCCCGGGGGGCATGTGCCACTCTGCCAGGCTCCTGGAAAATGATATCACCTGCAATGCAGTTCCTGAGAGCGAACCTGAGGGAGCTGCCTTGTCTCCAAGCAGACAAGGAGCAGAAGGCAATATGTAATTAGGTTGGGAGCCTCCCATGGAAACCAACAAGTAAGAGTGGCCGTCTGCTTTTTTCTACTGCAGTTCAGATACTGCAAATGATCACATTAACAAATGACTTTCTCTTTGATAACATTCTATACACTGGGGAAAAAGTTTTCCTTCAGAAAAGGAAAATATTGTTCCTGTTGAACATGATAGAAAACACATATACTGATCACAAAGATATTTACTAAGCTAATTGGAGTACAAAGGTTTTGGAGTAAAAGGGTAAATGGGCTGGGGTTGGAAGGAATAAAAGCTGGACTCTTAACACTATTTCTGTCCCTAACTGGCTGTTCATTTTGGGGCACTCAGTTCATCGGAGGTT
Organism: Myrmecobius fasciatus; assembly: GCA_023553655.1. Classification (NCBI taxonomy): domain Eukaryota; kingdom Metazoa; phylum Chordata; class Mammalia; order Dasyuromorphia; family Myrmecobiidae; genus Myrmecobius; species Myrmecobius fasciatus. The sequence goes on from JAJPUD010003998.1 coordinate 7,621, forward strand.
GTTTCTTCAGCTTCAAAATGAAGAGGCAGGATCAAATGTGGCAAATTTGGTCAAGGTATTGGTTGGCTTGGGTGAACTTTTTTTCTCCTCTTTCTTATAAGGGCCATCTCATTGGCAGAGAGACAACAATGTATTCGGGAAATGAAAAGGATGGAAAGGTGAAAGATAACAATGAAAACTATTGAATGGAAATTTAAAATAAAATGTTCTAAATTAAATGAATGAATGAATACTTCAAGGAAAAGAACATTTCTAATGTTCTAAAATAAAAAAAATTGTTGTAAGGAAATGAATCTCACTTTTAATGTGCTAAAACAAAGTGAAGAAAAAATAAATGTTCTAAAAGAAAGAACAATTTCTACGTTTCTAAAATAAAATGAATAAAAATACAAGTTCTAAGGAAAAAGATATCATTTTTAATGTTCTAAAATTTAAAAAGTTAATGTTCAAAAGATGATTAATTCTATAATGCAACAAGTTTTAACAGAGACTTCTACCAAAAGGAGGCTATAGGGCAGTTAGCAATCTGATTTTGAAGCCACGAAGTCTTGGGCTTCAACTTTGCCTCTCATAGACACCAAGGGACAAGTCATTTAACCTCCCAGTGGCCAAAGAAATTTTTCTAGATGAGCAATTACACAAACATTGATGGAGGTGAGTTGCCTTTCTCAATCCCAGAAGATATCCATAAACCTCTTCCCCCCACCCACCTTTTATTTTTAACTTTTAATACTGGGATGCACAATACAAACATGTGAAACATATGGGCCAAACAGAATTCAACTGGATCTTGGTTTTCCTCCTCTTTATAGAGAAAAGAATGTCAACAGTGAAGCTGTAACAATCCTCTTCAAAATAAAGTATTAATAGTTGGCTTTAAAAATGATTTTACCTACCTTCACATTGTCTGGATGAAGCCCTCCGGGGTGTTTGTCCATATACTGACATAAATCAGTGTGCTAGAAGACAAATCCAAAGGAAAAATGTATTAATATCCCTATGGTTCCAATACAAAGAATCAATAGTGTTCAACTTCCAAGTCTCTGTTAGTTCTGTACAAAGCTCAGGAAAAGGGAGCGGTTCCCTTTTTAGTCCTTACTTTGGCCCTCCTTCTCTCACCCTTCCTTTCACCACCACTGAACTATGTCTTTACCTTCAGGCCCTTAATTCTGTTAAACTTTCTGTGTGTTGGAAGCATTATGTGTGTGGATAATTCTTTAACGTGTCTGATTTCTTTCTCAACTGACATGGACAGCTCACTTATGGCCCCATGTCTTACTTAAAGGCATAATGAACACTTAGTCTACAATCTCATTGTCTGGTATTTTACCCAGGCAGGATGGAAATACTTTTAACTTCTACACAAGATGAAATCACCATAATTAATTTTAAAATAAAAATTATAACATCATATGAAATACTATGGAGTCCATAAATAAAAATATTTATTTCTTTAATTGCAGAGCTGTCAGGTAACAGAATTCAGTCACTGTTTCTTTTTAAGATCAAAAATTGGAGAAACCATTTCAATGACAAATAAGAACCAGCGGCTGCCATTTCTCCTAAAAACACTAGCTACAACTTGGCTTCTAGTAGTATACTTTTTCTCTTTGAAACATTTTCATTTATCTCCTGAAAGAGATTGAAGTGACAAAAGACATTCAAAAACACTATTCATATTTGTCATATTCTCTTCCATGAAGGTCAAGGAACATGGACATAAAAATTATCTGAACACTGAAAAATAGAATGAAAATAAGGCATTTTATTCACTATCATATTAATTTTTATTAGATATAGCTGTTGGCATAAGGGATAACATGCAGAGTCTAGAATCGTAAAGAAGTGAGTTCAAATCTAGTCTCAGACATTAACTAAATATGTGATTCTGGCCAAGTCACCTAACCTCAACTTGTCTCCATTTTCACTGCATAATAGTGATAATAATAGCTTTCCAGGATTGTTATGAGGATCATATAAGACAATATTTGTTTAAAAAAAAAACACAACCCACAGCACAATGTCTGGCACTGCTTTATTTTGCTAAAATTTATGTAGAATATGGGTTAAATTTTTCAGGCATCTTGTTATAAACAGGAATCTTGCTTGCTATAGAATAGATTTGTGTGTATAAGGCTAGTCCATGAAGACACTACTGCAGGAATCTTGTGACTGTCACCAAAAACAGCCTGATGAAAGTAATCAGCATTACTGCAAGCATCCCATGTAATAATGATAATAACTAGAATTTATTTATTATTTAAAGGTTAACCAAGTCCTGTACAAATATTATCTCATTTAACCTCATAACCCCCAGAGAGAGGAACTTTTATTATCCATATTTTACAGATGAGGAAATTGAGGCAGGAAGAGGAGCTTGCCTAAAATCATGGAGTTAGTAAGTGTCTAAGTCCCCATTTGAACTCCTGTCTTCTTGATTTCTGCTCTGCTACTCTATCCATTTGGCCAGTTAGTTGCCATATAACCTTATCCAACTAATTACAAACAGATAAACTTCAAAGGACTGGGTTTTTTCATTATCACTTAACAACAAACAGTTAAGTTTCTCCCTGAGTTTGAAAAAGAGCTTGTGGTGGAAGAAACATAAGTATAAAATTGGCACTATGATAGCATTTCTCTTCAAAAGGCAGATAGATGATAGTCAAATTTAGAAAATCACTGTCTCTGAGCTAAACAGTAACTTAGAGGTACCATTCATACCTGAGAAGAAATCCCCATCAAGTCTAGCCTCCACTTAAAGAATGTGCTATTACTATTTGGACAGTTCCAGTCCTTAATGAAAATTTGCTTTTCTTGACATGACAGCAAAAATTACTTCTACCCATTTCTTGAGCTAAGCAGAACAAAGCTCATTTTTATTCAGCACCAATAAAATAGAAGTGCATACACTGCTAAACCCAGTGAACAGACAGACAATGACTGAGTGAGCATATGTGTGTTTTTCCTTGGTATCCCTAGCATCCATATCATTACACCTGGAACACAATAGGTGTTGAATGAATGATCAGATTTTTCACCAAAGCCATTAACATCTAACTTGAATATTCACCTAGTAAAAAACGCTAAGAATAAGAAACTGAACTGAAAAGGATCCAATATTATTATGAGCTTCAATTTCCTCATATGTAAAATGACAATCAAGTTTCAATTCAACTTTAAACAGGATTCTCTAGTAAAAACTGGTAGCACAAGGCCAAAGTCAGAAATCACATCTCTATATTTGGTTAACAATTAATATAAAACTGATGGGGTGGGAGTTGCTTGTGTTTTTCTTGTGTTAGTTGGTGTCTGTCATGTGAAAACCAAATTATGCAGTGCTATTTTTTTGTTGTTGTTATTATACCTTACATGTACAAGCAGGGACATGCTGGAACTATTTCCATGAAATCTATGGAGGTCAATCGATGTTCTCATTAGTATTTTATCCATGTTTCCAAATTTCTATTCTCAATAACACCCCAGTAATATTCTAATCTGTATTGCTGACACTCCAAAAGCTCAGTCTTAACTAAATCTAGAACTGTTCTTAGGATTCATGGGTGGGTTAGCGACAGGGAAAAGAATAATCAAAAAAGCAAAATCATTAGCTTATATGTATTCTCTACAGGGATCACTTTTTCCATTCTAGTGTCACCATTACTTCCATATCAAGTATCCTTTTTTTTATTGTTTGCAAAAAAGACAATAGAAACACCATAATGGAAAATCAATACTGGGAATATTCCTCACCTCTATTTTTCTTTTTAATTTTTAATCCATTCTGATCCATTTTTCCTTTAGGTCTCCCTCTTCCTCTTTTAATCCTTATGGATTAATACCCCAACTTCCCCAAAATGTAGACTCTGAACACATTTCAGAGTAAATTTATTTCCTGCTTAATGGCCATGTTAGTACATCACCATGCCTAGAGTGGGGGAAATGATCTACCAGAGATTCCCTTTCTATATGACCAGTATTCCTGGATTGATGTTCCTTCCATCCCAGCTACTCTGTGTGCCTGAATTCAGATATGGTATCTAGTTTGGAGTCTTGGGTGGCCATCACAAACTCAGTGGTCATAGAGAAACTTTGTCACCATCCAAGAACTGAATTAGACCAGAAGTGAGGAATCTTTTTTCTGCCAAGGGCCATTTGGATATTTATAATATCACTGGCAGGCCATACAAAATGACCAACTTACAGAACTCAAGCAAGTGAGAGACTGTTGTATCTAGCTTTCAGCTCATCATCACCTACATTTGACTTACCAAAGGATTTCTCGAGCCTCACACAGCCTGTGGGCCAGATGCTCCCTCCAATTCACCTTGTAACAACTCCAGATCTTTGCCCCACTCCCCATCTCCCCACTCCCATCTCATCCATCCCTGCTTTATTTAGGTCTGTCCCAGGAATTAGCATCAAACAGGGGGAGCTTGTGCTCAGCATCCAAGATATTGAACTGCCTGAGAGGTACACATGAGTTCTACAAAGAATACTTTAGACAAACATGTAGCTAGAGCAATTTTGGTCCATATGTAGTAGAATCAGAACTTCCTATGCCTTCCAAGCTAAAATTCTTCCAGCTTCATTTTTAAAATGCTGATGATCAATTATGCAGATTTAATTTTTCTTGACAGTATCAAAGGGAAGTAAAGTACTTAAATTCTTGAGCTGATTTTTGACAATGAAATATTCACAGAGCCTCTCCAGGCATCCGTTAGAAAGCCTTGAAGTGAAGGATCCATATCTCTGTGACTGCTTTCTCTGATCAAATCACCAACACACTGGAGACTAATTCAGACAGCATGACACCAGCAGCTCTCTGTACTCATTCTGCTGAGGGGATGGCACACTATGGACCCATCAATCCATCATCAATCCAGCATCAGACTGAGCTTCAGAATTTCAGACCTTCAAAGGACTTAAGAGATCATCTAGTGTAAAGATTCTTAACTTTCAGTGCCCATGAACTTTCTAACTTTTTAAAAATTACCTTTGATAATAGTGATTTGCCACAATTCATCATCTTGGCAATTTTATGCATCCTATTTTACACACTTAAATATAATATTATTTATATTATAAAATAATATTTATTATTCTGGAATTCATACGTTTATTGGACTTTTGGAGGGTTCTATGGCATACACACACACACACACACACACACACACACACACACACACATACAGATTAAGATCTTTTCTAGACCTCTTCTACATTCTACAAACTCAGAAAGATTAACTTTCTGGCACAAATAATATCAAATGTGAGTAGCCTGATTTCCAGATCACTAGTTTTTCCATCATATGTCATACTAGTCATGGAATCATGATTTGGTTTTGAATCCAACCTCAATCTCTTTCATTGTGATCTTGGATAAGTTATAATAGGTGCTTAATAAATATTTATTGAATTTATTGAAGTCACTTTATCTCCTCAAGTACAAATGCTTCACATCAAGGTAAGTTTATAAATCTTATGAAAGGAAAAAGCATAGGATTTGGAGTTGGAAGATTAAGTTCAAATCCCAGCCTTATCATTTCCTAATGTTCATGGGACAGTTTCCTCATATGTAGAATGAATGGGTTGAATTACTACAGATATCTCTTTCAGCTTTACATTTATGACATAAATGATTTTTTAAAAAGGCAAGGGAAGGAGGATAGACATTTTGTTTGCCTTCCTTAATTTCATGCCCCTTCCTTACCTCTCAATTTTGGGATCCATTTTTCATTCTTTCTTCTCCCCCTTGTACTTTCTCTTATAACCTTTCATTTTTCTTTACCCAGGTCTATAAATTGTTAATTCTCTTCTAAATCCCTTTTTTTGTTTTACTCAAATCTTATGAAATCAATTTCAATGATGAGAGATTGTTGAGTCCAACAGATAAGGAAACTAAATTTCAATTTTAAGAGACATTAAAAAGGGAAAGCCAACTCAGAAAGCATTAAGTATGCCAGGCATTATACTAAGTGCTGTGACTTGCCCAGGGTTACAAAGTCATTATGCATGAGGGAAAAGAAAGAATTTCAACCAAGTCTTCTTGGTTTCAAGACCAACCAAGGTATCTCTCTGTAGGTTTTGTCTGCCTGGATTTTTAGGACACCTGGGTTTATGAGTATATAAATTTGTGGCTTGTGATGCAACATTTCATAGAATTTTTTATGTCAATTGCCAATGAAGTTAAAAAAGACAGAAAGTAATTACTCCAATGGTGATAAAAAGTTTTAACATTTAAACAATGTCATAATGTAGTAAAAAGAGCATTAGTCAATAGACTTGATTTTGAATCTTGATTCTACCATGGCCTGTCAGTGTAATCTCATCCAAGTGACCTACTTTCCATGGACCTCAGTTTTCTCATTCGTACAATGAAAGATTTGGACTAGGTGACTTCTTAAATATCTTTCAGCTCTAGACCTAGGATTTTGTAAAGGATTGTTTTTAGTTGCTATTTTTAAATATTCAGTGTGTATGTGTATGTGTGTGCTGAATAATGTTTCCAATGGTTATGTAGGATCATACAATTTAGAAATCTAACTGGAATTTTCTAGTCTAACCTACTTATTTTAGAGATGAGGGAAAAGGCTTGGAGTGACTCACTTAGTTTCTCAAGGCCATATAGTTAGTAGGAAAGCCTGAGTTCAAATTCAGTGCCTTTTCATCTCAGCAGAGTAGTTAAATGGAAAAAATAAAAAACAGGAGGAGGAAGAAAATTCTGGGTAATCATAACTGACGTCAAAAAAGAAAAGATTGGTGACTGATTATATATCTGCTCTTCAAGGACTGGCCTAGCTAAGTAAGCTAGTAAGTAAGAAGTAAGCTACCAATGTGCCTGTAGGGTGATTTGTTTTGTGCACAGCCATTCTAGAAGATCATACAATGCAGAGTTTCTCAAAATCTCAGTGTGCCCAAGTGGGGCCAATGCCAGATTAAAAGTAAATAAAACTACAATATAGATAATGCTAATTTCTAAATCAATATTTGTCCTAGAGGGATCCATTTCTATTGGAATTAGCACCATCATTCTGGTGGGTTGAGAGATGTTGCAATATTCTTGGGTGGAGAAATTGTATAACCCTAAAACTGTGGAAGGACAAACCCACAAGTTTATGTATTATTATACTCACGGGGGGAAATAAAGATTAACTGCAATCAAAATTTCAAGTTTGATCATTTGATTTCTGACACTAATAAGTGGGGACTTGGCAGAAAAGAGACTAGATCATAGAAACAAAAATGTTTCCAAAGGCAATAGGTAAGACAGAAAAACTACAAAAAGCAGACATGAGAATTAAGGGGAAAAAAAAACCACCTCTCTGAGGCATATAGCCCAAAGCACACCCATAGTGTGTGGGCCAAGATTATCTCTGAATATTACAATTAATGTTCAAAAAGAAGATACTAAATCATTTAGAATCTATGATTATATTCTTGTCTTCTTTTTTCTTTAATTGATTTTCCATGAAGTTACATTACATCTTACAGGTGTAGAAATCTCCAGTGAGTCAAGTTTTCTTTTCATCACTTCCCAAGCTCGTCACTGATTCCTCATATATGATGTCTGCCACTTGCTCGGTGTCTAGTCATGTTAAGGATGAAGCTCGTGATTTTCATCTACTCATTTTGAAGTCTTTCAGAAGTGTTTCCAAGATATGGCAATAAAATGACAGAGTATTATTTTTGTCCTCTCTCATGAAAATGAAGCCAGCCAAGGTCCTTTCACTAATATATTACTAATTTGGAAATCCTATTGAAGACAATGACTGCCAGAATAATCACATCTTTAAGCATTTGATGTATTTAACTTTCCTTAGTGATATTAGAAGACCCAAAGAGGGTCAGTAATTTTAAGTTTCTGACCACATTATATTAAAATTATATATTACAAGGGTAAAAATAAAGGCTTCAGAAGAAGGAACGTGCTAACACCATTTCGTTCACTTATCTTCTGGGTTTAGCATTTTTCCTGCAATTTTTTTTATGTCTAGATATCTAACATTTTGCAATAAGTACATGGTTGGCAGCTTGGAAAGACAGCTGACCTCTGCAGTGGGCCTCGGGTCCAGCCTCTGGCACAAATTGGTTAGGTGGCCCTCGGCAAGAATCTCTCAGCAACTCAGTAAGAACAAGGGTTCTTAACCTGAGGTCTGTGATTTTGTTACTGTTGAATGCTCTAATAACTATACTTAATAACTTATTCTTCCTTTTTAATTCTACGTATTTTATGTATTTAAAAAATTGTTCTGATCAGGCAGGGTTCATTCCATGGCTCATACAAAAAAGTTTTAATCTATACTTAAAGACTTTAATTTGCAAAGCACCAAGTAAAATATTATCTGAACTGATGGGAAGAGCTGCCTCACCAAAAGTTCACCAAGTGTTTAGGAAATCACTGGTCAGAAAGGAAGCAACAGAAAACAGGCCCAGATTTGGGCAGGAGCAAAGGGATCAAGAGACCAATTCTCTCAGCCCCTGCTCTGTCACTGGCTAGTTACCTGGCCTTGGACAAAAGACTTCTCTGTCAGGCTCATTTTCCTATTTGTAAAACAGACCAAGTAAACTTAGCTTCCCTTCCAGTTCTAAAATCCTGAGATCAATGGATTTAGGAAAATCTGTATGCTATTGGAATGGGAAATATTCTGGATAAAAAAATGCTGTAAATAGCTCTTCTTCTCAGGAAGCTAAGTGGTACAATGGGCTGAGACTGCTGCCACTGTTACTGTGCTACTGTTATTGCTGCTGCCACTGCTACTACTGCTAGTGCTGCTGCTGCTACTACTACTGCTAGTGCTGCTGCTATTGATGCTGCTGCTATTACTACTACTGCTACTACTAATGCTGCTGCTGCTGCTGCTATTTCTACTACTGCTACTACTACTACTACTACTACTACTACTACTACTACTACTACTACT
>JAJPUD010003998.1:18163-31043 GCA_023553655.1 Myrmecobius fasciatus
AGAGAGAGAGAGAGAGAGAGAGAGAGAGAGAGAGAGAGAGAGAGAGAACGAGAACACAGGGAGATAGAAAGAGACAGAGATAGACAGACAGACAGGAAGGCAGACACAGATAGAAAGAGACAGCCAGAGAGAGAAAAAGAGACAGAGAGGAGAGATGAAGAGACAGAGAGACAGAGACAGACAGATAGAAAGAGACATAGATAACCAGAGAGAGAAAGAGAGACAGAGTCAAAGAGAGAGAGTCAGAGGTCGGGAGAGGGAGGAAGAGAGGGAGAGCTCATGCCCTCTAAGTGTTTACAAAGATTTAAAAATCACTGAAACTCAGGCAACAACTGCACATGTTCCTCCATCCTGGCAGTTGTGGGGAGGGTGAGTCAACACGGGCATAGCTGGGACAGCATGGCCAGCCTTTCCCTAACAATCATATTATTACAGTTTACTCCTAATTAAATTAGTCATTTCTTCCCCCCATGTAATCTAGTGGCTCTCTCGTTCTTGGTCCGGATAAAGCTCATTGAGACTTTGGCGAGCTCTAATTCTGCCTAATTGCTTTCAGCTGTCATTTGGGAGGCCGGGTGCACGGACAGCCCGGGGCTGCTGAATGGGACAGGGAGGGTTTCCAACCCCATTCCCATCATGTTAAGCCAGACAGGGGAAAGAGTTCTTCCATCAAAACAAAAACTGGACTATTTGGCTTCTGGCAATGACATCATGCAGCAGACAGATAGCATTGTCTCACTGAGGCAGCAAACCATTTTTCTCTGGTAAAGAGAAACCTTATTATTTGTGGCCTAGCAAGTTCTGAGGAGTGAAATAGTTTCCCCATTGCTACAACTAATTCTCAAGTTGAAATTTGTAAATAATAATAATATAATTATAATAAGAGATTTCAAAATGAATTATTTTAAATTAAAGATGGTGCATTTCAAGTATAACCAGAATCTCAGGGAAACTAACTTTTTTAATATAAATTTCTCTGACATCTTTTTATAGATATTATTTACATTTCCCCCATGTATACTTCCCTCTTCTCCCTCCTAGAGATTTATATAGTTCATCAATACTAAACAACGCATCCAAAATTATCTGATGTTATTTGTAGTGTTATATATGGATAGTATCATTCCCTGACCTCCACACTGAAGAACCAATGTTATCTCCTCATATCTCCTCTTCAGAGGGCAATTGTTTTCTTATTGGTATTTTCCTTTCCATTTACTTTAAATCATTGTACATACTGCTTTCCTAGTTCACCATCAATCCATTTGAATCTTCCTATGTTTCTTGGTATTCATCAGTCATCATTCCTTATGGGACAGTGATATTCTACTACATTCACGTACCACAACTTAAATTTAATCACTCCACAAATGATGGGAATCTACTTTACTATATTAAAAAAAGAATTTTCATAAATATTTTGGTTGACATGGATTTCTTTAAAAAATTACTTTCTTTTTTGGCACATGTGCCTAGAAATAGAATCTTTGGTTGAAAGGGTTTGGAACTTTCTTAGCCTAATTCTAAAAAGCTTTCTGAGATGGGTGGCTGAAATTATAGCTCCAAGAACAACACAGTAATGAGTGTGCCTGTAGCCCACTAACACTGACTTTTCAATGGCAAAATGTAAATCAAAATAACTGCAAGTTTTTACCTCATATTTTGTCATGAGGTAAAAACCTGTTGCTATTTTAATTTTTATTTCTCACTAATGTGCCTTGGAACATTTTCATCTGACTGCTAATAGTTTTCAGTTCTTATTTTGAGAACTGTATGTCTATGTCTTTTTACTACACATCTTGTTCAAGCTGTAGGCAGCTTGGACTGTTGGAGAATCTTAGCTTGTAGGTAGACATAAGGAGAATGTGTAAAAACGTTCCATTTCTTCTCACCAGAGAAAGTATTATCCAACACTGATCCCAAGGCATCTGGTAAACCATTTCCAAGTCCCTCGATGACAATTTTGAACAATCTTAAGTAATCACTTCTAAAATACATTTCATACAGTTTGTTTTTCATAGCTAATTGATTCTCATAGAGTTAAGCAAAGAATAAAAAGCAAAAGAATGGGATGTTCTAATCATACAAAGATCTCATGGATTTGTAAGAAACAAATAAAATAGGGTAAAAGGTAGCTTGAGATAATGGAGAGAGAGCCACAGTCAATAATGAAGACCTGAGTTCTAGTCCCACATCTTAATATTTATCAATGACCCTAGACCCTTAGAATTCTTAGACAACTCTTCAAGAATATAAATTGCAGAAGAGATTGTAGTCTACATTTGTAGAAGATGTTCCACACTGGGAGCTCCTGAAATGATGACATCATAGGGCTAGTCAAAACAAGCAAAGAAACTGTTTTTTTAAAGGCTCATTCCAATTCATGGCTCAAGGAATGAGTTAAAATAGAAATTAGTCCACCTTCAGTTCTCTTCCTTCACTGGAAATTCCCTCCATATATACCCTGTGAAAAACTGAGAAGGGCAAAGGAATAAAGATTCACTTTTGAGGGAGTAAGAAAATTAATTAGAAGAAAAGGAGGGGAAAAGAGTAATGGAAGATGAGTGAGGAAAAAAGAAGAGGGAGAGAAAAGTCCTGTATTGAGGACAATTCTGACAGATTCAGAAAAAAATGGAAAGAGCTACCCTTTGATAATACTGGATTGCTAGGGAGAAGGCTAATATATTTGCTAGATACTGGATATCTATCTGAAAGTATCAGATTTTTAGTTATTATTACTACACTGAAAAGTAGAGGGCAGGAAGGGGTTAAAGGTCCAGAATTCAACCTAGATTATATCTTGCATATGTATAGAATTTTAAAATTTACAAAAATGTTCACAAATACCACCATTATCTCATTCTATATCCTCAGAAATCCTATGTACTACACACAAGAATTTTGTAGAGGTTTTTTTTTTTCCAAATTATTATTTTTTATAAGACAGGTTGTTATCTTTTGGATAATGACTCTGATTTCACTCATCTAGGGAACTCCCATTATGGAAACTCCATCCCTAGCTATAAATTGGCAACTTTTTTTATAACTTACAATATTAAAGAGTTGGCCGGGGGAAGTTAAGAGGATAAATGATTTGGTTGTGGTCACACTGCTGCCATGTATGAGAGGCAGGATCTGAAATCAGGTTTAATTAACTCAAACTACATTGCTTCTCATATGCCATCTATAAGGCAGGGAAAAGAGATGAATAGACTATCAACTGCAAAAAACTAAAACTCTAGCACTAAGTTATTGTGTTGTGATACAAACAGGGCAACATTTACTTCTCTTGTGTCAGGGCTTCCCTCAGTTGTTGGGTGAAATCCACATGTTTTCAGAATAACATCTTTAAATGCACAAAATAAAATTCATAGAGTTACAAAGGAAACTAATAATTTTGAAATAATTAATATAATATTATTTTAAGTTCATGGGATCCAGATATAGACAAAGAACACACATACAAAAAATTACACCTCAGATCTACAGAGACATTTCTTCTTCAATTTTTTATAGAAATATTTACCTCAGAAGCCATGTGTATTATGTTAAAGCCATGCTATAATTTCATAGAAAACCCAACTATTATGCTATTTAGACAAGAGTTGGAAGCAGGGCAGAGAAAATTTTGTCAGTCTTGACCAGTGGTAAAAGAGTCAAATAGCAATAAAATGATTTCACTACTTCCCTCAATTTGATGCTCTCATGCAACCTTCAAAGCTACTGAACTCTTCTACACTCTGTAAAATAGTTCCAATTTTGCTAGTAGGATAATTCAAAAAGCAAATTTGAATTCTTCAATCCAAAATATAAATGATCATAATTTCTAAACCAAAATTGGGACAAATGGTTTAACCAAGGAATGTTCCATTTGCAAAGTCTTTCTTAAAATATACTTTCTATGCTCGAAACTAGAATTGTTCTGAGAAATCTAGGGCATATAGTGTATTAACAAAAGTACATGCCCTAAAAATCCCTAACATGACAGGGTATCAGTCCTTGAAAAGAAAAAGTTAAAATAAGATTTACAAAAGAATCTTTATGGCCATAAGATACTGTCTTAAATAAAAATCAATGAAATTCTGTCCTGGAGACTCCCCTAAGCAGCACAGACCATAGCATTTCTCAGTTTTTACATACTTCCTTTGTTTTGTTCTCTCCATCAACCAACTTCCCCCCCCCACTTCAGTACTCCCACCACACCAGTAACCAATCAGCAGCACTGGATTCCAGACAAAAAGTTCCTTACAGTGTCTGAACCTTGAATTTTCACAGCAAAACTTTGAATGAGTGAACAAGTGGATAGGAATAGCAAACAGAATAGGAGGTTTCTTTTCCAACTTTTGCAAACTTAAGACTAAAATAAAGAATTAAAAGTTAAAATATAGGTTAGGTTATCCTCAAACGTCTGAGTTTCAAAATATTTCCTAATAAAGTTACATGATATCTATTTTATTCTTTAATTTATAATTAAATGACAACTTAGTTTCTTTCCAGTTTCATCATTAAAAAAATAATAACAATAATTTACATAAAGGATATACTACATATGTACGTTTGTGTGTTTTTGTTTTTGTTTTGTTTTGTTTTTTTAAACAACTTTGGGACAGGACCTGTGATTTTTTTGGTGCAAAGATCTGGTAAAGAAACTCCTATCAACCCCATTCTATTAGACCAGAACCTTCTATAGAAGTTAGAATTCTAGTGAAATTACCTGGGATATTGAAAGGTAAAGTGATTTTCCTAGAGTCATCCACCAGTCTGCATCAGAAGTTGATATTGAATCCTTGTCTTCCAGATTCTGAACCAGCCCTCTATACACTAATCCTCTCTGCTTATATGATGATATATACATATATACATGCACATGTTATGGAGAGAGAAAGAGTGAAAGTGAGAGCGAGAAAGCAAGAGCAAGAAAGGTGGGGGGGAAGAGAAGGGGACAGAGAGAGAGAGAGAGAGAGAGAGAGAGAGAGAGAGAGAGAGAGAGAGAGAGAGAGAGAGAGAGAGAGAGAGAGAGAGAGAGAGAGAGAGAGAGAGAGAGAGATAGAGAGAGAGAGAGAGAGAGAGAGAGAGAGAGAGAGAGAGAGAGAGAGAGAGAGAGAGAGAGAGAGAGAATATGAGAAGGAAGAAGGGAGAAAGGGAAGAAGGGAGCAAGGAAGAGAGGAGGGAAGGAGGGAGGACAGTAGAGAAGAAGGGAGGGAGGAAGCACTTGTGAATTCAGACTTAGTTTCCAAATCATTATCTACAAATCATGTAATTGCTCTGGGTCTCAGTTTCTACAAGTGTAAAATCAGAATAATGATATCTATAGCACCTATCTGAAAAATGAGTTAATGTAAAAAATGCTTTGAAACCTTAAATTATATAAACTGTATGTATATAACTAATATGATAAACTATATAACTATATAAATTATGTAACTAAATTATTTAAACTATAAATATTAACTAACTTATTTAGTTAAACTATAATTAATATTAACCAATTTGTTATTATAATCCACTATTATTATTATTCGCTTTCTAGTTCTGACTGTTATTGACAGCCTGTTGTGATCTTAAACAAACTATTTCTATTTTCTGGGTTTCAATATCCTTAACTTTAAAATGAGACTTATGGACTAGACATTCTCTCTGATCCTTACAACTGCTAATATGTTAGGGGTCTAAGTCACGCCTCATATAATTTCCCCCACTCTTCCTTTGGTCTTTCAAGCTTCATACATCATCACCCTTGACTTCCTTTCCCTTTCAATGCAACTATCAGCAGGACTTTGGGCCTTTAGGATGAAATTTTCTAGTGAGAATTAGTTATAATATTTAAGATCCAACCCTCCTTTGGTTATAATTTTCTTATTCAAATTACAATACTTAAGATGGGAAACAAAGAAGAGAATGGTGTTTGTGTGTATGTGGGCTTTTTTAAGACATCTATTTTCTGTTATTCAAGTCTTCCTCTTTAAAATAGTCATCTTCCTTCTTACTAGAGTTAACAAAAAGTGGGAGAAAGCATGTTACTAAATTTCTGAAGAAACCATGGGATGGAAATTCCCAGAGCTTGAATAAGAATAAATGTAGGAAGAAAAACTCATAGACATTTTGAATTTTTGAAATTGTAATTGTCTTGAAAATTATTAATATTACAATTATTATTATTTGTTTCACTGTGGCCTATTTTAAATAGGAACTAAGCATCTATATAAGCATCTGTTTGGGATTCATGCAGTATTTGATGGGGGCATATATGCCTTATACTATATGTTAATTAAAATGCATGCTTCATTTCTCTAAATAAAAATCAGTGTTCTGAAGACTTAACGAACCTTGAAAGCAAGAAATTTGCTTCATACTCAGCAGTAGAATCAGCTTTCATATTCAGATTTAAATTTAAAGCTTACTACTCTTGTAAAATAGCCATTTTATTCTTAAAAATAAGTAGGCTTCCTTCCATTTTAAAATTCCACTAGGCACATGTATCAAAATAATTACACAATGATAATCATTTCACCTCATAATCAAATCACCAAAACAGGGAAAACAAAACATTAAGCTACCAATTACCAAACCTAAAATTTCTCCTTCTAGACAGGAAAGCTGACAAAGGACTTCAGACCTTAAGCCTCAGGTTTTGGGTTGTGGGTTTATAAATAAATAACTTAAAATGAGATAATCCATGTCATTTCCAGTTCTATAATGTTTTAATAAGCTCAGGCCATAGATAATTATCAAAGGTCTCTATACTTAATTCACAAGCACCAATATGAAAATAGTATTTAAGTATATTTTGTTTTACTGTTGTTTTGAGATACAAAGCATAAAAGGGCTCTACGGTATGATGTGTAGAGTAAGTTATACAAAGGAGAGAAAGGAGGATGGTGGATGTAAACAGGCTGAAACATGATTAATCAAGGATTGCTTAGAATAAGCAACATAGAAGTTAAACGAAAAGAAAAATAGAAGAGTCAAGTAGGGAGACTAAGGGATGATTGATCAGCAGCATTACAATCCACACAATTTAAAAATATGATGACACATAAATATTAGATGAAACATCCTTTTGTCCCTGCCCCATACAGGATGTACAGAAGAAGGTGGCAAAGAATCTCCCAGAAAGGGTGGTTAAAGGGGAGTTCTGATCTCTGAAGGGAAGATCCAAGTTTTGGGTGACATCATGGATGCACTGTAAGAATCATTTTGTGCCTTTTGAATGGTTTGACCAATCTTCAGTCAGAGAAGACAGCCATAATGTTCCTTTGAGACTATTCAAAATAAAAAAGGAGCTGGAGGTGGAAGGAATGATGAGTTATTATAGGTCTATTATAGATTAAAGCAAAGGGAAAAAATGGAAACTATGAAATATTACCTGCAACAATTATCACAGAATTCTATATTTTGTCACATAGAGCTAGATTTCTAATTTTTCTCCCATTTGAAGAAGGGATCATTCCAGGTGACTAGAATTATAAATTTTCTTTCTATACTAATCTTCAACTTTGCCAGATGGCAGATAACTTTTTTGCTGGAATTCTACCCATATCATTATAAAATTACTTGCACCATCAAACAAAATATTTAAATTAGAAGAGATCTCAATGGCCATCTACTAGAGCAACCTATTTACAAAACAAATCCCAAAATCATATATCCAACAAACAGTCTGCCAATGTCTTGAAGACTTCCAAGAAAGGAGAACAACATGATACACAATAGAGAAATCAAAAAACAAACCAATTCAAAAAAACAGTCCAATTAAAAGGCAAAGATTCTATCCACGACATGGACATAGACATAATCATTATAAGAAAGAATATGTTTTTTTTTCTTCTAGGAAGTTTTCAGTTTTCACTTTCTATAATTCTCTGCTTTCTTATTCAAAATAGTATCTTTTTAATTCCTCTCCAGATGAGGCATTTTAAGATCTTAATTCCCCCAACAATGGAGTCTAAGCTCTAAATGTCATGTTTTCAAATTATGTTAAATACAAAGAAGTATTAAAACTGGAAAAGACATGGAATTATACTTAAGAAAAAAATTATGTCTATTAAAAAGTGTGCTCTAAACCAACTATATTTTGTGGATAATCACTGTGTTCATTGCATCATGTGCTAAAAGATTTTGTATATTTTAATCACTGATGAGAAAAAGAAAGAAATAATGATTTATGGCAGGGAATATAAGTAATCCAGACTATATGGAATAAAGCCAAGAGAGTGTAGAGATGGCTAGGAATTTCTGATACCTATAAAAGAGAAATAAAATGTGGACACCCAAAAGGACAATAACAGAAACTAATATCAACCACAACCCTTCATGAATTATGGAAAACAATGTCTTTCACAAAGGAGGCACTTAATAAATGCTTGTTAAACTGAACTGAAAACCAATTAGGAAAAGGGAATTGACATTTCTGCTGCCAATTAAGGCAAGGGGATAGATGATGACATAACATGGATTGAAAGGCACCTTATATTCCTTCTATTTTTAAATTTCTTTCATGGGTTTTAGTGTTTTCTCTCTAGCTGCCTCTAAACAAATAAAACTCAGCTCTATCTTTTTGTTTAAATTAAGGAAATAATAAAAACTCTGATATGGAGCAATTCAATCTGTGTTGAATGCTAGCCCTATATCGCCAAATGCCTGATGGACATCTCCTAATGCCTGAGGCGATATGGGTATCTCAAAATCAACATGCCCCCAAAAAAGGACACATCCTCTCCCTAAATAAGGTATTTTTTACCTCAAATCCATGAATTGGTTTTCATATATATATATATATGTATATATATATATGATTTATTTATGTTGATAGTTATATTTTAATATAATTGGCTGCCTTTGCCACTCCATAATTTTATTTTAAGCATTTAAAAATAGTTTTTAAAGAAAAGATTCATCAGTTTCACCTGACTCCTAAAGGAGTCCATAAGAGCCCAAAAATTTAAGAACACCTGCCTTTTATCCACGCCACCTTCAAACGTGCCTCTTTTTAAGATACCAGAACTGCTCCAATAAGGGTCAGAACTTCAGAATCATTCTTGCTTCCCCATATCCAATCAGAATTTACCAATTCTTGTCAAGTCTAGCAGCAGCTGCCACTAACCTATCTAGAATACCTCCTGTATACCACACACTGGGCTAAATGTTTTACAAATATTATCTTATTTGTTCCACAATAATACTTTAAGTGACTTTCACAAGGTCACAGAACTAGTGATTGTTTAAGGTTGGATTTGAACTCAGATCTTCCTGAGCACTCTACTTACATTCCCTACCTGCCTCACACAAATTCTAACACCATAAAGTCTGGCCTTCACTTCTGGGCCCAAATCCCTGTTATCTGCAAAGCTTGTCCTAGATACATGGGCTGATCTCATTGCACAATGGACTATCCATCCAATAGCATGTTCTGAAAGGAATAAAAGACATCTTTCCCATTAACCAAAAAAAAATGAACTAAAATAAAAAGATAGTAAAGACAGAATATCCTAGGGGAGAAGCAAAGGAGTGAGTCAAGAGATCTGAGTGGAATTCTATATCTACAACCTACAAACTGGGGCCATAAACTCCATTAAGTCTTCTCAAAGTCAGAGTGATACACAGACAATCCATAGTCTATGAATTATCCACTTCACAGATCTGTCTTGAGGAAAGCGATTTACAAAGCACTACATACAGTCCGTGTGCAAATAATATTTCTTTTCTCAGTCTAGTAACTAGCAAAATAAAAAAAGGAAACAAGATTAGTTCAGCAATTGGGGTCATTGGGACCACAATTTTTCTTATACACATTAAATGCTTCTAAAATGCCGATCTGATACTCAATTTCTGCTAGAGATGCATGATAAGCAAGTCTCAAGGACCTACGCTTTTTCATTTATTTTGAAAATCACAATAGCATCCCTCTCTGGTCTTTGGCACCAATCCTGTGCTCACTGATCCCAGTAATTACAAGAAGTGCCTGCCAGGACTTTTAGGGTTTGGTCGGGTCCTAAAAGTTGATAAGGATGGGAACTTTCCCTGTTAATATACTTTCTAACTATTTACACATATCCTTGACTTCCTTATGCATGATGGAAAAGTTAGACACAAAACTGAGTAATTCTGCTTTTTTCCCATTTTCTGTAAACACTTCACCATTCCCCCAAGCAGCAAACCTAGTTCTTACTACTCAGAAGACATCAAGATGGTCTTCTGAAAACATGAAATCTCTCCTGATATGTGAGCTTCTTTTTAACTGAAGGGAATACAGTAGTCTTTCCAAGGGCCTTCAGGAACACCCATTGCACCTCATTCCTATCAAGATGGCAGGGAAAGGCTCACCAATTTTAATGTGAGCTTTTCATCAAGAAACCACATATTCTAGAAGGCAGTTAGGAAGGTAGGGGATCTCAAAGTCAGGAAGAATTGAATTCAGATCCTCCTAGCTTTGGTCCTGAGCAAATCATTAAATTTCTTAGTTACTCCATAAAGAAAAACCAGAGGATAAAAAGAACAGCTATTTTACAGGGCTGTTATGGGGGAAATGAGATGATATCTGTAAAGCATTTTGCAAATTTTAAAGTGCTACACAAACACTGTCCATTATTGTCATTCTACTCATCTTGTGATCCCCAGTGTTCCTGACATACAGCAGACTTTTAATAAATGTGTCATCAATGATTTATGAATCTGGCCAACAAGAATTTCAATGAGTAGCAAGTCATTCCTGAAGGTTCACCTTCTTCCCTACTCCCTTATCCTTGTCAAATCTAAAGGGACCAAAAGCATCTGAGATATTACATGGATGCCCAGGGAAACCTTACATTGTGTCTAGGGCATGAAATGATAAAGGTGAAAGGCGGCTGGGAACTTTGAAAAAGTGAATATGGTAGAACAATGTGCCAAAGTAAAGAGGTTTTCAAAGATTTAGAAAGTTAATTCAATTCTTATATTAATCATTAATTATGTCACAAACTTCTAAAAATATCTAATTCTAATGCCTCATCTTGGTATAACAATAGCAGCAGCAACTAACATTTATGTAGCATTTACTACATACCAAGTGCTAAGCGCCTGACAAATATTCTCCTTTAATTCTCTTTTTGTTCTTTTTTTATTGTAGTTTTTTATTTTCACAACATATGCAAGGATAATTGTTCACCACTGACCTTTGCAAAACCTTGCGTTCCAATTCCCTCCCCTTCCCCCCATCCTCCCCTAGATGGCAAATAATACAGTACATGTTAAACAATCTCATTTAATTCTCACAGCATCCCTAAGAGGTGGATGCTCTATTTATCCCCATTTTACAGAGGAGGACACTGAGCCAAACAGGGTTAAGTGATCTGCCCAGGTTTACACAACTAGCCCAGTGTCTGAGGCCATATTTTAGCCCTTTTTGACCTCAGACTGGACCACTTAGCTGCCCCTGAGTGGGACAAGACTCAGCCATGAGGGTGTAAGATCTGTAAAGTCAGCAATGGCAACTGAGCACAGATTTGGCATCAAGGAGGAAGCGTTTCTAGTAGCACAACATATGGAGCACTGAACCTGGCTCCAGGAAGAGACACCTACTACTTGTGTGAGACAGACAAGTCATTTAACCTCTGCCCAGTGCAACTTATTCATTTTTAACAACTGGAATAAAGACAAAACAAGATATCTGTAAAGCACTTGGCAAACTGCAGAACATTAAACAAATGCTTTATCATTATTAGCTACTGTCAAAGAACTAATCAAAAGTTCAGAAAGGGTCATTCAACTAAATCCCACAAAAGAAGACCAGGTAAAGACATTTTCTTGACCAGAGTAATTCAGGAGGCCGTCTTTGAAGACATAGGCAAGCTGAGATTGCAATTGGCGCCAATTTAATCAAGAATTTTTCAGGCACCTGGGATATGTGCACCATTCCCAAATATATGAAATTCAAAATGCCGTGAGATACCATCCCTATCCTCAAGGAACTTGTGATCTAAAGGAAAAAGGGGGAGGGAGGAGGGAGAAGGTTGATCTTTAGATCACAGATGCATACAAATAATTATATTAACAGAAAGAATAAGCTCCCTATCTAGAAGAATTCCAAAGTATTTGGATAACACTGAAAAGAGAGGGGTCCCATTCAGTTGGAGGAAATCAGGAAAGCTTTCACCTTAGTTGGGCCTTGAAAAGGAAGGATTCAATACCATTAATTTCAGAGAATCAGACTAATTGTATATGCTCAAACACTGAGATGATGGCAAAGACAATCTAAAATTTATGATCCCATATTTTAGCTTCCTGCATTTCTCACACTTTGCCATCCACAACTATGGAACACAATTAACACATTGGGTGATATGCATATTGCAAAAGTCTTCATGCACAAAGATATTTCTCTGGTAATTGGAAGGGGTATTGGGTTGTTGTTTTAAATCATACCATGTGTTAGCCTGGGAGATTTCTCCCATTAACAGCATGGCTGAGGGAAGAAACAAATTGAATATTCCTTCCCTGAAAATCATGATGTGAATTATAAATTTATCCTGGTATGCCTAATTATTAAAACCTAATGAAAAGTGCTACCAAACATGCTGAGATCCTTTGTCATTATAGCAAGGGTTTAGCTCAAGAATATATCTTTGTGATATCTCCCACATTACTAATGTTCTCATTCCCTCTTATGGAAAATATTTAACTCTCCAAATATTTTTCCTACCAAATCAAGTCTAATCTGTATATATTTGCTGTTTATTAAAAAAAAAATAAGTGCTTAACTAAACAATGTTCAGATTAAGCTGGGGAGGGAGGGAGGGAAGGAAAAGAGGAAGGGGAAGAGGAAGAAAGAGAGAAAGGAGAAAGGGAAAGGAAAGGGAAAGGGGAGAGAGGAAAAAGGGAAGGGGAGAGAGGAAAAAGGGAAGGG
>JAJPUD010003998.1:39442-52826 GCA_023553655.1 Myrmecobius fasciatus
TCTCTCTCTCTCTCTCTCTCTCTCTCTCTCTCTCTCTCTCTCTCTCTTTTCTCTCCCTCCCTTTTTTCTCCTCCCTCCTTCCCTGTCTCCCTTTCCTCTCCTTCTCCCCTCTTCCTCTCCCTCTTTTCCTCCTTCCCTTCTTTCTTCTCTCCCTCCTCCCTCTTTCTCTTTCGTCTCCTCCCCCCTTCCTCTCTCTCCCTCCCTCACACCCCCTTCCTTTCTCCCTTCTTCTCTTTCTCTCAATCTTGTCTAGTGTACAAAATAGATAGAGACAGAGGAGAAAGACAAAGAGAGAATTTCCTTTAAGAAGCCATCGTTCAGGGGCAGCTAGGTGGCACAGTGGATAGAGCACCAGCCCTGAAGTCAGGAGGACCTGAGTTCAAATCTGGTCTCAGACACGTAACAGCTATGTGACCCTGGGCCAGTCACTTAACCCCAATTGCCTCAGCAAAAAAAGAAATTCTTCAGATCTTAATGCTATCGTTCAAATACATAATATAAGGTCTATCAGTCCTGAAATGATCCTATATTTCAAAGCACACATCCCTTTTATAACAATAGTCTTGGAAGGAAAGCTTATGTTGTTATAAGAATGTCCTTCAACATTTGAAGCTGAATTTCTTTTACTTACCACATATTCAAACACAAGTGTCAATGTCTCCTTGGTGTGGATGATGTCATGAAGTAATACTATATTGGCATGCTTCAGTCCTTTTAATAGAGAGGCTGCAAAAAAAATGGATAAAAAAAGGGAAAATTACTTTACAAAAATCATGTCTAGAAAAGGTAAAAGCAATGTACAAGTTCACATGTTTCAAGGTGATTTAGGTTCGCTCCTTCACAGATTAATCAATCAGCTATACTAATAAATGCTATCTGCATAAGTCAAGAATAAACATTGAAAGAATAGGAACAGGGCAGCTAAGTGGTACAGTGGATAGACCACCAGCCCTGAAGTCAGGTGGACCTGAGTTCAAATCTAGGCACTTCCTAGCTGTGTGACTTGGGCAAGTAACTTAATCCCAATTGCCTCAGCAAAAAAAAAAAAAAAAAAAAAAAAAAAAAAAAAAAAAAAAAAAAAAAATTAAAATAGAATAGGAACCAAATAATTTGATTTCTAGGAAAATTTCAGAATTGGTCTTATACATATGAGACATACATACACATTAACATGGCAAAAAGCAATATTTTCTTTTGGATCGAACCTATGATTTTACTTATATATTGATTTTGCTGGTATAAAGAAACAGGGAAAAGATAGACAGGCACAGACACATCTTTATATACACTAACCTCTTACTAAAAATTAGCATTTTCTGTAACATTTATAACATTATTTTGACAAGATTTGGAGGTGTCACTCAATTGCAATAGGAGTTCATGGCAGAAAAAAAGGCTAAGGGGCAGAGAACTGAATAACTTGCTCAAGTCATTTAGACAACATGGGACTCAGACCCAAATCTTCCTTACCCAAAGGCCAACTCACAAAGCCATATCACAAATGGTCATCTTAAATTTAAACGAAATACTTGCCAAAAAATTTGTGGACTCAAGTGCTTATATACTAATCAATCTTTTGCTGAACCAAGTTAAAACATATTAATTATATGTTTAATTATATATAAAATGTATATAATTATGTAAATGCATAAAATATTTATAAAGATATCAAAATTACAAAGGTCAGGAAAAATCCATAGGAAGGATAGGAAGAACTTATATAGTCATATAAGTTCTGAAAGTACATTTGCAATATTCTTATAGTGATCATTAATTTGAAGTTTTTTAAAAAATAGACAGTGCTCTTTTTTATTCCATTAATCACTTTCCAATGATACTCCTCACTCTGTTCCCCTACACTACAACTCTCCCTTCTAACAAAAAAGTACAATTTGCCCGTCTGAAAAATAGGTGCCTCACTCCATATCGAACGGTTCATCACCCCTTTGCCAAGGTGCTTCTCCAACAATTCTCTAAAATCCCAACTGGTCACTACAGTGGTCAATGGTCTGAAGTTTTTTCATCTTGTTTTCTTTTGCATTACAGGGGTTATTATGTAATTAATTACTGTTCTTGTTCTGTTTGTTTCCCTCTGAATCAGTTCATTCAACTCTTTTCTTAGTTCCTCTAAATACTTCAGGGACATTATTTCTTGCAAGGCAAAATCTTGTTCTTGTTCAGTCTGTTCAGATATTCTTCAATTAATGGGACTCACTTTCTTTCCAATTTTTTGCTTCTACAAAAAGTGCTGTTCTAAACAAAAAGCTCCCTTCTTTATGTCACCAGTCTCCATAAAAGAGAAAACTAGCCCCTCAAAAATGAGCTAAACAGAATTCCTACCATCTTTCATGGCATTAAACATTTCAAGGATAAAAGCCAGGAGCTGCTTCTGGCTACAACATTTATTTTAGGGAGGCCAGACATCTTCCCATTTTTCCCTTTAGCCAGTAGCAGAAAACTTTAAGTAAAACAAACCAATCCATCTCTGGAGTCTGTCTAGGATTTACACACTAGTGAGGCTTCCTAGTAAGGTGTTAAATGGTAACAAGACCACACAGCTTTAAGCAAGAGCTCACTTACGATCTCTTAAATTTAAAGGGAAAAAAAGTGAGCTCAACCAATCTCTCACAATTTAAAAATAAATGTTCACTGAACCAAAGCCAAGGTTTTAGAGTCAATTCTTAACTGTATACATGTTCTCTTGTTCTAGAAATTTATACTTAATCACAAGAAGACGCCTCTCAAAACAGCTTTAGTCACAAGGAAGACTATGGGAGAGTAGGGAGCTCCACCTGGGAATCATTGCAAGGATGTTTCCTGTTGAAAAAGAGGGCAGTGCTGTATCCTGACGGGAAGTTTTAATTCTGCCCCTTTGTAACATTCTAGACCCTCATTTCTTCATCTGTAGAATGATGTGGTTGGACCCAGAGAACCTTAAAAGTTCCTTATAAATCTATGCTTCTCTGTATCAGAAGCATTATTGCCAAATACAAAAGGCAAAAAAATATAAATCCCAAAAACTTTACAGAGAATCTAAAATTCAAATGTAAAAGTTGGATTACTGAAGTCCTAAAAAGATCATTAATTCTTAGGACTTAAATTACTTTATATAACTTTGATATATAAATATATATAATTATAATTTTATGCTCAACCAAAATGTTTAAATAAAAGCATTTACATTACAAAGTCACTTTAATACAGATATCCAGAAAATGATGTATAAATCAGTGATACAATGAAATCAAAACATGACACCTTAAAAGAAGAAAAAATTCTCAAAGTCAGCTTAATTCACTTAGCATTGTTCATTGCTATAATTATTCAGTCTTGTTTCCTTCTATTATTCAAGGAATTCATAGCCCTTCAACAAGGAAGGATAGCAGCCGCCAAGGGCTCCTCAGACAACAGCTGCAGATGGTAATGAGGGAACAAAATTCAAAGGTGCCCTATGTAGAATGGACTGTGGGTGCTGCATGGAGATCAGCAGCAGTATCCATGATATCACTTTTGAAAACTAAGGTCAAGATTCCATAATCAGCTAAAGCTTGGATGCTATCAATTTGCAAAGAAGAATTAATAAGATAAGAAAAGAGATTGTTCTCAGAGGTCCCAGTCCAATTCTGCAAGCTCTGATTCTCTAATATAAAAGTAAATAAATAAGGTGAGATATATTCCCAGACTGATAAAATAGATTTTTAAGTACATTTTTTTAAAATAGATCATTTTGTGGTCAAGTCAGAAGTAGTGAAACAGATTATCGATAACCTCAGGCTCAATGCTGTAGCCAAACCGATTTCCTGTGGGTTATAGTTCCAAAGGTCACCCCCCCCCACAGGACTCTTTATCACAAGCTTCTTTTCCCCGATAATCGCCTTTCTACCCTCACCACTTATCTCTCTAAAAGGTTTCTCATATCTCAGGGGTTTATCTTCCTAACCAACATCTCCCAGAGTACATAAAGACTAGGTTAGCCCTACTATTTCCTTTAAATTGCTTTCCACTACCATTCATCTTAGGAGACAGGGAGGAGCGTGGGGTAGGGTGGGATAGTGGGTATTTCTTGAGAGCCAATAACAAGTCAATTGATATATGGTAAGCACAAAGTATTTTTCTTTTATTATAATGCTGGTGTTCAAGAAATAAAATATCTGAAGTTCTGATTTTTCTCCTAGACTCCATGTACATTTAACACAGATTTTAGGTTTGGAAGGTATCTGTGCACACATTTGCACACACAGATACACACAAAGAGCCATATTTGGACCTGAAAGCCTGCCCATTTCCTTGGAGATTAACAATGCATTCTTACTCGGAAATGGATGAAGCCACTAATTTAAAAGCTGACACCAGGAAAATGGCACTCAGGGGCAAAAAACAGCCCAGAAAATCTATCAACATCAGAGTATGTGACAGACCTGACTGACTTTGAAGCTGCCAAAGCAGCTGCCATTGGAGCTTAGTAAGGAAGGAGGCAGATATCCCAGCTCCTGCTGATCTCAATGCAAGTTAGTCTCCAGTGGACTGCCAAGTCGATCCAATGATTATCACTTAGAAGCATGTTTGCCTCTTCAAGACAAATACTGTCAAAATAATATTTAAAGCAATCATAACAGTATCAGATATGCACGCAAAAGTCACTTTTGTTGTTTATACTGAACATAAATTATGCAGTATTAATTTTCCAGCTCTTTTGGACCTGCCATGAAATTTTAGGTAAACAGATGGTTAGCATTTTTAATTCATTTCCCTGGCGAGTTTTGAAAAGTTCTAATAGTACATGATGTAAGAGAGACTGGTAATTAGGATTTGGGATCAATACTATTGTTTTGGCTTTCAAGCATTAATGTCAATCCAGTACAAAAAACTCTTACAAAAGACAAATAAATCCCAGAACACTGTTGGCAATGGGTTGCTGCAAACTAAACTGGACCTGCTTCCTTCTGATGACTTCTCTCGGGCTGGTAGCCAAGCTGGAGTCATCTCCATTTGGGAAGCCACCCTGAAATCATAGTGGGAAGAAATCTGAAATCATTTCTGACTGGGTTTGGAAAAAGTGAGTTACAATAATGTTGGCCGGCTCTCCATTTTGCAACTGCAAATCTGCTTCTTTTCAACTCCATGAAGAAGAGACCCCTTTCCCAGGATAAGCTGATCCCCTAAAACCCCCATATCATGAAGTGTAATTCAACCCTAGGTAACAACACCTCCCCAACTCCCTCAGCTTCCTCTGACAGGAGGGAGTTGTTGTTGCTCAGTACTGGCTGTTCTTTGTGACCCCTTTGGGGGTTTATGGAAGAGATATTGGGGTGGTCTGCTATTTTCTTCTCTAGCTCATTTTACAGATGAGGAAACTGAGGCAAGTAAAGTTAAGAGCTAGCAAGTGTCTGTGGCTGGATTTAAACTTAGGAAAATGTGACTCCAGGCTTGGCACTCTATGAACATGGAGCCACCTTTTTTTTTTTTTTTTTTTTTTTTTTTTGATTCATACATAAATTGGATTTAAATGAGGCAGAACTGCACGAAGTTGTAGAGCCTCCACTGTCCAGTCAAGACAACTGGAGATGATTCAAGAGATGGATGACCTTGGCAAGCTCCAAATGCTCCACAACACCTGCTTCCCCTGCCTTCACTGGGGTTCAGGGAAGACTAGTACCTCGGGAATGAGGGTGTCCACCTGAGTCACCTAACTCACCTAACTGTAACATGCACAGTAAACCATTTCAGCAGATGAGCTAAACCAAGCTGAAGGTAATCAATGGATATCAAACCCTACCGTAAATTAAGGGGATGTTCAACCCAATCAAGTAAAGAGTTCCCCTGATGGAATGGGCACTGATGAGAACAATTTCTTCCAATAAGTATAAAGGAGCCAATTACCCCCAGATTTGTGGGGTGCTGGGAGACAAGGAACTCTTCCCTAAGCTCTAATTTATATTCTCTGGTGCCCTCCTCTTGTTCCCCACTCAATCCTGTCTTTTGAGCTTCCTTTTCTGTATAGCCTAATATCATAGATTAGAATCTCACTGAGGGCAGGCAACATCTCTTTCTCTTATTTGTACATACAGAGTTTAGCACAATGCTTGACACATATTAGGGATTTAATAAAAATTTACTGAATTGAATTAAATTGGATATATTTGCTTACCTTAATGTAAAAACTGAAAAAACTGACCTGCATTAAAATTGAATTTGGGTACATATAAATTTCCTCCACCAAAAGATGTTTTTAACAGCCAGTCTTATAAAGCTGTATAAATAGCTTCTTGCCACTTAAGAAGGTTTCGTAAATTAATCATATTTTTTAGAAGGACATTCAGCTCTACTTTTTCATCTCTCCAGTCCTGCCTCAGAGATGTCCTGTGTCTTCTGCACAATTAGTATCCCAAATATTGTTGTTCCCTCCTTGACCTTGAGTGGAATACATTCTGTACATAGTCCTATGTGTACATGGTTCCCCTTTTACAATGTGAATACTTTTATCTCTAACACTTAGGCACAGTGCACCAGACATAACAAGCACTTGATAAATGCTTGCTGCTTGGCTTATCAATTGGTGCTTTATTTAACTTTACCCTTCTCCTCACCTTATATTGATGAGTTAAGAAAACATGCTAATTCCACCATTATAATTTCTCATAGGCAGTCCTTCTTCTCCATTTCCACTACAAACATCCTTGAATTTTTTTTTATTTCAAAATACCTAACAGTTCTTTCTGCAAGTCTTGACCCAAGTCTAATTACCATCTTACCCTTATGCTGTTGCCAGAATGATCTTTCAGAGCAATATACCTGCTCATGAAAGTTTAAAGTACTCCCTACTATTTGTCAAGTAATATTAAAATTCATGTTTTTAAATACATTATAAGTCAATAGTCTACCTTTTCAGCTTTCTCTCCTCTTACTCTCTTCTATACTTGCTATATCACAGTCAAATCAGCTCCTAAATACAAACCTGCACTCTTTCAACTCTTGTGTCTTTCTTCACACTATTCTGTATATCAAGACAATCTATGTATTCTCCATCAACCTGGATAGTACTAATCCTTCCACATGGATTTCATCTTACTTCATTTTTAAAAACGATTAATTTTGAATATTAAATATCCATGCAACCAATTAAATCTGCTTCACAACAATTTTCATTTAAATCTATAAATTTATACCCATAAATGTCATAACAAAATATGTCAGTCACTCCTGACAAGTCTCTATCATGAAGCTTATTGTATACGTTTTTCTGTTCATTAATTCCTTCCCATCTAATTTCTAAAGTGCTTTAAGTCCATGATCTCATTTGATCTCATTACGCCACTTTACATTTATATTGTGCTTTAGTGTTCTTTTTTTATTGTTTCTCCTCAGGGTCCCAGAAAATGAATAACAAATTAAAAAAAATGTTAAAAACCAACTCAAAACAACAGCAGAGAGTCTAGCAAATTTCCATATTGGTCATTACCAAACATGCATTTCTCGTTCTCAATTTTAAATCAATTATTTTTCTGGCAAGAAAGAGGTAAGCTGCTAGATGGTACCCTGGATAGAATGCAGGGCCTAAAGTCAGAAAGATCATATGCTTTTCAACTTTTCTTTGCTGTTATTCACTAAGTTTTTCTCCAAATTTTGTTCACTTTGTATCAGAACAGAGGGCTTTTTTTCTGAAAATGTCTACTTTATTATTTTTTATGGTATAATAAATGTTATATTCCATATACACATACCACAATTTATTTTGCTATCCCTCAAAAGGCGAGTCTCCCTTATCTTCTAGTTTGGAGTTATCATAAAAAGAACTACTATAAATATTTTTGTAGACATGGGTTCTTTTCATCTTTCTTTTCTTTGGAGTACAAATCTAGTAGTCATATATTTGTATCAAAGAACATGAAGAAACCAATTCATAGCACCTCCAAACAAGTGCCTGTTTTCCAGAAGCCCCTCCAAGTATTATTATTTCTTCTTTTGCCATTGTTGTCAGTGGATATAAAGTAGAATACTGGAGTGGCCTTACTTTGCATTTCTCTAATTATTAATTATTTGAAGCATATTTTCATATTATTGTGGAAAGTTTATATTTTCTTCTTTCAAAATATCTATTTACATCCTTTGACTATTTACTGGAGAATACCTTATAATCAAAAAAGTTTAAATTAATTACCTATAAATTTTGAATAAGACCTTTGTTAAAAAAAAATAAAAATTCTGCAATGATTCCCTCCTCCCCCAGTTACAGGCTTTTCTTTTCATTTTAACTATAATAGATTTTTTTGTGTAAAAATGTTCTAATTTATAATAAAAATTCTATACTTTATTTTCTGTGATCCTTTTTTCACCAAGACTGAAGTCTTCCCTATCCATTTCTTGTTCCTCTCATTTACTTAGGATGCTATATTTTATGTCTAAGTCATATAGCCATTTGCTTTTATATTGGTACAGGGTGTAAGCTATTGGTCTAAATCCAATATCTCTCAATCTTCCTTCCAGTTTTCCCAACAGTTTTTGTTTTAGTACTAAGCCCTTCTCCCGCAGGAATTGGGGTCTTTGCCTTTATTGAACACCATGACATAATAACACTTCATGTATGTAACTTGAAAGCATTCTGTACTGTTTGGTACAGCAGTGGAGCTTCATAAAGGTGGGCGTTGTCTCATCTCAATTACAGATATTCTCTAGTGTCTAAGGGTTAGCATTCAGGTGCCTCAAAACTATGTGAATGAGTGAATCTGCCCAGCAGCAAAGTGGAAAAAAATACAGAGGGAAGGATTTAGCCATAAAATACTCTGCTTCCTCATTTGTAAACTGTGGGCAATGATAATACCTGCCTCACCATAGTGTTCTGAGGATCAAACGAGAGCAGATACATAGTATCCTCTCCTTTGTAAACTTTATCTCAAAGAATAAGTGTTTATTACTGATGCTACATTAATGATGCTGATAAGAAAACTGGGGCCCAGGGATAAAGGCAGACAAATGGACAGACATGCCTAAGGTGACATAATGGCTCAATTATGGAGCCTAGGACATAGCTCCAATAATTGTTATTATATCTCCAATACCAGGAATCCAGTCATTTTTGCTCAAATGTTTCTGCTACTATTAGAAAAGCATGGACATTCATAACATTGCAAAAATAGTATGTATCTTGGACAAGTTCCTAACCAGCTTTTTTTATTATTATTATTTAGTCTTGTTCTTATCTTTAATTTTTACTTCACCATCACACCCACCCAGCTCCTTTTCTTGAGAATAACAAAGAAAATTAGTTAAACCAAGCCCACTTACATATAAACTTCCAGCTCTCTCCTGAAAAGAGGAAGATGGGATTATAAGGGCCAAAATAGGTCCCAATAACTGAAGTACACGTGATTTCACAATTCTTTTCATTTACATCATTGTAGTCATTGTGTCCTTTACTTTGGTTCTGCTTCCTTTACACTCTTCCTGTATTTCTTTTACTCATTATTGCATGTTGAATAAGCCTATTTAGTGGATAGAGTA
The DNA here is from genome assembly GCA_023553655.1 of Myrmecobius fasciatus. Lineage (NCBI taxonomy): Eukaryota > Metazoa > Chordata > Mammalia > Dasyuromorphia > Myrmecobiidae > Myrmecobius > Myrmecobius fasciatus. The sequence continues at coordinate 48,941 of JAJPUD010003998.1, forward strand.
TGGGGCCTAGAGACAGGAAGACTCATAATCCTGAGTTAAAATCCAGCCTCAGACACTTATTAGCTGTGTGACCTGGACAAGTCATTTAACACTGTTTGCCTCAGTTTCCTCATCTGTAAAATAAGCTGGAGATGGAAATGGCAAACTTCTCCTGTCTTTGCCAAGAAAATCTCAAATGGACTCACAAAGAGTCAAACATGAATGAAACAACCCAACAACATTTTGTCTAAGCACAAAAATTTGTTCAATCACTATCTACTTGACAGATATCTTTTTTTTTTTTTAAGGAATACAAAGGTAGGATCAGCTAGGTGGAACAGTGGGTAGAGCACCAGCCCTGAAGTCAGGAGGACTTGAGTTCAAATTTGGTCTCAGACACTTAACATTCCCTAGCTGTGTAACCCTGGGCAAGTCACTTAACCTCAATTGCCTCATCAAAAAAAGAAAAAAAAAAAAGAAAAGGAATACAAAGGTATTTATCTTCTTTATTTTTCCTCTTTTGGGGGAAGAATTTTCTTTTTATCTTTACTATTTTGACCAGAATAGGTATTTGATAAATGTTTTCAAAGCCGAATTAGCAAGTAATGAATACATATTTAAAATACATTTACTTTTTTATTCAGGCTGCTAAAAGGTTAACTGTACTGTCTATGTATTTTCCACTGGTCTGAAAGAGTGAATCATTTATCATTCACTTCTTCATGTTCTCAATAGTCAGCTTAGTCTAACCATAATCATGATCAGAATTAGAATATTTTCATTTTTTCCTACAGAGTAATATTGATTTTCCCAGAATCAAAAATCTTCTGAGGAAAAAAATGATGTCTTCCTGCAGCTTATTTCTATATGGCACAGAAACATCAAGTTTTTTCCTTGCCCTCAATTAAAAATAAAAAAAGAAAAGAAAAAAAAAACCCTACAGGATGCCATAGAAATAGTCTGGTGCTATTGTTAATGGATCTACTAAACATGGCAGAAATACTAAAAAAAAAAAAAAAAAACTATAATGTGAGTAAAAGATTATTATTTTTACTCACTGAATATTTTCGCCATTGTGTAATGACAGTGAAAGATTTTACATATATAAACTGTCATTTTTTCCCCAAAGTATTTGAAGAAATTGATGACTAACAGAGAACAGTGTAGGAGAGACAGAGACAAAATATGTGAGTTTCAAAAGATGATCTAATAATTGAATGTCCTGTCAAAACAAAATCATTGTACTAACCACAAGAGCTAAATGACACAGATGGGAACTGCCCAATGGTCTCTAAGGTCTATTCCAGTTGTAAATCTTATAATTTGGGAGTTGAAAAAAGGTGGATCAAATTATGCATTTACAAACAAAGGCCTGGAGGCAAAGCTCAGCCACAAGGTATAACTATGGTTACAAGAAAGTCAAAAATATTCTGAAAACAATAACAGGTAAGAACAGAATCATGTCCATTTCAAAGCTTTCATTCAGGAATCCCAATAGAATCCAATTGATAAAATAATATCATTGGATATTTAAAATCCCAGAAATTTTTTTAAATTTAAATTTTTCTAGTTAGACCACATCTGTGATCTTATGATTCCTCCTGGATGCCACAGATTAATAAAATAGAATCATTTAGAGTGACGAACTATGTTCACAGAATAACAGAAGTTAAAGAATTGAAAGGAACCTCAGAGGTCATCTGATAAAAATAATGTAAGAGTTAGCAATTACATAGCACTTTAAGTCTGATGAGGTGTTTTTACATGTATTCATTTGACCCTAAGAAAAATTTTATGAGATAAGTTTCCATTTTGTAGATGAGGAAATTAAAGTGCATCAACAAATAGTGTTTTTAGTTTCCACAAAAAGAATATCTGTGAGAAAGAAGCAACCACTTCCTGAAGTAAATATTGCACCCGGCAGTTTTAATGTAGGATTCTGGGTTGGTTTGTTTGTTTGTTTTTTTTCCTCATGTCAAGCCCAAATCTGTTTTCCTGAGACTTCCCACTTCTGGTCTTGTCAGAAACACAAGCAAAAAAATATATAATTCCTCCTACATTTCCACTATCAGGGCTAAAAAAATATATAGTAGCTCTTTTTGTGGTGGCAAAGAATTAGAAAATGAATAGTTTCCCATCAACTGAAGAATGGCTGAATAAGTTATACCATATGAAAGTAATAAAATATTACCATTTTATAAAAAAAAAATGAACAAGCTGATTTCAGAAAGGCCTGGAAAAATTTACACAAACTGAAGCTGAGTGAAACAAGTAAAACAAAGAATATAGATTAAAGTAACAGCAAGATTATGTGATGATCGACTATGAAAAACTTGGTTCCTCTCAGTGGTTAAGTGATCTTTTGATCCCAATAAACTTAGGATAGAAAATGCCATCTGCATCTACAGAGGGAACTATAGAGAATGAACGTAAATCAACACAAACCATGTTCACTTTTGTTGTTGTTGTTTTCTCTCATGATTTTTCCCTTTTGTTCTGATTTTTCTCTCCCAACATGACTCATAAAGAAATGTTTATTAAAAAATTAGTGTATAATCAAAAGATAACTAATTTTTTTTTCCAAAAGTAACACACTATGAAGGATAAAGTCTTCAGGCCCCAAACTCTATCCACTATGCTACCTGGCTATCCCAGAAATGTATTAGGGATATGGCAATGTGCTTTGCATGACTGCACATGTATAATCTATATCAAATTGCATACCTCCTCAATGAGGTAGGAAGAACAAAAGAAAATTTGGAATTCAAAATTTTAAAAAATATGAAAAATGTTTACATGTCGTTAGAAAAATTAATTTTTTTAAAAAATTAAGTGTCGGGGGGGCGGAGCCAAGATGGTGAACTGCGGACAGCTTTCTCTGTGAACTCCCTGGACATTCCCTCAAACCCAGACAGTAAGCCTTCCAACTGGTTTCTAAGTGAGAGCAACTCCAAGCATTCGGACTACAACACACTTCTATCAAAGATCTACCATGAAAGAACTCCAGAGAAGGTTAGCCTCAGGGGAAATCGGCCGCTGGTCGCAATCAGACTCCAGCCGGGGCGGAAGTCAGGGCTGCGATAGAGGGGCGGATTTTGGGCACCCAGGAAGCCCCTGGGAGACGCCTGGGCCACTTTGCTCTGCTTGTGGGCAGGTGCTTTGGCAGATCTGCCTTTGGAAAAGGGTGGATCGAGACCAGCTGAAAACGTGGTCCTAGTGCGAATCTAGCCCGACCAGCCTCAGACCGGAAGTCAACTCGGCAAACTGCCCCAGGGCAAATACAAATTGTTGCAGTTTTCTCTGCTTTTGACCAATATCCCAACCTTAAATCATGAGCAAGAAGCAGAAGAGAGCTCTCACCACAGAAAGCTTTTACGGAGAAAAAATAGAACAGTCCCCAGATCCTGACATTATGAAAACAATCCCAGATGAAGCCACAAAGGCAGACTTAAGTTGGTCTCCCTTTCAGAAGGCTTACCTGGATGATTGCATTAAGAATCTCAAAAGAGAGCTAGAAGAAGAATGGGGAAATAAATTGAGATCAGGGCAACAGAAATATCAAAAACTGGAAAATAGGACTGGTGAATTGGAAAAAGAAAACAGTTCACTGAAAAACAAAATTGGTGAATTGGAAAAAATCACCAATTCACTGGAAAATAAAAATGGTGAACTGAAAAACAAAATTGGTGAATTGGAAAAAGACAACAATTCACTGAAAAACAAAATTGGTGAATTGGAAAAAGACAACAATTCACTGAAAAATAAAACTGGCAAAATGGAAAAAGAATGCATTGAATCCAGAAATTCAATTGGCCAGCTACAAAAGGAGCTTAAAAAGATAACTGAAGGAAATAATACTTTAAAAATTAAAATTGAACAAATAGAAGTAAATGACTCAATAAGACTT
>JAJPUD010003998.1:52926-75452 GCA_023553655.1 Myrmecobius fasciatus
CTGACTTGGAAAACAGATCCAGGAGAGACAATTTAAGGATTATTGGACTCCCTGAAAGCCACGATGAAAAAAAGAACCTGGATGCTATCTTCCAGGAAATCATGAAAGAGAATTGCCCTGATGTTTTAGAATCAGAAGGCAAAATTGGCATTGAAAGAATTCACCGATCACCTCCAGAAAGAGACCCCAAAATTAAAACCCCAAGGAATATCGTGGCCAAATTTCAGGACTATTGCACCAAGGAAAAGATATTGCAAGCAGCTAGAAAGAAACAGTTCAAATACCGAGGAACTGTCATTAGAATTACACAGGATCTGTCAGCTTCCACATTGAAGGATTGAAGGGCCTGGAACCAGATATTCCGAAAGGCAAAAGAACTTGGATTACAGCCAAGAATAAGTTATCCAGCTAGAATGAGCATCATCTTCCAGGGAAGAAGATGGTCATTCAATGATACAGGAGAATTTCACCTATTTCTAATGAAAAGACCTGATCTGAACAAAAAATTTGACCTCCAAATAGAGAACTCAAGAGAAACATAAAAAGGTAAAAAGGAAAACTCTTGAGAACTATATTTCTACTACAGGTATCCTTTAAAGAATGGCAGTATAATTTGATTTTTCTTTGATAATAATGGAAAAGAAATTAGAGGTGAAAGGGATACCATACTGAAAAAGCAAAAGGGAGGAGGGGGGAAAGGAGGCAAAATAAAGTAAAAATAAAGGAGGTAAAATAAGGCAAAATCTCATAAAGAGACATAGAAGATCTAATATAATTAAGGGAAAGAAGGGAGGGTGATGAGTATTGTGTAAACCTTACTCTCATTAGATTGGAGAGTATATCAGACACATTTGGCTTCAAAGAAAGCACTGACCCTCCTTGTGGGAAGGTAGGAGGGAGGGGAGAAAAGGAAAGGGATAAACTAATAGAAGGATTGGGGAAAGGTATAAAGGGGAGGGAGGGACTATAAAGGGAGGAGGATTATTGGTGGGAGGTGGTCATCAAGAGCAAAGTACTGGGGAGGGGGAAGGGAGAGAGGGGAAAGGGAAGAGATAATCATAACTCTGGGTAAATAAGATGGCAGGGAATACAGATATAGTTATTTTAACTGTGAATGTGAATGGGATGAACTCTCCCATAAAACGGAAGCGGGTAGCAGACTGGATTAAAAGCCAGAATCCTACAATATGTTGTTTACAAGAAACACATCTAAAACATAGAGATACATACAGAGTGAAGGTAAAGGGCTGGAGCAGAATCTTCTATGCTTCAGGTGAACAAAGAAAGGCAGGGGTAGCAATCCTTATCTCGGATCAAGTAAAAACAAAAATAGATCCAATTAAAAGAGATAAGGAAGGAAACTACATTTTACTAAAGGGTTCCATAGACAATGAAGCAGTATCAATACTTAACATAGATGCACCAAGTGGTATAGCATCCAAATTCCTAGAGGAGAAGTTAAGAGAGATGCAAGGAGAAATAGACAGTAATACTATGCTAGTGGGAGATCTCAACCTTGCTCTCTCAGAACTAGATAAATCAAATTCCAAAATAAATAAGAAAGAAGTTAGGGAGGTTAACAAAAGGCTAGAAAAGTTAGGTATGATAGATCTCTGGAGGAAATTGAATGGTGATAGAAGGGAGTATACTTTTTTCTCAGGGGTTCATGGTACTTATACAAAAATTGATCATGTGTTAGGGCATAAAAACCTCAAAATCCAATGCAGAAAAGCAGAAATAGTAAATGCATCCTTCTCAGATCATGATGCAATAAAACTCACATGTAATATAAGGCCAGGAGAAAATAGACCACAAGTTATTTGGAAATTAAATAATCTAATCCTGAAGAACAAATGGGTGAAATAGCAAATTACAGACACAATCGAAAATTTCATCCAGGAGAATGACAACAATGAGACAACATACCAAAATTTGTGGGACTCGGCTAAAGCGGTTATAAGGGGTAATTTTATATCTCTAGATGCTTACTTGCGTAAAACAGAGAAGGAGAAGATTAATGAACTGGGCTTACAATTTAAAAAGCTAGAAAAAGACCAAATTACAAACCCTCAATTAAATACCAAATTGGAAATTCTGAAAATTAAAGGGGAGATCCATAAAATTGAAAATAAGAAAACTATTGAATTAATAAATAAAAGTAAGAGTTGGTTTTATGAAAAAACCAACAAAATAGATAAGCCTTTAGTTAATTTGATTAGAAAAAGGAAAGAGGAAAATCAAATTATTAGTCTCAAAAATGATAAGGGAGAACTTTCCTCCAATGAAGAGGAAATTAGAGTAATAATTAGGAGTTTCTTTGCCCAACTTTATGCCAATAAATTTGATAATGTAAATGAAATGGAGGAATATCTACAAAAATATAGATTGCCCAGATTAACAGAATAGGAAATAAATTATTTAAATAGCCCTATTTTGGAAAAAGAAATAGAAGAAGCTATTAATCAACTCCCTAAGAAAAAATCTCCAGGACCAGATTGATTTACATGTGAATTTTACCAAACATTCAAAGAACAATTAATCCCAATACTATATAAACTATTTGAAAAAATAGGGAAAGAAGGTGTACTACCAAATTCCTTCTATGACACAGATATGGTGCTCATAGCTAAATCAGGTAGGGAGAAAACTGAGAAAGAAAACTATAGACCCATTTCCCTAATGAATATTGATGCAAAAATTTTAAATAAGATTTTAGCAACAAGATTACAGAAAGTCATCCCCAGGATAATACATCATGACCAAGTAGGATTTATACCAGGAATGCAGGGCTGGTTCAATATTAGGAAAACTATTAGCATAATCAATTATATTAATAACCAAATTAATAAAAACCATATGATTATCTCCATAGATGCAGAAAAAGCCTTTGATAAAATCCAACACCCATTCCTATTAAAAACACTGGAGAGTATAGGAATAAATGGGCTTTTCCTTAAAATGATTAGTAGTATCTACTTAAAACCTTCAGCAAGCATCATATGTAATGGAGTCAAACTAGAACCATTCCCAATAAGATCAGGAGTGAAACAAGGCTGCCCACTGTCACCATTACTATTTAATATTGTATTAGAAATGTTAGCTTCAGCAATAAGAGAAGAAAAAGAGATAAAAGGAATCAGAGTAGGTAGTGAAGAAACCAAATTATCACTCTTTGCAGATGACATGATGGTATACTTAGAGAACCCTAGAGACTCAACTAAAAAACTACTAGAAACAATCCACAACTTTAGTAAAGTGGCAGGATACAAAATAAATCCACATAAATCATCAGCATTTTTATATATTACCAATAAAGTTCAGCAGCAAGAGATACAAAAAGAAATTCCATTCAAAATAACTGTCGACAGTATAAAATATTTGGGAATTTATCTGCCAAGGGATAGTCAGGAACTATATGAACTAAATTACAAAACACTTTCCACACAAATCAAATCAGACCTAGTCAACTGGAAAAACTTAAAATGCTCATGGGTAGGACGAGCGAATATAATAAAAATGACAATACTACCCAAACTAATTTACTTATTTAGTGCCATACCAATCAAACTCCCAAGAAATTATCTTACAGATCTAGAAAAAATAGTAGCAAAGTTCATTTGGAAAAACAAAAGGTCAAGAATTTCAAGGGGATTAATGAAAAAAAAAAGGCTGACAATGGTGGACTTGCTGTACCAGATCTAAAACTATATTATAAAGCAGCGGTCATCAAAACCATTTGGTACTGGCTAAGAAATAGAGTAGTCGATCAGTGGAATAGGATAGAATCACAAGACAAACTAGGCAATAACTATAGCAATTTGGTTTTTGATAAACCCAAAGACCCCAGCTTTTGGGATAAGTATTCACTATTTGACAAAAACTGCTGGGAAAACTGGAAACTAGTGTGGAAGAAATTAGGGCTTGACCCACATCTAACACCACATACCAAGATAAGATCTAAATGGGTTCATGATCTGGATATAAAGAGTGATTTTGTAAACAAGTTAGAGGAACATAATATAGTTTACCTCTCAGACCTGTGGAGATGGAATAAATTTATGTCCAAAGAAGAACTGGAACTTTTAATTGAAAACCAGATAGATAACTTTGACTATATTAAGTTAAAAAGTTTTTGTACAAACAAAATCAATGCAGACAAGATTAGGAGGGAAGTAATAAATTGGGAAATCATCTTTACATTCAAGGGTTCTGATAAAGGTCTCATCTCAAAAATATATAGAGAATTGTCTCATATTTATAAAAATTCAAGCCATTCTCCAATCAATAAATGGTCAAAGGATATGAACAGACAATTTTCAGAGGATGAAATTAAAACTATTTATAGTCATATGAAAAGGTGCTCCAAATCACTGTTGATCAGAGAAATGCAAATCAAGACAACCCTGAGATACCACTTCACACCTGTCAGATTGGCTAAAATGACAGGAAAAGTTAATGATGAATGTTGGAGGGGTTGTGGGAGGGCTGGGACACTGATGCATTGTTGGTGGAGCTGTGAACGGATACAGCCATTCTGGAGAACAATTTGGAGCTATGCTCAAAAAGTTATCAAACTGTGCATACCCTTTGACCCAGCAGCATTTCTATTGGGCTTATATCCCAAAGAAATCATAAAGGAAGGAAAAGGCCCCACATGTGCAAGAATGTTTGTGGCAGCCCTTTTTGTAGTGGCTAGAAACTGGAAATTGAATAGATGCCCTTCAATTGGAGAATGGCTGAATAAATTATGGTATATGAATGTTATGGAATATTATTGTTCTGTAAGAAATGACCAGCAAGATGATTTCAGAGAGGCCTGGAGAGACTTACATGAACTGATGCTGAGTGAAATGAGCAGAACCAGGAGATCATTATACATGGCAACAACAGTACTATATGACGATCAATTCTGATGGACATGGCTCTCTTCAACAATGATATGTTTCAAACCACCTCCAATTGTTCACTGAAGAAAGCCATATACACCCAGAGAGAGGGATGAGAAATGTGGACCACAACATAACATTCTCATACTCCTTGATTGATGTTTGCTTACATTGTGTTTCCTTTATCTGATATATCGTTTGTGTAGATAAGATTTTTCTTGCACAACAATTGTAAGTTTGGAAATATGTATACATATATTCGATTTGCCAATATTTTAACATAATTAACATGTAGTGGATATCCTGCCATCTAGGGAAGGGGTGGGGAAGTTGGGGGGAAAAATTTGTAATGGAAAGCTATGTAAGGGTTATTGTTGAAGAATTACCCACACATATGTTATGCAAATAAAATAAAATTTAAAAAAAAAAATTAAGTGTCTCAGAGTTGTATTGGGTACAATAGTTAACACACCAGATGACAGAACAGATCTTGCCAGGAGAAAGCACTGAGCAGAATTTTATGAGATTCCATAGGATAAATGTAAAGTTTTACACTTAGGTTCAAAAATCAACTTCCTAAAGACAGGATCAGGAAGACAGTGAGAAAGCAGTATATTTTAAAAAGACTTGGGTCTTTTAATGGACTAGTTCCTAAATGAGTCAGCAATAGCTAACTTAGGCTACAATGAGAATCTTAGCTTCTAAGGAATAAAGAGGGTGATTTTTGTTATTGAGTTATTTTAGCTGTGAGCCCATTTGGGGATTTTTTGGGGCAGAGATATTGAAATGGTTTGCCATCTCCTGCTCATTGTACAGAAGAAGAAACTGAGGCACACAGGGTTAAGTGACTTACCCAGGGTCATAACAGCCAGGATGTGTCTGGGGCTAGAAGATGAATCTTTCTGACTCCATGGCACTCCATCCATTATGCAAAGAAATTGATATTTCATCGGTGATCTGGGTGCTACCTTATTAAAAGGTAGAGTCATCTAGAGGGATGAACTATGTTCTAGAAGTCAGACCAAGGAACAGCAGAAGGGAGTTGAAAAGGGGTAAGATTAAGCTTTGAGTGAGAGCTTCCCAAAAGTAGAAGGGGTAAGCATCTGGACTCCCCTGTCAGAGATCTTTAGGCAGACATTGCAGGACAACTTCTCACCAAGTTACAGGGCAAATCCCTTTCAGGTCTGGATTAAATGAGATAACCACTGAGTTCTTTTCTGACTCTCCAATTCTGATTCTGATTCTCCTAGAAAACTCCCCTATTGCACAAGGTTATTTTGAGAGGTGCAACATGGCAAATAGACTAATAGAGTCTGAGTTAGGTACAGATTCAAATATCCCCTCTGAGGCTTGCTAGCTCTCCCAACCAGCTAGCTTCTATTACTCCACTCCTAAGATGCTGCTGCTATCTGTAGTACTTATCTCCTGGGGCTGTTGTGAGGGAGAAATGAGATAATCTTTATAAAACACATTTGCAAACCTTGCACAGAACACACTGCAAACCCTAAAGGATGATATAAATGTCAGCTACTGGGAACAAGTGACACAGCTGATAAAATTGAATTATCAATTGACACAAACAAAAAATTCTTTTGGGGAAAAAAACTCTACAATTCTAAGGATTTAAAAGCTTGTCTAATGATGTTCTTCAAACCATATTTTTCTGTGTCTTTTGCTAATTGAGATGAAAAAGTCACTCATCCACTTAAAAGTAATGCCTTCAAAATGTCTTTGGTATGCAATCAGAACAGACATAACTGACTTTACTGCAACTGACCATGCATGGATAAAGCAGGGTATGGTGGATAAAGAGCTGCACAAAGGGTCTGGAATCAAGAAGACATCTTCCTAAATGCAGATTCCAACTCTAATACTTCATAGCTGTGTGATCCTGTGCAAGTCCCTTAATTCAGTTTGCCTCAATTTTCTCATCTGTAAAATGACCTGAAAAAGGAAATGGCAACCCCCTCCAGAATCTTTAACAAGAAAACCCCAATTGAGGTCACAAAGAGTCAGACAGACTGAAAAATGACTAAAGAACAACAACAATTTAAAAGCTGACTGTGAATAGAAACTAATCCATTAAGCAAACTCAGCAGGAGGACTGAATAAGAATTAGAATTTTCTAAATAGTATTTTACAATTTGTTTATTGATGTTGAGTCGTTTTAGGCATGTCCAACTCTGTAACTCCAAATGGAGTGTTTTTGGCAAAGATTCTGGAGATGTTGGATATTTCCTTGTCCAGCTCATTTTACACAGGAGGAAACTGATTTAAATAGGGTTAAATGGTTTGCCCAAGCTAGTGAAGATGAGTTTTCCTGATTCCAAGTCCAGTGCTCTATCCAATGTGAGACCTAACTGTCCATTATAAAGACTAATGATATTTTAAAATATTTCTAAACTAATTCATAACACATAGATTAGATACCTTTAATTAAATACATTTGGGGTTTTTATATGTTTATGTAGTTTAACTTTTTTCAACTTTTATGTGCCTCAGTTTCTTGATTTATAAAATCAGTGGGTGAGATTTATTGACTTTAAAAGATTTTTTTCCAATCTACACAAAGTGATGCTGAGTGAAACAAACAACCAAGAATAATACATTGTACAAAGTAACAGCAAATTACGATCATCAACTATGAAAGTCTTGGTTCTCAGTAGCCCAGTGTGCCAAGGCAATCTCAATAGACTTTGGACAGAAAATGCCATCTGCATCCAGAAAAAGAACTATGGAGACTGAATGTAAATCAACATATGCTATGTTCACTTCTTTTTTTGTTTTTTTTGTTTTTTCTTTCCCATGGCTTTTACTTTTTTTTTTCTCTCCCAACATGACTCATTACAGCAATGTGTATTAAAAATAAAAAGGTTCTTTCCTATTCTATATTTTATGGTTTTCACTTCAGCTCAACTCAAATGTATAACTAATCATCATATAGTATTAGTATTAAAAATAAGTCATAATATATAATGTACTACGAAAGAAGAAAAAGATTTCATCAGTTTCCAAAGAGTACTGCTATGGATGACAAGAAAAATGAGAAATAAAATCCCATCCTATACGTATCAGTATGCAGGCAATCTACAAGTTGCTATATAGGTTTGATTTTTGAAATGTAAATTATTTACTTATTGAGAACATAAAATCATAAGAAATAGAAATGAAATTCATAGTTTCTTCATGAGTTTGTAAGCAAATATGAAACATTTATTTCACAAAATAATAACATTTGGGAGCTTGAAGAAAACACTGAGATCACACAGGCCAATACTTAATCATATTTAAAATGAAGACATTGAGACCCCAAAAAAGATTAATGGAATTTACCAGGGTAATCTGCTAGGTTAGCAGTGAAGTAGAAACTAAAAGCTGCATGCTCAAAACTTCCTAATTCGTTTACTCAACTCAACAAGCATTTTAAAGTACCTACTAATGTCCTAAATAGGAGAGATACAATAATGAAGGTGGCTCCTCAAGGACCTATTATCTTCAACTGGAAAAGAAAACATGTATATCTCTAAGAATATATAGAACAGACTCAAAGCAAATTTAAAGCAAAATGAGAAGTCAATTGTATTAAATAAAGAGCTGCTATTTCAGAGACAATCCTTTTTCCTGGTTTACCAAGTCAGTACAAAGAGCCATTCCATTGAACTTTTAGAATGTAGCTTTTTAGTCTCTTGTGAAAATGCTCTCCCCTCTAGGTTATCATAACACTGCTCTATCCTGGTTCTCCTCCTAACTGTCTCATGATTGTCATCTGTCTCCTAAATTTTGTTTAAATTCAGAATATAAAAATCAAATTTCAATTTAAAAAAATAAGTTCATGGGACCCTCTGGGGAATGGAATAGATACTAGCAATCTCTGGTTCTTGTTTGAATTTCTTGCCCAACTCCCCCCCCCAACCAATCAATTTTAGAAAATCTTTCTATTTAAAACATACTAATAAGAGAGGTATTGGCTCATCAGTTAAATCTAAATGTAATCTCTTTTAAAACAACAACAGAGTTTGTGACACAAAGAGGTAAACAAAAAGAAGACATTAGATTGACATTTTTCCAGAAAAGAAAAAAAGCAAAGGAAAAAAAAAAGAAGAAAACCTCTTCCTTTGATTTATAAGAGACAGATACAGCGTTTGGCTCTCCAGAAAAGAAAGGGTGCTGTGTCAGCTACACTTTTTTTTCCCCTTTTTCTTATACTTTGACAGGTCCTTCCTTGTATTGTCAGAAAGAAAATGAAAGATTGGTACAGTGACTCACGAGAGAGAAGGGTTCTGGCCAGCTCAGGTACCTTAGGGAGCAGATTGAGAGAATTCAAATATAGGGTCTCTGAGAAATGGAAGGTGAGGGAGAGTGTGATACCAAGTGAACACTCAGGTGTGAATCAAGTCAGTAGAAAGAGAAAACTTGGGAGTCAATGAGGTGTTAAAATCAGAAGGGAGGAAAGACACATATGTAATTTAAGTTTCCAAATTGATTTTTTTAATGTACCCTAAATTTGCTTAAGCTTAGATGCTACAATAAAGAGGTGTTAGGGTTTATTTTTTTATGCAATGAAAATTCTGGTTTTGTGTTTGAGTGGGCTTCAACAAGCCGAAGTCTCTCTCAGACATAGAGCAACCGAGCTAAAGAGCAAAAACAGTTGGCAGTAACAACTGGTGTATATTTCAAAGAAATCCAAACTACATGTTATAGGTTGCTAGTTCTGAGGTAGAGTTAGAGGTAAGTTTCACAGTCCTATCATACGTAAATTGTAAAGTAGAGTTACCACTCCTTCAGCAAAATTCCCAATTTTACTTGAAGGAGTTGGCATTTTTTTTGGGGGGGGGAGAATTGTAATTACATATGTGTGTGTGTGTGTGTGTGTGTGTGTGTGTGTGTATATATATACACACATATATGTGTATATAATATGTCTTACACCTCCCTAACTTGAATAGACATTCAATCTTTATTTTACTGAATATATTTGTCCCCTATCTAGTCAATTAAGTTTTTGAACCCCAAACTATGAAATTCATTTTATTCTCTTCTAAATTACATTGTCACTTGATCTCTCTTGTTTTTATGCCACCTTTCCCATTCAGATCCATCCATTTATTTGTCCTTCCCTACCCAGCAAGCATCTCTAGCAACAAATAATTAAAACAAGAAAAAGGAGCTCAAAAGTTAACCAACTGAATCTGATAGTATGCAACATGCCCCACACCCACAGACTCTCTGTTTCTGCAAAAGGAGATTTCATGTTAATTGTCATTAAGGAAAAGATATAATCCTTAACTTCAGATGGATTATCAGTTATCCTGAGAATGGCAACCAAGGAGGAATAGTTATAGTTGTAAACCAAAAGCTTTACTTTATGGATATATAGATACCAGTGATCCCCCAGGCCTATTTAAGAAGCATGAGGAAATATCAACGATTCTGTATATATTGGAAATTAATCCCTGACTGTGTAGAAGGAGATTGGATATAACTGTTCCCAACAGGAGGCAAACAATGGAATTCTGTGCAAAGAGACAGACAGGCATAGAGAGACACAGAGAACAGACAGACAGACAGAGGGAGACAAAGACAGACAGATAGAAAAAGGAGGAAAGAGACAGACAGGGGAGAGAGAAATAGGGAGACAGAAAGAGGGAGATAGAGTGTGTGTGAGAGAAGTGTCATAGTCTGGGAGTGCTGAAGAAGTAAAGAGAATGACTGTAAATATAAGAAGAGAATAGGTTATGTTATAAGCCTAGGACTACTACCACATTACAAGGGTCTTTGTTGTGACAATTTCAATCCAACCATTTTTGGCCCCGTTTAGAGTTTTCTTCTAGTGGTTTGCCATTTCCTTCTCCAGACTATTTTACAGATGAGGGAACTGAGGCACACAAAATTAAGTGACTTTCTTACTCATTTCCCAGTGACCACTAGGTCACAAACTAGTAAGTAATTGAGGCAGGGTCGTCCTGATTCCAAACCCATCATGTACTACCTAGCTGCCCATGGGAAGCTAGAAAGATTCTATAGTGCTCAGAATATCTGAATGGTAAGTTGCTAATAAGTACCTTAAAGCAGGAAGGGGTATCATAATATTTGAGACACCAAGAGATTGAAAACATGAAGCTTGGATAACTAGGAATAAAAGTTCCTAACCAGTTTTTAAATTATTTTTTTCATTTTACAGAAATTTATATTTTCTTTCTCCCATCCTCCTTCCCTACTGACAAAAAGAAAAATTAAATGTTCACAACAAATACACATAATCAATCAAAGCCAAACCCCATATTAGTCATAATCAAAAAAGTATAATTTCTTCTAGGACATGAGGAGCATGGTTGAGCATTGATTCTCTGGAATCACAGTTTGTAAGACAAAGTTTTTTAAGTTTTATAAAGTTGCATTTACAATGTTGTTACTGTGTAAACTATTCTCTTGGTTCTGCTCACTTCACTCTGCATCACTCCATACATGTCTTCCCAAGTTACACTCATAATTTTATAATTTCTTATAGCACAATAGTATTCCATTACATTCTTATACAATAATTTGTTTCATACATACCCAATTGATGGAACAACACCTTAGAATACAGTTCTTTGCCACTATGCTAAGCCATAAATTATACACATACAACCAAACAGGCATAAACAAATACACACCCATATAAACATATATGTACATGTGATTTTTCTTTTTTATGATTTTTTGGGTCCCTAATAAATCAAATGGCACACACATACAAAAAATTAGTTTAAGTGAATGAACAGAAATAACTAAATTCAGATTTTTTTAAAAAAATTATCATCTTCTGAAGAAATTGAAATCATTTCTAGTAATTTGAAAAGGTACTCTAAATCACTATTGATCAGAAAAATACAAATTAAGACAACTGGGGGTAGCACTACAAACCTCTCAGATTGGCTAAGATAAGCAGGAAAAGATAATGTTGGAGGGGATGTGGGAAAACTGGGACACTAATACATTGCTGCTGGAATTGTGAACTGATCCGACCACTCTGGAGAGCAATTTGGAACTATGCCCAAAGAGCTATCAAACTGTGTATAACCTTTGAGGTAGCAGTATCCCAAAAGAGATCATGAAGGAGGGGAAAAGACCCAGCCACATGTGCAGAAATGTTTGTGGCAAACCTTTTTGTAGTGGCAAGGAACTGGAAACTGAATGGATGCCCATCAATTGGAGAGTGGCTGAATAAATTATGGTCTATGAATGTTATGGAATATGATTGTTCTGTAAGAAACGACCAGCAGGACGATTTCAGAGAGTCCTGGAGAGACTTTCATGAACTGATGCTGAGTGAAATGAGCAGAATCAGGAGATCAATATACACAGCAACATCAATATTATAAGATGATCAATTCTGATGGACATTGCTCTCTTCAATAATAAGGTGATTCAAACCAGTTCCAATTGTTCAATGATGAAGATAGTCATATACACCTAGAGAGAGGCCTGTGGGATTTGAGTGTGGACCGCAATATACCATTTTCACTCTGTTATTGTTTGCTTACATTTTATTTTATTTCTGATTTTTTTTCTTTCTGATCTGATTTGTCTTGTGCAGCAAGATAATTGCATAACTATGTATACATATATTGGATTTAACATTTTTTTTAACATTTAACATATATTGGACTACTTCCCATCTAGGAGGAGTGGGAGGAGGGGGGAAGGGGGAAAATTGGAACACAAGGTTTTGCAAGGGTTAGTGTTGAAAAATTATCCATGCATATGTTTTGAGAATAAAAAAGGGAAAAAAATTATCATTTTAAAAAATAATTTTCTTTTAAAATATCCATGAAGATCAAATTTCTATGTTTTATGCAATAGTACCCTGTGTCTCAGTTGCCTTGGTGCTTCCTCTCGGGAATATCTAATTGTGCACTGAATATTAAATTTTACTTAGTGCTTATAACAGAAAATAACATGAATTATCTAGCTCTCTAGCTTTGCAGGTATAAGAATCTCAAAGACTAAAACTCTTTAACTTAAGTGGTAAATATCAGGGAATCGTTTGAGGCTCAGAAAAATATATCCATCGTCACCTAGTTAGAAAGTGTCACAGACAGGATTTCAACCAAAGCTTTCCTGATTCAAAGTTCAAGCTACAGCTTTTAACTGGAGATACTGCAAAGAAAACACACAAGACTTAATGTTATAAAACAAATAATCTAAGAACTTTAGTAGTGTAAATGTGTATATGTGTATATATACATATACATATATGCATATCTGTATGTATTTATTTATGTATATACATAGTGGATATATATGTTTATATGGGTGTGCATTTGTTTATGCTTGTTTGGTTGTATGTGTATAATTTATGGCTCAGCAATCACTGGGTCTCTGGAAAGCAGATGATGATGTTCTAAATCCGATCATGCTCATATCCCTTATTCCTGTTCTTTCCATCTCTGTCACAATCTTTTCTCCCTTCTTAAAACTCTCTTTTCTCACTATATCTCAGCATCCTTCAACACTACTTACTTATTATTAAAATGAACAATTTTTCCCCTCAAGACAAGTGCTTTCAGACCCTCCATGAAGACTTAATTTGACTTCACACCAGCTCCATAAAATTAAGTAGCTGTGAGACTGGTCTGAAAGGAACAAAGAATACCAAGTCAGACACCTCCAGGATGTTTGATGCCTATAAAAGGGAAATAATATATGTATCAGATCTAAAAAGGTCTTTATTTGGGGGAGTGGGAAGGAAAACACATGATGGTAAATAATTTGAAATCAACAATTTTTTTAAAATTAAGGCAATGACAGTAATTCTTCAATTGTGTGAATATATATGTATATATAAATATATATTCATAAGCAGCTGTCTCATGCTAAGAGTTGGCACTAGTACTATTCTCTGTTAGCAACCAGTCTGTCCATTATTTCTCCTTGCCAGTCTGTGGTTCACTGTAGGGTAAGGAAAGAAGGATGGGGGAATAGAGAAACAGTGACTGTAAAGCTGCTACAAAAAACACCATTCTCTGATGAGATACTTAATGGACAGGTCTTATGGACAGGGCAGGAAGCACAAAATTGGAAGGCAAAAGCAGCATCTTCAATTACTAGGATAAATCCATTCACAATAAGCAATTTACTCTAAATGGGTGCAGTGGCATTTTAAATATAAAGGAAAAACTCTCAAAAAGTAATTTAAAGAGTTAATGAAAAAAAAGAGTTAATGAAGTGCCATATTCTCCAATTCTGAGAAAAGCCCCCAGTTACTCGTCAGAGCAATCCTTTGCTGTATAGGAATTTACTTGATCAGAGACCATATTTCATTCCCTTTCTCAAAGGGTGAAGAGATTTCGGGCCAGTATCACTGCATCTTTTCATTTCAGTAGGATATCAGGGATTTCTCTGGTCCAAGTTGTTGAGTTAACATCATGTTTCCTAGCTGACTGCCACATTCAGGGTTGGGGTAGAGGGTAGGGATAGGGAAGGAAAGATATGGGGGAGAAAATCCAATTGGCTTCCATTCCAATGGAAATTTCTGCAAAGTACATGCTCAAGAGATCTGCCCTTTTCCTTCCTTTCCCATCCTTATGACTACTTTTCCCCATCCCTCTTCACACAGCACTTACCCTTCCCCAAGACCCAAGGTACAGAAAGGGACACAAAAGCTAGCTTCTTACCCTCCACACACCTAACAACTATTTCATAAACAGTGTAGAGAAAATTCCCCACTCAGGTAGCTGGATCACATTCTTCCCAGCCAGTGAACCTTCAAGGATATAAATTGGAAGTCTTTCAAGAATATTTTAAGATCAGGAACTTTTCAAACTTTATGATACTATCCTCAGCCACTTCATTGAAATCACACAGCCATTCTGCCCAGCTGGGATAACAGCATCCTGCTATCATTTTCTCTCTTTTTAAATAAACCAAGCAGGGCTAAGGAAGATAGGGAGGTGTTTGTTAGGACAGAAAAGATAGGAGAAAAGAATGTCTCAGCTTGAAAAGCCGACAGCTGGAGCTGACAGTGACAAGGTGATAAGGCAGCTAAGTGTTTCTTAGGGGAAAAAAAACCCTAGATGTAACTTGTCCCCCAAAGCAAATTATTTCTGGCCTCTATTCTCAAAGTTAAAACGGTAGAAAGCTTAGCTCTCACCCTTCATATTCATCTTCACGTCTTTTCCAGATGTCTTGACTAGCAGGCTCTAAGTTTAAACTAACAAATAACTTTCTTGAAAAACAGCATGTATTAAAAAAAAAATTAAACAATTTACAAATATTTGACAAGAATGTCCCACTTTAATTCACATGGGGAATTGTGACTGATGTTCCCATCTCAAAACTAGAATTAGCGGGAAATCCACAGGATGAGTTATATCCAAGGACAGGCATGAATAAGGATACAAATTGCCCCACTGGGGGAAATATCTGAATCGACTGATTTTACAAATCCCTTTTAAAATCTGCATATGAAACACCCACCATGGTCATTTAAAGGAGTTGTTGTTTAGTAGTTTCAATCATGCCCAATTCTTTGTGATCCCATTTGGAGTTTTCTTGGCAGAGATACTGACATGGGTTGGCCATTTCCTTCTCCAGCTCATTTTACAGATGAGGAAACTGAGGTAAACAGAGTTAGATGACCTGTCCTGTGTCACAAAGCTAGTGTTTAAAGTTAGATTTGAACTCAGGAAGAGAAGGCTTCCTGTTTCTAAGTCCAGTGATCTACACATTGTATTACTTATCTGTTATTAATATAGAAATAATTTATAAAGATTACATAGTAGGTTACAGAAAATTTTTATGCATCAAATAATTGTCATTTCTTACATGTTCTGCCAAAGGCTGTCATAATTTTAGGGGTCTCAACAACCCCAATGAAACATAAGTAACTTGAAGAATTTTCCAAGAAAAGCATAGATAAGATGTTTAGAAATAAATGCTTGTTCTTGCTCATAAACTAGGCAATATGCCCATGAAAAGATGCCAACTAGAGGTTCCAACAGCACATCAACTTCATTACACATCTGGTACACATCACAAATGTTTCTTTTCTTCAAGGACAAAGAATATGTTTCAGACTATTCCTACAGCTCCCAGACATAATGCTAATGAACAGGCTTGCCCTTAGGGAAGAGGTGAGAAAAGAGATGTCTCCCTTATTCATTTCAGAGTGGGGTTCAGAACTATTGCCTGTACTACCAGTCTACATCCTGATAAACTTTGATGAATTAAAGGTTATTCACTTTATAAGTGAAGATTTGATGAAGGGGAAGGAGGGTAGAGGAAGATTATATTTGAAATTAAGTTGTAAAAACAAGATGCATCAATAAAAATAAGATTTTTTTAAGATTATTATTTCTCTGAGGCACACACAAATCAACTGAACACACTGAAAATACAGTCTACCCATCTGCCATATTCTAGGCACTTTGCTAAGTACTGGGCACATTAATACAAGAAAACAAGATGCCCCCTGCTCTCAAGAAGCCTATTTTATTGTGGAGATAGATAAAGTATAAAGAAAGAACAAAGTGGTATGAACCAAGATAAGGTAACTGATGGGGAAGTTGAACAAGGAAAATGAGTTAAGCTGGGAGTCAAGTATATGACAGGACACTAAGAGCAGCAATCAAAAGGAAAGGAAAACCAGAACAAAAAGAATCTCCCCATGAGGCCCTATATTCCTACAACTGTGATCCCATACAGATTTCTCTAGAATCTCATCTACTTCTCTCCTCACTGCCTATTTACATAATAGTTTAGGAGAATGCACAGGCTCTCTGGAGGTTCTGGAACTCAGGCTCAAACCTTATCTCCATCACTTAGTACCTTTATGGTGCTGACCAAGGTACTGAATCACTTTGTAACAGATCCCTCATCTATCAAATGAGGAGGCTGGATTGAAGGGGCCCTAAAGTGCTCCTAGCTCTAGATCTAAGATATCATGAATATTTGCACATATGAAAATATAAATAAACACAGACACAGTAAGAAGAGACCTCAGACCTGGAAGAGCTGGGATAACAAGAGGGCAGGTGTTTTCAGCTATTTTCCAGTAGTGAAGACAGGAGCTTCAATGCTCTATTCATAGAATACTACAAAAGGCAAGAATTCAAAGGAACCTCAGAGACTTTCTGGTCTAATACATACATGAAGGAAAATTTCTTCTACAACATCAAGTCAAATAAATTTATTATTCATGAAGTACTTTACAAACCTTAAAGCACTATATAAATGCTAGTAGTGTTGGTGGTGATGATACTGGTGGTGGTGGTGATGATCACAATCAATGAAAGAATTTCTCAGCTCCTGAAGTAGTCCACTTCATTAGCAAACAGCTCTGGTTATTATCAGGAAGTTCCCCCCTTAAATAAAAATTAAATATGTCTCTGAAATTTCTATGCATTGTTGCTGCAAATTCTGACTTATGGAGCCAAGAAAAATGAAACTAATGCCTTTTCAATCTGAAACTCAAAATATCTGAAAACAGCTACCATGCATTGTTTCTACACCTTCTTGTCCAGATTAAATATATACAATTCCTGCAACCGATCCCTAGATAGAATGGTTTCCAGTTTTTTCACCATACTGGTATCTCACCAGAATGAGCTCCAGGTTGTCTAGTTCTTCCTAAGATGTAATACCTAAAAATGAATGGAGTAATCCAGATTCTGCGTTTTACCAGGGCATAGTATACCAGGACAAAGATCCCCTTAATTCCAAATCCAACCCCCAATCCCTTAAGGTGGCCTGACAAAGATAGCATTAGCTTGTTTGGGGCTATCTTTTCAAGATTATTAATTCTTATTGAATTTTTATTCTATAAAAACCTGGAAATTTTGAGAAATACCATCTATCTTTCTAGACTATGTATTTTTCCAATTTGTTGTTTTCATTGTTATTTTTTTTTACTGAAGTATAAAACCTGATATTTATCTTCTTACTAGGTTCAGCTTTATTATTAGAGCCTTTATACAATGGATTAAGACAAATGGAAATTTGGGTTTTTAAGTTCTATATTAATCTTCCATGACCATGAAAACAAAATAAATCTAATTGTTCCACAAAGAAACAATTAACTCCATTTTGACAAAAGTTTGAATTCTGAAATAAAACAAAAGGAAGTCTACCAACACCCTTTTCAGAAACTATGTTCTCAAAGCTATTATAAAGGAAAACAATACTTCTATACCACATGGAGGTATTATTTGTTTACTGGAATGAAGAGGACAAAAGCCTACATTCTAATGATGTCTGTGATGGTTACATAATGCTTTCACATACACTGTCTCCAATAAACATCACAACTCAATGAGGGAAAGAGTCCAAGTACTATTTGATGCAGATAATGATGAGACTAAGACTCGGAGGTGAGGCAATTTGACCACAGTGCCAGAGTTGCTTACCCACGCCTATTCTCACATACAGCATTTTAAACAGCTGTGTTTATGTGATAATGTGACATATTGCAAGTTACCTCCTATTAGCATTGTTGGTTAATAATTCTTGGCATTACAGTCAGAAAATAATTTTCAAATAAAAATAGTTCTTAAATGGTAAAGCAACTTGCATAATAGAGAAAAAATGATTTCACTTTATTTTCCATCAACATCAAAATACTAAGATCCTGGTCTTTTTTGTGATTTTTTTCCCTTTAAAAGAGAGATTAAAGAAATCTGAGAATCCCAGGCACTGAGAGCTATATGAATACACTGAGAAAGAAGAACATTAATAATTATCCATAGTTGTTTCCATCACTATCAAAGAACTTGTTAGTCACTATCTTGATATTTTTCCAATGAGAGATCACATGTTGACCTACTCATTTTTTTAAGTCTGGTTAGTAACAGCCTAGTAAGGCCTGTACATCATTCTTTTCAGATTCCTAAAGTCTAAAAGGAAATACAATTCCATTTTGAAAAGCTAACCTTTTAATTTTCCCAAAAATAAATAAATGTGGGTGAACCATTTAAGTGTCACTAAAATTTACTTAATAAAAATTTACCCACTTCAGGGAGTGGAATGAAGTGAATAAAGGGGAGCATACAACACATAAAGCCACACTTAGATATTTGCAGCCATTTAAAAAATTAAACAATCTCAGGTACCTTGTCTGGTAGAGTTGGTACATACAAAATTATAGGATACACTGGTGAAGAGAATATAATCCCAAGGATTAATAAATAATATGAAATCATGGCCAAAAGGTTTTTCCATCAAAAATTATTAATGTGCCTACCTAAACACTCCTCCTTTAATTTATTCTCCAATCTACTCTTTGAGGCTTAAAAAAAAGCAAAAAACAAAAAAAGCATGCTTTTTTCTTCAGCTTTTGAATAAAATATATGGGCCTCCATCTGACTAATTAGGTCTTAGATTCTAGTTTTATCTCCCTGGCTAGACTCAATACTCCAAGAAAGTATAACCAATACAATAGTTGCAGAGGCTCACTTGATACTCAAAGCTTTGGTCCTTAGCTGCAAACCAATGTCACTGTCTGATTGCAATGTCTGAAGCAACATGGATATCATCTCCATGAGGGGCTGCACTATGTGTGTTCCTCATAAGCAGAGACAGTTACCTGAGGCTCCAAGAGGTCCCATATATGTCAAAATTGGAACCCAAAACCTTCTGAGTCCAAGTCTAACAGCCTAGACACAAATGGAAATTTATATTCCAACAGAAATAGGAGGTGCACAATATAGTTATAACCTCCTTTAATCCTTTATACCTGTCTCTTGGGTAAAAGATGTGTTTTATAGTGTTTATGGGGTTTCTAGGATTTAATAGGGTTTTATGCACTTAAAACCACAAGTTGGCAACATTGGAGACACTAACAAAGGAATAAAGAGAGCATTATTCTGTAAGGACATGGGTGTCTCTTTGGATATAGCCCAACACTGCTTTGCATGCTAACCACCCTTAGGGACACCAGCCAAGAAAAGTCTTCCCAGCACATCCTCACCTCTAGCTTGCAGTTGGGGAGAAGTTAAAAGAAGTCTACCAGGAAATTTGAACCCTTCATACATCAGTCTTCTCCTTCCCTTTGCCTTTCTTTCCTATTGAGATCTCCAATTCTCATTGATCGCCCTCTTTTCTACTCCAATACCCAGCAATTTAACAATAAAAAGAGTAATTCCCCCTTTTAGACAAAAAGGGATTAAGAAGCACTGCATCCATAAACTCACCTCTACAAGTCAATAAAGACTCACAGAGAGATCTGAAAATGGTCTAAGCTTACTCCTGGACCACTAAACAAAGAGACCTTGACATTTTATTCTAGTGAGAAGGAAAATAAGGCAACATAATGATCAGTACAGAATTCCTCAGTAATGGAATGACAGGATTCAGACACAACTGAATTTCCGGACCACCATTCCAAAGGCTGAAATTGGCAGTCTTTCCACTTTATCTTGGGAAATAAATTATTACACTTACAGCAGAACTCAAATTATCTTTATCCACATTAGACATTGATGGCCTAAGTGTGAGTTAAGGATTATCCAAATTCCTACACCAGATGTCTAATCAAGTCTTTTACTTTAATAACAATGCAAAGAACAGTTAGCATTTCTGACGGAGGGTTACTAAAGACTCAGCTATGCATTATCATTAAAGTGTGAACTAAGTGTGACTCTTAAAAGAAGAAGAGGAAAAAGAAGATAAAGGAAGGAAGGAAGAAAAGGAAGAAGGGAGGAAGGGAGAAAGGAAGGGAGGGAAGGAAGGGAAGAAAGGAAGGGAAGGAAGGGAAGAAAGGAAGGGAAGGAAGGGAAAAAAGGAAGGGAAGAAAGGGAAGAAAGGAAGGGAAGGAAGGGAAGGAGAGAAAGGAAGAAGGACAGAGGGAAGGAGGAGGGAAGGAGGAGGGAAGGAAGAGGGAAGGAGGAGGGAAAGAGGAGGAAAGGAGGAGAAAAGGAGGAGGAAAGGAGGACGAAGATTTCTTAAGGGTGGGCAATCCTCCCAGGTGTGGATCTTATTCATACTTTACCTTCCTTCTGGTTCTTTTATTTCATGGAAATCAACACAAACTAAAGCTGTACATGATTATTTCATGTTGCTATGTTAACTGGATCACCTCATTTTCTTTCCCTACATGTCTTTTCTTACCTGTGCATTATCAGTAGAAATATGCTAATGCTGGCTCATATCTTCATTTTCTTTTTAGCCACCCCAAGTTTTGATTCTCAGACACTGCCATGTCCCATGATTTTCAGTTCTATAATCTTCAGAAGAACACTGATTTAAAAAGTGTTCTGACATCAGGAAGTACCTTCAGATCCTCAAAGAAGTCAAATCTATGTTCATTCTTCCCACCTTTAGGTCCACTTCATTAGCCAGCATAAATGTCTGTCCAAAAAATATGGACTGAAGGTCATAGGACATAGTCTGAACAATGTGAATTCAGTACTGAAAAGACTTCTCCCAGATGCACAGATAGGATAATTTCACTTCGGTAGCAATAGATCTTGCTATGGACTCATTGTAATGTCCTGGGACTTAATGTGATCAGCACAATGACCAACCACCTATAGAAAATGCCTTCCAGTCTGAATTCTGTGCAAGTTCACCCTTCATGAAAGTGCTGAATACCTTTGGCGAACATACACACTCATACTTTTAAGTCCTAGTTAATATTGATAATCACAGGACGGTTAAACAAAGGTAAAGGTGGAATCATATTTATCAAGGGATCTATAGAGGAGATTAATGAGATTTTTTTTGGAGGAAGTATCTTATACTTGCATTTTATTTTATCTGCTCAAATGCCATTTTATAATAAAAATAATAATGATTATTATAAACAATGGGAATTAGATATGGACTACCCCTCAAATCATTGTCTCTTCCCTTCTTCAATTGAAAAGGAGTTTCTATCACCGAAGCCCATTTTGACTTTGTGAGATGACCTTTTTCTTGCTGAGTTACAAGCTTCCAACCTCTCTTCCATACCACCCTCCCCCAGTCTCCCTTTGGATCCCTTATTTTCCTCCTTTTGAATGTAAGCTTCTTCTCAGCATGCACTTACTATCATCTTTGATTGTTTTTTTGAATCCCTAACTCCTTGCCACAGTTTTCAGAATAAAGGAAGTTCTTAATAAATGCAGTTTTTACTAAAAAAAAAAAAAAAAAAAAAACAGTTCACGAATAATCAACACATTGAAAAAAGGCTGACACCATAGAAGTGTCCCATACTCACAATACCTACACAAAAGAGAGGAACTTTGGGAACAAGCTTGAACACTATTATAATTCAATAGCTTGCAGTTTTGAATTCTTTTTTCTACTGCTGTCCTTTCCATTAATGCTACTCTAATTATTTCAAATTCTCTTTTCCTGACTCAGAGTATTTTATTTTGTATCCCTTCTTAAAATCCTTCCCTTGCAGCTCAGTATTAATAATAGTCAATGGTTCTTTGTATTCATTTACCACAAGTTGCTGAGCCATTCTCTTAAGTGATGGTTATCTTTGTTTCCAGTTCTTTGTTGTTACTACTTGACCTGAACTCAAGAAATCCTGAGTTCAAATCCAGCCTCAGACACTTTTTGCTTCAATTTTCTCATCTATAAAATGGGAAGAAAAATACCTATATCTCAAAGCTACTGTAAAAGAGATAGAGAGAGAGAGAGAGAGAGAGAGAGAGAGAGAGAGAGAGAGAGAGA
>JAJPUD010003998.1:75462-104929 GCA_023553655.1 Myrmecobius fasciatus
AGAGAGAGAGAGAGAGAGAGAGAGAGAGAGAGAGAGAGAGAGAGAGAGAGAGATAACTTTAAAACATTTTGTGAAATGTAAATGTTATGTAGAATGATGGGATCACAGAACTACAGATCTCAAGTTCCCAAGAAGTTTTTATTTGAATTTGGGTCTTCAGATACCAAAGCAGCTTTGTACTGTCCTAGTATTTCTTGTCACCATTTCCAATACACACACACACACACACACACACACACACCCTCCCTTTTGACAGATGAGAAAACTGAGATTAAGGGACTTTCCTGGGCTCACAAAGATAGGAAATATCTAAAATTGGATCTATATTCAGGTCTTCCAGATTCCAGATCAGTGCTCTATCCAAAGCAAAGACAAGACTCTATTTGCTAATGACATATTAGTTTACTTAGAAAACCCTAAAGAAGCAGCAAATAAACTGAGATCACTGATAGCTTCAGAAAAGTAGCAGAATATAAAATGAACCTTTAAAATTCTTTTTGCATTTCTATAGGGCAATAACAAAATTTGGGAGAAAACAGAAAGGGGGAATCTTATGTTCAAAATATCTATGAAACAAATAAAACAGTGGAACTCAGTCTTTTAAGGCACACTCAAGGCCTATGTAGCTACAATTACCAAAACTCCTTAAAGAAATAAAGAATTTAAAGAAATGACAGCATGCTCAATGTTCTTGGCTGAATATAATAAATATATAGCATTTATTATATATAATATATTATAAATAAAATATAATGTAATAAAAATAACAAAACTACGTACATACATACATACAGATTTGGTGACTCAATTTAAAAACAAGTTACTCATGGAAAATGTGTCCCATAGAAACATAAATAAAGGACACCATAATAGTAAGGTATCCTTTACTAAGACAATCTTTACATGATGACACTAGAATTTTGAAAGGAGAAAGAAGGTGAAGAATTTCAGCATTACCTAGAGAGCTGGCCTTGGATTTATGATTTGAATCTAATGCATAATGTGTAGTTGAGTAAGTCACACCTTCTTTGTCCCTGTACAAACTAAAACTATAAATTATAGATCAATTGTTGATTTGAACTAACAGAGCCAATTTCCATACTAGCAGTTATTGTTTTGTTTGGCAATTGGGGTTAGATGAGTAGCCCAGGGTAAGAAAGGCCAAAATTAAACTCAGGCTTTCTTGATTCCAAGGACTGGTTTTCTATTCACTTTGCTACCTAGCTGCCCCTTACATTTGTGTGTACATATGTTCATATATGAATGTGCATATGTATGTATATTTATACATACATAAAAGCACATACATGTGTATAATGATTTCAGAAATACACTCCATTCATTTTAATAAAAATCACTTACTTAGAATTTCTGTGGCCTTAACTGAGCATATTACTACAGGAGATAACATGTAAATGACTCAGAAATGGCTATTACACAACATTTATATAAACCCTTCCTGAGGAGGCCCTATGGAGTGCCTTACAAGGTTCAGTTAACTAAGTGAACTCATCTTATTTTAAATGAATTAATTCCCTTGCATATAAATATTATCACTGATCACTGCATTCTATTTTATGAATCAAGACTACAAACTCTATCTCTGCTGCATTGTAAAGTCATTTTCTTAGTTATGTACAAAATCCTTTTTGTTATGAATAGGCCTCAAGTGATTCAAATGTTAATTCTTCCACGAATCTTGAAAGGAAGCCAAACACTCAGCTATGAGGGCTGCTCAACTAAACCTAACCTTTCATGATTCATGAAGAGAATTAATTGCTTAATTGAGCCTAGAAGGCCACAGACCAGAAAGGTTCCAAAACAAGTTAATCTGTAAATATCTAAAATATCTCCAAGGTGTCCAAGCAGTTCACTCCCTAAGGCCATGATTACAAGCTAACCACAGTCATCTGGGTAGCTACTATCTTTCTGCCCTTGAAACACAAAAGAAATGAACTGCCCATTCATACCAATTGGTATAAAGTTCTCCAAAACAATGGGTGACTTTTCACACTCAGTTTGATTTTTAACTTTCAAAAATATTTTTATTTCTTAAGCACCCAAGCAAAGCAATGGGATAGGTGCTAGGAATACAAAAATGATTCATATAATTACAGATGATTTAGATTTAGGATGTTATCTAATCTAGTCTAACTTGATAAATTTTTTAAACAGATTTAGAAATGATTGGAGGAGGATGAGGGGAGTCATTTATTAAACATCTCCTAGGTGCCAAGCACTGTAATGAATTTGGGGAAGGCTAAAACAAAAGAAATTTCTGCCTTTTTTAATAAAAAGAATATTTTTATTTTAATAAAAGAAGATAAAACTCATTGGGAAGAAATGGCCATGATACAATGCCTAGGGCACTTTGGTCCTGAAAGTTACTGGGAGGGATGCTGCGAGGGGCAGTGGGGAAGGACCATGATACACCCCATGCAGAAAAATAACAGAGCTGGTCATGAAGGTTCCCAAAAAAGAGAGAGGGAGAGGAGTAAAGGGAATAAGGGACATAAGCACGGATGGAAGGGGTTGGCAAGGCTGTGGTGGAAAGTCTCTAGAACAAGTAATGGAAGTGAAACATGGTGGAGGGCATTCCTGAAATGGTGGAGTCATTCTCCAACTAGGACATTCCATCTCCCAAGCACAAATTAAGACAATATCCTCCCACGGTTCCTCTGGAGTTAAGCCTAAGGGTTTGGGGGATCAAAGAAGAACAGGGACCTTTATAGAGCTATAACTCATGAAGCCTCCATGGGGCTTCAACCTATGACAAATCAGTTTTTATCAAGTACTTAGCGCCATATTTATATCTCGTTGAGAAAAGCGTATAACAACAGTTCAGATAAAACATCCCTCTCCAAAAACATCAAGGACATACTTTCCCATATAGGACCCATATAGGATTTAGAGAAGGAGCAAGATAGCCAATAAAAAAAAAACTTCAGTTTTGGTGACATAAATCACCTATTTTCTTCTTTAAAAGAAATGTTTTGATAAGTTTCAAATCTTTATGACAAAATTAATAAACTTTTGAAAAAATGGCAAGAAATCAGTTTTTGGTTTTTTTTTTTACTATGTTAGTAGTGTTAATAGCAAATTTTTCAGGTTTGGTGTTTAAGGTAGGAATGAATGAATAAATGAATGCATTTATATAACATCGATAACCATCTCCAGTCATTCTGATCTATATTTGGCCATTGGACTCAACTGGCTCTGGGACCTAGCCTTCCGGTCCTCCCTCAAATCCAATTCATTCCCGTTGTCATAGCATCACCTCTGGTCTTGGAGAATCGGGCACTGTGCTAAGCACTTTACAAATATTAGCTTATGGGATCCTCACAATAACCTTGGGAAGTAGGTCCCCTTATTATCCCTGTTTTAAAGATGAGTAAAGTGAGGCAGAGATAAAGTGACCTGCTCAGTGTCACGGAGCCAGTAAGTGTCCCAGGCCAGAGTTAATACGGTCCTGTGGACTGTGGGTCCAGTGTTCTAACCACTGCCTCTAACTCTGCCCCGTGGAGCTTGTTGGTGTCCCCAGGGTTTTGACCCAAACTTTTATCACTGGGATTGGATTGTAGGTGGAAGCTTGGCTGCAGGCACCTGCTTTTAAGAAGATTTAAGACAGAAGAATAAATAAAACAGCTAATTCCTTAAGTAGCGCCAGACATGGCTTGTGATCTATTCATGGCATTGCTAGTGGGAGCTTTCTGGGTCACCTGAGGGCAATTTTTGGCCTTTTGTATTTCGGCTATGAAAGGTGATGTAAAAACCGCCACGGAGGCGGGTTTGGCCAAATACTGCCGGCTCTTTGCCAGTCTGGTTTCCATTACTGGTAAGGGAGTTCCAGCTATGCAGAGGTGCCCCGTTATCAATAGTGACTTGGAGCACCTTTTCATGTGACCGCAAATAGTTTCGATTTCTTCGTCTGAAAATTGTCTGTTCATATCTTTTGACCATTTGTCCATTGGAGAATGGCTTGAATTCTTATATATTTGAGTCAATTCTCTATATATTTTAGAAATGAGGCCTTTATCAGAACCTTTGGATGTAAAAATATTTTCCCAGTTTACTGCTACCCTTCTAATCTTATCTGCATTCATTTTGTTTGTACAAAAACTTTTCAACTTGATATAATCAAACTTATCTATTTTGTGATTAATGATGACCTCTAGTTCTTCTTTGGTCACAAATTCCTTCCCCCTCCACAGGTCTGAGAGGTAAACCATCCTACATTGTTCTAATTTGTTTATAATATCATTCTTTATGCCTAGATCATGAATCCATTTTGACCTTATCTTGGTATATGGTGTTAGGTGTGGGTCAATGCCTAATTTCTTCCAGACTAGTTTCCAATTATCCCAGCAGTTTTTGTCAAATAGTGAGTTTTTATCCCAAAAACTGGGGTCTTTGGGTTTATCGAACACTAGATTACAATTGTCATTGAGTATTTTGTTCTGTGAACCTAACCTATTCCACTGATCCACTACTCTATTTCTTATCCAGTACCAAATGGTTTTGGTGACCACTGCTTTATAATATAGTTTTAGATCTGGTGCAGCTAGGCCACCCTCATTTGCATTTTTTTTCATTAATTCCCTTGAAATTCTTGACCTTTTGTTTTTCCAGATGAATTTTGTCGTTATTTTTTCTAGTTCAGTTAAATAATCTCTTGGGAGTTTGATTGGTATAGCACTAAATAGATAGATTAGTTTAGGTAGTATTGCCATCTTTATTATATTCGCTCGACCTATCCAAGAGCACTTGATGTTTTTCCAATTGTTTAGATCTGACTTTATTTGTGTGGAGAGTGTTTTGTAGTTTTGCTCATATAGATGCTGACTTTCCCTTGGCAGATATATTCCCAAATATTTTATACTATCGCTAGTTATTTTGAATGGAATTTCTCTTTGTATCTCTTGCTGTTGCATTTTGTTGGTGATGTAAAAAAATGCTGATGATTTATGTGGATTTATTTTGTATCCTGCAACTTTGCTAAAGTTGTGGATTAATTCTAATAGTTTTTTAGTTGATTCTCTAGGGTTCTCTAAGTAGACCATCATATCATCTGCAAAGAGTGATAATTTGGTTTCCTCATGACGTACTCTAATTCCTTTAATCTCTTTTTCTTGTCTTATTGCCAAGGCTAGCATTTCTAATACAATATTGAACAGTAATGGTGATAGTGGACAACCTTGTTTCACCCCTGATCTTATTGGGAATGGTTCCAGTTTATCACCATTACATATGATGCGAGCTGATGGTTTTAAATAGATGCTACCGACTATTTTAAGGAAAAGTCCATTAATTCCTATACTCTCTAATGTTTTTAATAGGAATGGATGTTGAATTTTATCAAATGCTTTTTCTGCATCTATTGAGATTATCATATGGTTTTTGTTAGTTTGGTTATTAATATAGTCAATTATGTTAATAGTTTTCCTAATATTGAACCATCCCTGCATTCCTGGTATAAATCCTACTTGGTCATGGTGTATTATTCTAGGAATGATTTTCTGTAATCTCTTTGCTAATATTTTATTTAAGATTTTTGCATCAATATTCATTAAGGAGATTGGTCTATAATTTTCTTTCTATGTTTTTGTTTTACCTGGTTTAGGTATCAGTACCATGTCTGTATCGTAAAAAGAGTTTGGTAGGAGTCCTTCATTCCCTATTTTTTCGAATAGTTTATATAATATTGGAGTTAACTGTTCTTTAAATGTTTGGTAGAATTCACATGTAAATCCATCTGGTCCTGGGGATTTTTTCTTAGGGAGTTGATGGTGCCCCGTTATCTATAAAGGGGGCATCCTTAGCCTGCTCCGTCTTGCTTTGCTACAAGGAAGTGGGACGCACTGGGGGCTGCAGAAGCTCAGAGATTCCACAGAAGGTTCAGAAGAACCTTCCTGTCTCCTTCCACCTCCCTCCCACTTCCAGAGACACTGGCCACCATTCATCCACTCGCTGTCGTGGCTCCTGGCGATGTCTCTGACTCCCTTGGCTTGTTTGCATTTATTGAATGAAATAAGCACCTACTATGTGCCAGGCACTGGGGATACAAAAAAAGGGGCAAGAGAGTTCCTGCCCTCCCAATCTAAGGGGGAGCAGCAGGCAAGCAAATACGTGCAGAGCAAGCCATAGACAGATGATTACAAGAGAGAAAGCATTAGAATAAAGGAGGTTGAAAAGGCTTCCTGCAGAACTGAGACTTATAGGAAGCCAGGAAGGTCTGTAGTTGGAACAAAGGAGGCACTGCCAGAGGGAATGCCAGGAACTGAGAGATGGAGACAACTGACCACTCACATCCACACCTCAGGGAGCTTCCCATTCCTTCCCAGTTCAGTTCAAGTGTCAGAGGTTCCTCCCTAATAAAGCTTTCCTTACTTCCTATTCTTATTAAAATTTGAATTTGTCTCTATCTATATGTTCTCTCCTCTTTCTATCTTTCTGTATCTCTAAATCCATTTCTCTCTCTATCCCTCATTGTCTGTCTCTGTCTTTCTCTTCATATACATACACACACACATATATATATATATATATGTTCTCCACCTTGTTTCTCTCTCTCTCTCTCTTCCTCCCTCCCTCTCACACTCTCACACTCTCTCTAACTCTCTCTCTCTATTTTATGTTTTTGTGTTGTATATGCACTGGGGATGGTAAGCTCCCAGGAAGCAGGAATTATTTCCCTACTCTTTAGAGCCTCAGTACTTGAACGCAAGTAGATGTCTAATAAATTGATTGAATTAAACAGAATTGATGGGTGTCTGATTCCTGTAGGCAAGGGCATTTTAAAATCTACTGTTTGGAATACAAACCATTTGGGGACTGGCTAGCAAACCCTTAATTTGGTGGAAATGTAAAATCTAAATGAGAGCAGAATGGTGGAAACTGAGTTTTAAAGGACTTTATACTAACAAAAGTAGAATTTCTTAGATTTGGCAATTGATTGGATATGGAAAAACAAACAGTTAAGAATGACTCAGAAGTTGGGATGGCTAGAAGATGGATGACAACAGAAAATGGGGCTTGAAAAGGGAGTAAGTTTTGGAGATCCTAATATTTACTGCTGCTATATGGCAGTACCCATGACATAGATACAGAGAAACCTAAAAATGTAAACAAATTTGTGGCAAAACAAACTGCAAATTCTGCTTTGACCATGTAGTCTCCTATTTCTAGGCTTCCCCACAGGCCTTGTGCTTAGATTGTTCTTACTTCCTTTCCTGACTACTGAGCATGACTATCAAACTAATACTGACTGAATGCTAAGATATTGCTAAAATGAAATATTTATTCAATAAAGCTACCTTGCTAACAGGAAAAAAAACCATATTCCCAAAGGGGAAAATGTCCCTCCATAAATGATACAACAAACTACCTATGTTTTGCTTCATGTTACTTCCTTCTTGAGTCATTTTTTTTTTAAATTTGACATTTGAGAGTCCCTGTTCTCAAAGAGCCAACATACATCCTTGTAGAAAAGTCAGAGATTCAGGGTACACGTATGTGTGTGTGATGCACATATGTATGTATGTCTGCATGTGAACCTGCATGTGTGTATACAAATAAACACACAAATATATATGCATGCACCCACATTGCTATATATGACATATGCAATTTGTTTTGTTGACTACTCATTTGCTACAAGGAAAACACGCATATAGACTTGTGCACACTCTCAGGAGCTTGTCTGAGATGACTTGGCATAGATACAATACATGTGTGTATACATGCATACACATACATATACATATGTGCATATACATGTGTGTATATACACGTTACACAGCAAAACTCTCTTAACTTCCTTCAGATGGACCTTTCCCATAATATACTGTTTTGAATTTTTTTCATATATGCCATGCTGTATGTCCACGGTCTTCCCATTTTGTTCCTAAACTGTTTTATCTGACAAGTTTTAAAATAACTATCCCTTGGAGGGGGGAAGTGCCATTGGAGAATTGGGAAGCATTTTAAAATAGCAGAAGCGAATGAGCAATGTGTAAAGACCTAGCCTATTTCTCCTGGCTGGCACTTCACCTAAGGCTTTGATGTCACATTATCTGGCCAGAAGGGCCCTTCAAGAGCCTAGATTTTAATGCCTTCTAGCCTTTAATGTCTCTTGCATGCTTAGATTATGACCCTTCCCTATTTGAACCAAAAGCTCCTCATAACATCTCCAAGACTGGGTGATTTTTTTCTTCATCATGAGATACACCGAGATGCCTTTGAGGTAAAATGCACCATTAACACTAAAACTGCCCCTGACTACATCAGCCACACTGTTCTGACCCTTCAATCTCCTTGGGAAATTCAGAGATAGGTCAACTAAAAAAATCGAGTTTTGATCAGGGGTCTCTCCTCATTTCTGGTGGATTAAAAGGGATCCAGTCTTAGGACCTTGACGATCTCCTTCATGGGATCCCAGACATTTTCTGTGGCCCCTTCTCTTCTGGACTCTAAATAAAACAGTGCATCTCCACCAGGCCAGGGGCAATTTCCTGCCACAGTTCCTTCTGCTGTCTCCCTCAGTGGACTTCCTTTCCTGGGCAAAGCTGTGTCCACTTTCTGCCCTCATCTCTCACTGACCACTCACCTTTCAGTCCCCTGCAATCTGGTTTCCAATCCCAGCATTTATGCAGAGTTGAGAAAGTCAGCTACAGAGGCAGAAAACCCAGCTTCAAATCTCAATTAAGCTACTGACTCTGGAGGAGTCACTTCCCAAGCCTGCATCTGTAAAAGGCTTGAGTAGAAGTGACACGGCAGCTCTAAATGGGGATCCCATGAATTCAGCATTTCCCCACCATAACTCTCTCTCCTGCCCTACTTTCAGATAGTGGGGTCATAATTTTCCTCCCTTACTGATTGCATCTAGGTTATTTTTGACTTCTTAAACCCCAAGAACCAGGCAGTCACAAAACCCTGTACATCCTTGCTTTTCTTTGTCTCTCACAGCCACGCCCTCCTTTTCACCCCCACCATCATCATCCTCACTGTGGCCCTGAGCACTTCCTTCTGGGATTGAGCAGCATTATGCTAACTGGTCTCCAGACTCCAGATTCACCTTTCACAAATCCTAGGACTTACTCCCTAGTAGGGCTGACCTTCCTATTTAGCCCAATACCTTTACAAATCCCCACTGCCTACAGCTTATCTCCCACTCCTCTCCTCACAAAGACTGGACTTTAAATGGAACCTGGAAAATAATACACACAATGATTTTAAGGACATAAAGGACATTAAAGGACTAAGACCACCCAAAATCTCTAAACTTAATGCTTTATCATTTTAATGGCAAAACTTGGGTCTTGGAGAAGAAATCAGGAGTATAACATTTGATATTTGTTGATACATGAAGTTAGTTTTGTTGAATTGTTTTTGTCTTTCTTTTTAGTGTTTATTCTATCTTATAAAGAATGGCTATATGGGTTGTTGAAGTAGTCATATATTGGAAAATGGAGGCAATATTTGTGTATAATGTTGCTGTTTTTGATGCCTGTTCTGTTTCTATTCTGTTTATGTCATTACTTTTGTATTTTCCTGCCTTCCTACGTGTATCCCTTCCCATTTATCTGAATTCTAGACATCCTTTATGATATATTCAAATCTTATCTGTAATAAGGTACTTTCCCTGTCAATTATCCTGAGGGGGGGGGCGTAGGTATCCTAAGGGAAATCATCCTCTTTTTCTAATAACGTAATATAGATACTACTACCTTGGAACTTATTATTTCCTAGATGAAACTGTTACTTATCTTGGCAACTGGATTTTAAATTTCTTAATAAAAGAGATGATACAAATTCTCAAACTTCTTCGAATCTCCCACAATGCCTAGCACAACACAGTAGGCACTCAATAAGAAATTGGTGATGGATAAAGTTAAGGAGCCAACAGGAACTTGGAAGGGTGAATAATTTTCAAAGCTATTTCAATAAAATTGAGGCTTGAGGCATTTTTTAAAATGTCTTTTAGGCTAAGCAAGGAAATGTGATGAATGACTAACCGGTAAAATGTCACTGCTATGAAAGGCAATTAAAACAATGCATGATAGAAGAGAAATCCTCATATTGAAGACCTTGGATATGGACATTATTCAGATTGCTCGACTGGGAGAATAAAAATTGAGTGCAATAGTGTTGGTAAAAATTCTTAATATGCCATAAATCTGGAAATAGGCCATCGTTTTTCTCCTACAACACATGAAACTTCCATCTCCATCATAAAAATCGCATACCTTAGGGAGCAAGTGAGTCATTTTTAAAATCACAACTCTAAGAACACAAAACTTCTGCTTACCCTGAAGGGTCGTGTCATTCTTTACTGCTCCTTTTTTATCTCAGGTATATTAATCAATATCACATCAGGGACTTTGCTTTCAAAAATAAATGACTGCTGCCTCACAGTTAAAAATTTTTTTAAAAAGACAAAACAAAAACCTCTATTATCCTTCATTTCTGCTGTACTAAAGATGTTGTTTTGGACATGCTTTAGGCATTTCAGATAAAAAACCATATAGCTTTTGCTTCAAGACATGTCAGGATGATTGCTTTATTGAGACAACAGGATGTTTACCAACAAAAATGTTTCCATTCTGACTTAGCTTTAGGGAACCACTGGGGGTAATAGCCCTCTCTCCCTTCTTCCTAGAACAGCCTAAAAATATTCTCTTAAGAACCTGTTCAACTATTGGCCCTTGGCTGGAGAGGCAACATTCCCATATCCATGTGACAACGGGCATCTCTGTTTCTTTGCTTTAGGCTACTCTAGCTCCCTCCAAGTCACTAACTCTCATATGAAAAGAGCAGTATGGTTAATCTAAGACTCTTTTAAAAATTGATGGCAACTCCATGTTTCTTTGAATTGTGCTTTTGTACAAACTGGAAAGAATTCTGCTGCAGCCCCCTCCAAAAGGATACAGAATGTCCATTCGCTATAAAAATACTGCTAGTTAACTCACCCTATCAATATATCCAAGCCAATGGCATCAAGTACTGAGAGCAATAAATGACCCAGGACGAGAATGTCCAAAACACAAGGGACTTTTACATTCTTTTGGTCCAAGTGAATAAAGAAATTGGGCTCAGGACGATTAAGTTTAGAGTCTGCCTTCTACCTAAATGACATAATCTCTAAAAAGGTAAAGTTGGCTTGAAATGTAATCTGGTAACCCTAAAATCTGCAGTGTCCCCATGTCTAGTCCATTGACAAACATGTATTATATAAAGGACCAGGGTCCAAATTGCGGCTCTGTTACAATTTATATTCCCAATGGATTGAATCACTTCACAAAATAAAGTAAAATCACAGCAATTGTATATTATAAATAATAATATCTGCATAAATACATAATAATAAGGTATTTGTTAAAATAATACATAAACTAGGCTCCATTCCAAATCCTTTATTTCTCAGCTCCTCAGCAATCTGATTCCCCTTGATAATCACATATGACACTAATAACAGCTAATATGTATATAACACTTTACATATATTACTTCAAATGAAATGTGAATGAAATTCATGGACAGTGAGGTTGGTGCTATTAAATCTGCAAATGAGGAAACTGAGATTTCTTCAAATACATTTCATGCAATATTTGTCTACTACAATCTACTTTCTTGGTTGGTAAGATTTATTTGATGATGATTATTGATGATGAGTAGGTTAAGCTTGATTGAGATAACAACAATATTTGTTTCTGAGATTCCAGATACTCTGAGTTTTCTGGTATATAGTTTGTAGGTTTTGGCCCATTCTACTTCCAATTAACAACTATAGATTTTAAAAAAAGACTAGAATATGTTTTTATACTTCAAAAAATTAAGAAATGATATCAAGTTTCTTGTTCTCTAGAGTCATATGACGAAACATCTTGCAGAATGTGTTAACATCGACGGTCAGCCTCTCATCAAATCATTCCAACACAGAGAACGAGAATTGGAGCAAACTGCATAAACTTCCATGAAACCTAAGTCTAGCTCCACAGATTTTTACACTGCATTATAAAAGTTTCTGCCTGTCAATCACAAAGAAGTTCTAAAACAATTCATGGTAGCTCTGACAGTGACAGACGTAAGTGTTGATTATTAGGAAGTTTCAGAGAAATATTTCTAACAAAATAAACGTGCAGCACATTATAGCATATTGTATATCAAAAATTTTGATGTTACAATTATAGACATTGGAGACATTAAATATGGCTGCTACAACCATCCCCCACACACACTTTTTTAAATAAAAAGCTCAAACAAGATGGTAAAGTTATAGTTTGTAGAAGAATAAAATGGCTTAGGTCCAACTGCTCTCCATTATAAAGTCCAGTGGGGGGCATATTTAAGAACTCAGAAGGAAAATCAGAGCACCTGGATAAAGTATAATGTTCTTTCTGCTCTTTGACTCTCAATATCCTGGACTCACTTATAGGTAGAGTAGGGATGGAAACAAGACACTTGCCAGGGGAGGTACCTGCAGCAGCCCAGAGAGATGGGACCTTATTCCACAGGATAAGAGGCAGATTAAATAGCTTTGTTCTCCAAGTCCAGTGTTCTTTCCAATAACCATTATGACAAGCTATAAAATTACATTTTAGCCCTGGTTTCTATCTTTGATGAATATAATGAGCTAATTCTGCCTGTCTTTCCTTCTCTTTGGCTGATTTTTATCAGAATCTCTGTTTTGGCAGGCACATGGTGTATTTTCCACATAGAAATTATCTTCCTCGTGATATGAGTGACAGTGGAGAAGAATATGGAAAAAATTGGGAGAAAGGTGACATTTGTAAAAATGTTTAGAATCAAGGTATATTTTTAAACTGGAAAGCATTTTTGTGGCCTGCTCATTTTATAAAACTATTTTCAAGGCTGGCTATGATCACTATGAGTGAAAGTCAAAAGCACCAGGATATATGAACCTAATACCATTCTTTAATTTTTATTTTTTTGGACAAGATTTCATTGCTGGTAGGCATTTCCAATGAGGAACTTTCCCTACAAATGTAGATCAGCATCTAATTGGCAATATATAACCTGAGAGTTACCAGGAGCTTTGCCCAGGGTTACATAGTCATTAGGTATTGGAGACAGAGCCTGAATCAAGTACTTTCTGATTTCTCCAGCTCTCAATTCAATCTATTAGGCTGTCCCTCACTACACTTTGGAGGGGGGAAAAAAGATTTTAATACCTCCCTACAGCTACCCAGAAGTAGGAGCCATAGATCAAAGAATATATTTTACAAGATCATCTTATAGAAAAGTCTTCCTGCTTTCTATAGAAGAATATTCTTCTTATAACAAAATCTGTCTAAAGTGAATAGTGTTAACATCAACACTGAGCATACATGCCCCTCTTGAAACTTATAGACATATTAAAAGAAATAGAATTCAGGAGCAAATTCCAATTTACCTAAATTATAGTCAAGGTATTTAAAATAAAAATCAACATGGAATTTCATAGAGGAAATTTCCATTCATAATCTTTACAGTAAAAAAAAGACAGTATCTTTATTTCAATATTAAAGCAAATCATAAAAACTAATGAAAGAATAGGTTTATCTGGGAGAGAGACAATTGTTTATTCAGGTGAGCAGAATGGAGCAGAATTGGTAAATAAGCCTATTTATAGAAGGAAAAATGAAAAGTGAAAAAAGGAAACAGCCAAATAGCAGAATTATCCTCTGCTGCTTTGGTTAAAAATCAGTCGGCAAAGATAATATGCTAAGGCAAGAAAATGTTAAATCAAAAAAATTATCGTGCATGTGAAATGATCAAAAATGACAATTTGTTCCTTAATCTTATTAATTTTGCTCTCTGAAAGCAACTTGTTTAAGATTCCAAATTATTAACCTAAGCGTGGAT
The DNA here is from genome assembly GCA_023553655.1 of Myrmecobius fasciatus. Lineage (NCBI taxonomy): Eukaryota > Metazoa > Chordata > Mammalia > Dasyuromorphia > Myrmecobiidae > Myrmecobius > Myrmecobius fasciatus. The sequence continues at coordinate 89,326 of JAJPUD010003998.1, forward strand.
ATGTTTAAAGGTTGACAATTAAAGTCTAAATATTGTTAGATGAATTAAGAATGACGTGGATGCTTTCTAAAGAGAAATCTCTATATGTCTAGTATTCTGAGCTAGTTATTAAGTTTCTTCATCTGTAAAATGGGGAGGGGGAGCACACAGCAGTTGGAGAAGATGAGCATTAATGTTTCTCCTTCTACCTCCAAAAGTACAAGATGTGTGAGTGAATCTCTATCATTTGAGAGCAAGAAGAATAAGCTGCATTACAGCTATAAAGAATCGAATTTAAAAAGCATTTTGGTCAGAAATGAAGGTTTGCTAGGAATTACTTTTGAATATTTACATTTCACCACAAATATCATACTGACATTTTCTATCAAAACCAAACCCATGTTTCCAGGTAAGACAACTAAGTTATATCACTTGATATTTGCACAAGATTTTGCATATTTCAAATAAATTTCTATCTCACCAATGACAAAACCGAGCTAAGTGTCCCCACACACAGAAGCTCAAACTCAAGGTCTCTACCTCAAGTTGCCGAGCCAAACAGCTTCACTTATCAATGTTGGACTTCAATGGCCCTAAAGGTCACCACAGGATTTGGACTCAAAGGACTTTGAATGCAAATTTTAGTTTTCCCCCCCTTAGCTTTGTAACCTTGGAGTTACCTACCTCGCTCTCAGTTATCTCCTCTGTAAAAAGAGAGGTTTACATTAGATTTTCTGTAGGTATCTTCCAGGTGTAACTATAGATCCTATGAGAGATCTATATAGGCAGCTAGAATACAGGGCCAGACCTGGAGTCAGGAACTCATCTTCCTGAGTTCAAATCTGACCTCAGACTCTTACTAGCTGAGTGATCCTGGACAAGTCACTTAATGCCATTTGTCTCCTTTTCCTCAATTGTAAAATGAATTTGAGAAGGAAATGGCAAACCATTACAATATCTTTGCCAAGAAAACCCCAAAGGGGATGGGTCGCAAAGTATCCAAAATGACTGAACAACATCAGAGAGGTCTGTATCCAAAGAGACCTAAGAAAAAGGAAAAAGCTCTCTATGTCCAAATACACACACACACACACACACACACACACACACACAGTAGTTCTTTTTTTGTGGTGCAATGAATTGGAAATGAAGGGATGCCTTGTTCAATAGCTGAACAAATTGTGGTATATGATTGTGATGGAATATTACTGGTACTGTAAGAAACAATGAACAAGATGGTCTCAGAAAAAGTTGGGAAGATTATATGAACTGATAAAAAGTGAAATGAACAGAACCAGAATATCCATTGTACACAGTAACAGTAATACAGTACAATAATCAATTATAAATGACTTAGCTACACAATGACCCAAGACGATTCAAAAGACTTTATGATGAAAAATGCTATCCATCTCCAGAGACAATGGATGATGGAGTTTAAATGCAGATTGAAGAATACTTTAAAAAAAAAAAATTTTAGGGGCAGCTAGGTGGTGTAGTGGATAGAGTACCAGCCCTGAAGTCAGGAAGACCTGAGTTCAAATCTGGTCTCAGACACTTAATACTGCCTAGCTGTGTGACCCTGGGCAAGTCACTCAACCCCAATTGCCTCAGCAAAAAAAAAAAAAAAAAAAAAACAATAACAACAAAAAAACAACCTTTATTTTCCCCTATTTTTAGTCTGTGTTTTCTTTTGCAACACAGCTAAAATTAAAATGTGTTTTGCATGATTGCAACATATATAATCTTTATCAAAATGTTTGCCTTCTCAAGGATGGGGGAGAGAAGAGAGGGAGGGAATTTGGAACTCAATAGTGTGTAACTATTTTTTAAACTGATATTAAAAATGTTTTTACATATAATTGAGAAGAAAATAAAATAAAAATGTTCTTTAGAAAAAAAAAAAGATCCTACAAGTCTCCTGGGAAAAAAAGCTTTCTCTGAAAGCTTTCCTTGGTTCCAGAATACATCAGGCTCTGGAGCTAAGATCACAGAGGAGTTATTGTATGTGGATTTCTATAGTCATTAAAAGCCAAGAAAAAGGGCAAAGTGAGGGTAATAGTATTGGTGCAACAGAGAAAAGGAATACAAAAAGTGCCCTGTCAATTCAGAGAAGAAAGAAGATAAAGTATAAAGGGAAAAGGAGAACAAATCATCATCATCGATCAGACTTTCACTATTTTCTCTTGCAGCATGGCCATTCACCTACAGCAAGGTCACTCAGCAGGTAGATTTTATTTGAAAAAGCATGAGGAAATAGCCAGAGAATTTACTGAAAGAAAGATACTGTGGTCCTATGAGATTAGTTGCTCTAGGTCTTATCCATCTTTATGTTTCCCTCTCCCTACAAAAGATCAATATCTACAAATACAAATTGAAAGGATGCTATGATTGGGAAAAGGAAATATTGATTACCGAAAAGAATCACACAAAAAAACTATATTACATGAAAATCAGAATATTAGAGCTGGAAAGGGTCTTAGAGAGCACAGATTCTTAAGAGCTGGATTATGTCAAGAGTGATCTAGGGTGAACCACATCAAAGAAAAAATAAAAAGATATCCCCACTCCAGCATAGCTTAATAAATATTATTGTTGTTCAGTCATTTTACAATGGGTGGCTGATTTTGTGACCCTTTGCGGGGCTTCCTTGGCAAAGATACTAAATGAGTTTGCTATTTCCTTTTCCAGATCATTTGACACATGAGGAAACTGAGGCAGATAGGACTTGCTCAGGGTCTTTCCTCATCTCCCCTTATTGGTTTCTTTTAAGTGCCAAATAAAATCCCATCTTCTACAATGCTATCATCCCTTTTATCTAGCATGTTGTATTTGAAGTATACCCAATAAGATCTACGTTACACTCATGGGTCTTACACCTCCAAGATTTCATCTCCTCTATATTCACAGATGCCTCACCTATACATGAATGACTCCAAAATCTCCATCATCAGCCTGGTTCACTCTCACCTTGTCTGGGGTCACTATCTCCAAAACTCATTTTCTGTATTCTATATTCTGTATTCCAGCCAAACATATGCTATAGATTCTATCTTCATTTCCGCTTATATAATATTATGTCATATATAATTACATATAAATATATAAATTCTTAAAGTATCTTTAATACTCAGTTTATGTCCAACCTTTCCAGAGTAGTAGTCCCTTCCTGCGCCGTCAGCCCATTATGACCTCTTAATCCCATTAATACTAAATCACTTATTGATTATAACATTCAGTACTTTTTACAGGCTATCTATACTGAATTTCAGTGTTGGATGGAACTCCAAAAAACGCCTAATCTAACCCTTACTCAAAGCACAAATTCTGTCTACATTATTCCCAATACATACCCATCATCAAGCATTTAATAGAATACTTATGAAAATAAGAAATACTATTTCATGAGGCAGTACATTCAAATTTGATGTATCTCTATTGATTAGTAAGCTTTTCTTTATCCTGAATCAAAACCTAATTTCTTAGAACTTCTGGCCAATCATACTAGTTTTACCCTCAGAAAAAAGAGAACCACCACAATAATATGAGACAATTACAAATCCCCATCCACACATATTCCCACTAAATCATCTATTCTCTAGGCTAAAATTTAAGATCCCAAATTGATCCTAAAATTCACAAAACTACTGATCCACATGAAATAATTTTGAGATCTTTCTAATGAAACTTGAACTTATCAGTCTTTTTAAAAATATAAATAAAAATTACCCAGAAGAAAACTACTGATGTTTAAAAAAAAAAAGACATTTTTTTTAATTTAATGAAAGCTAGCATCCAGAAAGGAAAGTGCAATATTATATAAGTTGTCTAACTAGAGAAGTCTATATGAAAACCATTCAAGAATGAATGATGGCTCCAGAAACTTTCTTTCCATCCAACTACTTTCACTTCTTTTTTTAATAGATTCTTATCACTCCACATGTGTCTTGGGGGAAAAATCTAGTCACTCAGTTCACCCACTGGAAAACAAGGATCAGTTTTGCTCACTGAAAAGACACTCCTCGGGCAGCTAGGTGGCGCAGTGGATAGAGCACCAGCCCTGAAGTCAGGAGGACCTGAGTTCAAATCTGGTCTCAGACACGTAACAGCTGTGTGACCCTGGGCAAGTCACTTAACCCTAATTGCCTCAGCAAAAAAAAAAAAAAAAAAGAAAGAAAAGACACTCCTCCCCTTTTTCTTTTTAGTCAGTCTATAGGTGGGGAATATTGCATATGATGTTTAGAGTTTTTGATCCATTGGTAAGTTGCCAATTTCTTTTCTTCTTTTTTTTTCTTTTTTTCTTAAAAAAAAATCTTAGATAAAATGGCTTTCTGGAAGGCAAGAGGGATTAAGGGCAAGGGAAGAAATTTAGGAATGTGAAAACAAGAGATTTTAAGAAATATTTTTAACATGATAAAAGAGATAAGGAAGATTCACTTCTTGATATTAGCATTCTCTAGTTAAGAAACCAGGACTGAAGTCTTAGAATTCCCCAAGCAGGCAGAAATCTGGCAATCCACAGTGAAGACTAAGTTCAAATGATTTTAAAACATGTAGTAGATCCAATCAGCAAATCCAAGAACAATCTGGGACTTGAAACACAGTGATTTACTAGGATATGCTAGTTTCAATGAATGGTTTTTCTCTTTTAGTTACTGATCCCTAGTTTACTTTAAATCCAATATCTATCATAGTGAGTGCTCAAAGACCTTATAAGGCCTGGTATGTTCATCAATAAGCTGCCTCTGCCCCTTCCCAGGTACCATACAGCTTCTTTGGGGGCTCCCATCTACTCAAGCAAAAAAATAGATAGATAGAAAGATGGATGGATGGATGGATGACAGATAGATGGATAAACCATTATGTTAAATAAGATTAGATAAACCATTATGTTAAATAAGATTAGAGCACAGCTTCCTATCCATGTCTGTTTGTCTCTGTGTGTCCTCTCTGTGTGTGTGTCTGTCTCTCTGTCTCTGTCTGCTTCTGTGTCTGTCTGTCTGTCTGTCTCTCTCTCTCTCTCACACACACACACACACACCCACACCCACATACTCACTTATTTATTCTTCTTCCCTTCCCTGCTACATAATCATGACATCACCACAACTCTGAGATATTCCATACCAGCCCGATTGGAACCACTTGTACAGAAGTTTTTCTCTGGGACCAGACACAGAGGTACATCCTCTTTACAATATTGTCCATATTGTATTTACAATAATTTCCCATGTTGGAAAATACTTTTGATTTTTAAATTAATTGCTCCAGAAGTAATTTACTCATAAAATTATAGATTTCATCATTGTCTGTTTCTTTAGAGTGCTTCTTTAAATGGCTAAACAGTGAAATCACAAGGCGTCAGGACAAGGACCTACCTTCCCGGATCGCGGTGAAAGGAGTACCTTCTTCTTCTTGAAGCCGGATCACCTTCAATGCCACAAGTTTTCCATTTACCCTGGGGAAAAGAAAAAGTGGGAGAAAGCAGAAAGCAAGAATGAAAATAAGTTCCCATAACAGTCCCACTTGTCTTCCCTCTGGTGTCCTGTACTTTCTCACTGAAAATGTCAGTGATTCAGTTATGCCATGTGAAGACACATTCTGGAAGGGTGAGTTTCCATATCATCAGTTTTTAAAATATTCACACTTGCACAATCCAAGAACTAATCTCAGCTTTCCTGAGTCAGTCCATGTTTCTTTTTATAACTAAATTTAAAGCTTAAAGAAATCACACTGTTGGGAAAACATATCATAATGTAGCTATACAAACTTTTGATCATTTGATTATAGATTAATTCATATCAAAAGCTCCAAAAATAATTCTCCTTTTCCAGCAGCACTTTGTCTCTTCCCTCACTTGGTCCTCTACCTATTCTCTATCTGTGAACACCCCCTACACCCCCTATTTAATTTAATTCAAAAAATATCTTTAAATCACCTTACAGTACCAGTTTGAAGGCTAGAAATACAAAATTAAACAACAGACGATCAGCTTATGGCAGTGAGGGCTCAATTCTTCTGAGTAGTTTGGATTTTCTTGAATTTCCCAATATTGATGGAATATTAGGTTCTTAGGTACAAGAGAAAACATATTATGTTGCAGAATCATGAAACTAGAGCTACCAAATTTACCCTGGAGACTTTAACAAAGAATTTATTCAATCTATTTGCAAAGGTATTTTCTACCACAACACGACTGACTAGGGATCATTTGACCTCTCCTTAAAGACTGCCAATTTGTGAAAAACAGAACAAAACAAAACCCTATTCTTGCAGCAGCTCATTCCACTTTTGTTGTTTTTCACTTGGGTCTGACTCTTGGTGATCTATTTGGGGTTCTCTTGCCAAAAATATTGCAGTAGTTGCCATTTCCTTCTTCAGTTCATTTTACAGATGAGGAAACTGAGGCACACAGGGTTAAGTGACTGGCCCAGGGTCACACAGCTGGAAAGTGTCTGAGGCTGCATTTGAACCCATGAAGGCTGAGTAGGCCCGACTGCAGGCCCAGAGGGCTGTGTACTATGGCACCCCCAGCTGCCCCCATTCCAGTTTTGCACCTCTAATTCTTAAGAAGCTTTTTTTTTTCCTAAGAGTTAAGTCAACATTTGCCTCTGTGATTTCAAACTACCACTCCTGTTCCTGCTCACTTTGACCAGCAAGAACACATCTAATTTCTCTTATTCCTATTTAGTATTTTAAAGACTTTATTCTCTAGGCTAACCCTTCTAGCCTATAGGGATCATTTTGGATCTTGGCGTGTCATCCAGAATGCTGGATATTCCTCTGAATTTTGTGTCATCTGAAAATCTGGTCCAAGTAGCATCTCTGACAAAATGGGAAATAAACAGCATAGGCCCAAGCAAAGATCCCTGGGGCACATCTCAAGCACCACTGGACCAAGCTGACTCAGAACTCTTAACAAATATTCAACCCCTCAAGCAGTTCCAGATCCAGCAGATCCAGCAGACTGAATTCCTTGGACTTCACCCCTCCCTATATTTTCCACAAAAAAATAGTATGATACCCCTTATTAAAGACTTAGCTACAACCTAAGCAAATCATCTCCAGTGTTGCTTAATATGATAGTTGAGTAGCCTAGCCAAAATGGGAGGTGGTAAAATCTGGCCTTGGTGAACCCATGAAACAATTAGGCTTTTGGCAATTCACTCTTCCCTGTGCTACATATTCATTAATGATTTATTTAATGATCTGCTCCAGAATTGCAAGTCAAGCTCACTGACCCATATAGTTCAGAAACTCAATTCTTTCTTTTTTTTTTTTTTGGGGGGGGTGCTCAGGTTAAACATAAATGAAATCTCTTTTGGGGGATGGGGAGGTGGAGATGGAGCTAAGGTTGGTGACTAAGCAGCATTAAGAAACTACTTTAGACATTGCTCCATGTCCAGAAGTACAGTTTAAGATCTTCAGGATTAATAGAGAAACTAGTGCTTCTTGGAAGTAAAAAAAATAAATAAATAAATAAAAATTTACTTTATCATGATCTTTAAAGTGAAGTGCAATGTATTCCTCTGCTAATTTTATTTTTCTCAGCCTAGTTAAGCTTACACTCTTGGATCTCAGGAGAAATAAAATAAATCTAAGAACTGCTTTGATTCTCTCACTCATTTCTTCCCCCCTCCTTCTAATCTCATCATTTCCCTGACACTGCCCCTCATAAAAAGAGATAACTACACACATAAATATACATATGTATATATTTGCAATTCTTTTCCTAGAAGGTTAATGTCATTGCTTTTGCCTCACCTTCTGCTTTATTTTAGAAAGAATATGCAGGCTGTTTCTGGAGAGTCTGCATTTAAACAAGACAGCCAAGCAGGGAAAGTAGGTTGAAGTCCACAGCCCTTTCATTAATGCATCACAATACAATACAAATTGAATGCTGAGGAATACAAGGTTAATAACACAATGTTCTAACTCAGTGTTGAAATGTGTCTCAGAGACATCCTCCACAGACTTAGAATACCTACAGTAAATAGCACTTGCTTCACATACCCCAAGAGTTCATCTTTAAAAAGCCACTGATAGTTTACAAGTTATTTTCCTTACAATAACCCTGAAGTTGGTAAGGATTAAAAGTGAAGAAGAAAATATACATCTTCTCCTTGGAGGAGAGCATACTATGCAAATTTATCACAGAACATTTATTCAGATTCAGGCCAGTTCCAATTTATCCTGTGAAGAGAGCCATCTATACCCAGAGCGAGAACTGTGGGAATTGAGAAAAACACAGCATTTTCACTCTTTATGTTGTTGTTTGCTTGAATTTTATTTTTTTCTCATTTTTTTTCCTTTTTGATCTAATTTTTCTTGTGCAGCAAGATAATTGTATAAATATGTATGTATATACTGGATTTAACATATGTTTTTACCACATTTAACAAATATTGGATTACTTGCCATCTAGGGGAGGGAATGAAGGGAGGGAGGAAAAATTGGAACACAAGGTTTTGCAAAGGTCAATGTTGAAAAAATTATTGTTGCATATGTTCTGAAAAAATAAAGCTTTAATTAAAAAAAAAGAATATTTATCCAACAGGCAGGTGAGCACAGAACCCTGAGACTGACAGCACACCTCCCACCCCCCAGACCACCTGTCCTGATTCTAGCATAGTTCTCTCAATCATACAGAAAAGCAACTTTTGTGGGGAAGAGGCCAGCCATGCCCACCAACTGTCAACCGACTGCCATTCACAGGACAGGCAGGTCAGCTCCAGCAGAGTCAGCCAAGACCTGTCATCCCACTCCCCTAATTACATCCCCTCAGATCTGATGGAAATGGCTCCAGACCCTGAGCCAAGAGCCCTGGGAATAAACCAAAGCGAGTGAAGACCCAAGAAAGAAATCTCTTGTCACTAAAGTAACTGTCAGACAGTTCAGTATCAGGTACTGATTTCATCAGTGGAAATGGCATTAAGGAAAAGGCATTACATATTTTTTTAAATTTTATTTTATTTGCAAAACATATGTATGGGTAATTCTTCAACATTAACCCTTGCATAGCTTTCTGTTACAAATTTTTCCCTCCAACTCCCCACCCCTCCCTTAGATGGCAGGATATCCACTACATGTTAATTATGTTAAAATAGTTGGCAAATCGAATATATGTATACATATTTCCAAACTTATCATTGTTGTGCAAGAAAAATCTTATCTACATAAAAGACGTATCAGATAAAGGAAACACAATGTAAGCAAACATCAATCAAGAGTATGAGAATGTTATATTGTGGTCCACATTTCACATCTCTCTCTCTGGCTGTATATGGCTTTCTTCAGTGAACAATTGGAAGTGGTTTGAAACATTTCATTGTTGCAGAGAGCCATGACCATCAGAATTGATCGTCATATAGTACTGTTGTTGCCGTGTACAATGATCTCCTGGTTCTGCTCATTTCACTCAGCATCAGTTCATGCATCTCCAGGCCTCTCTGAAAACATCTTGCTGGTCGTTTCTCACAGAACGTTAATATTCCATGATATTCATATACCATAATTTATTCAGCCACTCTCCAATTGAAAGGCATCTATTCAGTTTCCAGTTTCTAGCCACTACAAAAAGGGCGGCCACAAACATTCTTGCACATGTGGGGCCCTTTCCTTCCTTTATGATCTCTTTGGGATATAAGCCCAATAGAAACACTGCTGGGTCAAAGGGTATGCACAGTTTGACAACTTTTTGAGCATAGCTCCAAATTGCTCTCTAGAATGGCTGGATCCGTTTACAGCTCCACCAACAATGCATCAGTGTCCCAGCCTTCCCACATCCCCTCCGACATTCATCTTTATCTTTTCCTGTCATTTTAGCCAATCTGACAGGTGTGTAGTGGTACCTCAGGGTTGTCTTAATTTGCATTTCTCTGATCAATAGTGATTTGGAGCACCTTTTTATATGACTACAAATAGTTTTAATTACATGCTCTGAAAATTGTCTGTTCATATCCTTTGACCATTTGTCGATTGGAGAATGGCTTGAATTCTTATAAATATGATACAATTCTCTATATATTTTAGAGATGAGACCTTTATTATAACCCTTAAATGTAAAGATGATTTCCCAATTTATTGCTTCCCTCCTAATCTTGAATGTATTGGTTTTGTTTGTACAAATACTTTTGAACTTAATATAGTCAAAGTTATCTATCTGGTTTTCAATTAAGAGTTCCAGTACTTCTTTGGACACAAATTTATTCCATCTCCATAGGTCTGAGAGGTAAACTATATTACATTCCTCTAATTTACTTATAGTATCACTCTTTATATCCAGATCATGAACCGATTTAGATCTTATCTTGGTATGTGGTGTTAGATGTGGGTGAAGCCCTAATTTCTTCCACACTAGTTTCCAATTTTCCCAGCAGTTTTTGTCAAATAGTGAGTACTTATCCCAGAAGCTGGGGTCTTTGGGTTTATCAAAGACTAAATTGCTATAGTTATAGGCATTACATATTTAACCTCTGTCAGACTGCTTGGGGAGGTGGAAGGGAAGGAGAGAGAAAAATTTAGAACCCAAAGTCTTATAAAAATTAATGTTGAAACTGTGCATACCCTTTGACCCAGCAGTGTTTCTATTGGGCTTATATCCCAAAGAGATTTTAAAGGAGAAAAGGGACCCACATGTGCAAGAATGTTTGTGGCAGCCCTTTTTGTAGTGGCAAGAAACTGGAAATTGAAAGGATGCCCATCAATTGGAGAGTGGCTGAATAAATTATGGTATATGAATGTTATGGAATATTACTGTTCTGTAAGAAAGACCAGCAGGATGATTTTAGAGAGGCCTGGAGAGACTTGCATGAACTGATGCTGAGTGAAATCAGCAGAACCAGGAGAACATTATACACAGCAACAAGACTATACGATGATCAATTCTGATGGACATGGCTCTCTTCAACAATGATGTGATTCAAACCAGTTCCTATTCTTCAGCGATGAAGATAGTCATATACATCCAGAGAGAGGCCTGAGGGAACTGAGTGTGGACCACAACACAGCATTTTAACACTTTCTGTGAATATTTCCATGCATTTTGTTTTCCTTCTTAGGTTGTTTTTTCTCCTTCTCTTTCTAGATCTGATGTTTCTTGTGCAATAAGATAACTGTATAGATATGTATACATATATTGGATTTGTCATATAATTTATCATATTTAGCATGTGTTAGATTACCTGTCATCTAGGGGTGGGGGTGAGGGGAAGGAGGGGAAAAGCTTGGAACAAGAAATAAATAAATAAATAAGTTTTTGCAAAGGTCAAAAAGAATTAATGTTGAAAACTATCTTTACATGTATTTGGAAAAATAAAATACTACTGAAGAAAAAAAAGAAAAGGCTTTTGCTTTGCTACTGTGCTCTAAGGCCATGGGTCCTTTCCAGCTGTGAACCTTCCATATCCACTGCCTCCAACATTAGAACTTATTAAAAGCAGGAACTATCTTATTTTTCTATTTGAATCCTCCTCACTTAGCAAAGTGCTTGGCACATAATACGCTCTTAATAAATGCTTTATTAATTCATCCATCATCCTGGTGGCCATTATCTATGGACCCCCAAGAAACTGCCACTCATTCCTCAGTGAGCTTTTTGCCTATTTCACAGTATCTATCCACTCCAACCCACATACTAGAGCACGTCAACTCCCTCTCTCCCTTTCCCTCTTACTTCCTCCCTCTCTCTGTCTGTCTGTGTCTCTGTGTCTGTTTCTCTGTCTCTCTCTCTCTGTGTCTGTCTCTGTATCTGTCTGTCTCTCTCTCTCTCTGTCTCTCTCTCCTTCAGTCTAACTTCTCAATTCTTCCTCATATTTAATTCCCATGATCTACTCTCTCACTATTTCCAGCTACAGAGATGGCTAAATCCTTAAGCTCGCCATTACCAACAAATGTTACCCATGTGTGATCTCTGAAGTTCCTTATCTGGACAAAGTAAAAGTTTGCTCATTCTATTTCCCAATGCCTTATGACCCCTAACTCCCCTCTCTGTTTTCATCATGACTTCCATTTACTTTATCCTTCAGTCCTCCCTTCCTTACCTCACATCTTAGGTGAACCAGTTCAGATTCCCACTACATTCTACCACCATATCCTATCATTGACTCCACACGGCCAAATCCCAGACCTGGATTTCTCCCTCTATTTCCCTTCTTTGCTCCTATTAACATGCCAAAGAAAGGAGAAAATCACAAATACCAATTGGGTCCCCTACAAATTTATGTTATCTAATATTAACTGGGCCTCCACTGCAACAAGTCAATATTTTTATACTTCCTCGATTGTTTTTTCCTCTCGTTAAACACAAGGACAACTCCAAACTTTTGCGTCCTTCCTCAAACTCCCCAATATATGCCATTTCCCCCATTCTCCCAGCTCTGACTTTACCTCACACATCACCAACCAGATAAGCCATTCAAAGAGCTTTCTCTCCTCCTCATTTCCCATAACTTAGACATTTTTCCTTCTCTCCTTCTCGCTCCAGGTCTTCATGAAAAGGTGAGCCTTCCTCCTTGTCAAGGCCAACTCTTCTACATGCACTCTTTATTCTATCCCTTCCCATCATTATGACATTGCCTCCACTATTAGTCCCACTCTTTAATTTTCAATCTCTCCATTTCAACAGGCTCTTTCCCTACTGCCTCCTCACACTTATAAAACTCTCACGCGATGTAACTTCCTACTGACCTGTATTTCTCATGTCCCTGTTGGCCAAGGTCCCTATGACAGACATCCAACACTAGCTCATCATCTTCTAAGCCCTCTGCAATGGAGGAACACAAACAGGTTCTCTTCATCTTTCTCTCCTAGATTGTAAGATTATTCTCTTCCTCTCCTTCCCAGATTATAACAGCCTTCCAATTATTCTCTCTTCATCTCCCTCTCCCAGATGCCTTCCAATTATTCTCTCTTCATCTCTCTCCTAGATTGCAATAACTTTCCAATTATTCTCTCTTCCTCTTCCTTCCAGATTATAACAGCCTTTCAATTATTCTCTCTATCCCAAGTCTCTTCACTCCAAACCACTCTCTATTCATCTGCAACAGTGGTTTTCCTAAAGCACGAGAACTTACCCATCATCTTTCTACTCAATAAAGTCTAGTGTTCTCCTAGTGGGATCAATACAAAGTTCTATGTTTGGCACTCAAGCCCTTACAATGTGCACCCTCCCAAACTTCTCCAAGGTAAGTCTGCTCCACATACTCTATGCTCTTTCTAAAATGCTGCATCTATCTTGGCTTCCATGTTTTTTATGACGACATTCTACTCTTTCTCCATCTCTCCCTCTTCCCCCCCTTCCCTGGCTTCCTTCAAGATGCAGCTCAAAGGAAGAATCAATGAACTCTTCAGATCGAAGTAGATCATTTTCACTTTATTTTTTTTCATGGTTCATAATATGACTCATCTGAAAATATGTTTTACATAATAGTGTATATATACCTATATCAAATTGCTTACTGTCTTAGGCAGATGAGAGAAGAGGAGAGAAAAATTCAGAACTCAAAATTTTATTTTTAAAAATATTAAAAATTGTTTTACATGTAATTAGAAAGAAAAAGAAAAAAGATGCAGTTCAACTCCTCCTGCAAGAAACCTGCTCTCAGACTATTTTCCATTTATAAAGTATATTTCTTATATATACATAGTTATTCACATGTTTTCTCCTCTATTATGGGAGCTCCTTGAGAGCAGGGGCTGGATTTTGGACTTTCTTTGGATATCTAATGTTTAGCAACATGGCTGGCATGTATTGAACACTTCCTCCAAAAATAATACCTGCCTCCCAGAACTGTTGTGAAGATCAGATGAGCTATGTAAAGCAGTCTGCAAACCTAATAAACTCACTCTAAAGAGACCATTAAGGGTTGATGAAACAGAAATTATTATTCTCCTTTGCAAATATACTAAGTGATGTTCAAATCACTTGTCCACAGCTACAGGGCAAGGAAGACTAACATTTCCTAAAGTCAATGGGTTGGAGTTGATGATGCTTAAGGTCCTTTTCAGTGCTCTCTCTATGATCCTTAACGATAAATCTAGACCACTGAAGACCTCTCATATATAAAACTTGCAGAAGGAAGATTAGATGACACTCTCACTACCTCCCCCCTCCAAAAATTTCTGGAATTTCAATGCATTATGTGACTGTCAATTTTAGAGTTTACATTTATTTTAATTATTTTTCGGTGTTAGGTAATGCTACAAAGAAAGCACTCAACTTGAAATCAAGAAGACATCAATATGAATCCTATTTTTTATTTACTTTTATCTTTTCTATTTTATTTATTTTATATTTGCTAGCAAAGCATATTAGAAGCCATTGAATACTGCTTCAGTCTTAATCTATAAAATAGGAATAATAACATCATGTACTTTGTGGAGGTTGTTATGACTATCAAATCAAAGTCCTTGGGTAAAACTCTATAAATCTTAAAGCATTACAAATTCTAAGTATCATTCAATTTCAAATAGGGTAGAGAAATTGTGAGACTAAAATGCTCCTCTTCAAAGGTGTCTCATATTGAAAACTTTTTTTTTTCTATTTTTCCATTTGAGCTTCATATGTTGGCTCATCTTCCTTCAAGAAGCAGAAAAGTTCCCACTGACTGCAGCCAAGGATTCTTCAGTAATCTGATCACATACCACCTCATCAGCAGCTAACACCCACAGTCCAACTGCTTCACTGGGCTGCTATTAATGATTGTATTGATTATAAAATTGCTCTCTTAACCTTAAAACCATTGTGACTTTCTCTCTTCTTAATTAGTTTTTCTCTGGGTGAATGGGCACTCATTGACTACTGAACCCCTGAGCGCTTTTAAGCATTACCTACTTCCATATAAGAATATGTAAAAAATTCCAAGACCTGAGTTTGTGGAGCAGAGAAAAGGCTTAAAACTAAGAACATCTTACACTGAAAAGCTGAATATGACATTATAGGGGGAAAACAATTTTTTTCAAGGAAACAAACTTTCAAGCATTTCTTTTCTGAGTTGAACAGGAACTTTGAAATACAAATGGCAAGAGTCAAGAGAAGGCTAGAAATAATAAATTTATTTGAGCAATAAAAAAGAGTTGTCAGGGGCAACTAGGTGGTGCAGTGGGTAGAGCACCAGCCCTTAAGTCAGGAGGACCTGAGTTCAAATCTGACTCAGACACTTAACACTTCCTAGCTGTGTGACCCTGGGCAAGTCACTAAACCTCAAATGCCTCAGCAAAAAAGCAAAATAAATAAATAAATAAGAGTTGTATAATGATGTAGTGCTAACCTTCCAATAATGGGGCAGAAGAAACAAAGTATGCCTTCAGAAATTTAATATCTTCAACAGCAACTAAGGGAGTTAAATAATAAAAACAGAAACCCTGGAAGAGAATAGGTTCTATTCTGAGAATTTTAAGAGGAGAAACAGATAAAAGGGGGGAAGCTACGTGATGCAGTGGATAGAGCACCAGCCCTAAAGTCAGGAGGACCTGAGTTCAAATCTAGTCTCAGACACTTAACATTCCCTAGCTGTATAATCCTGGGCAAGTCACTTAACCCCAAGTGCCTCAGCAAAAAAAGCCAAAAAAAAAAAAAGGAAAAGAAAAGAAAAGAAAAGAAAAGAAAAGAAAAGAAAAGAAAAGA
>JAJPUD010003998.1:104939-165347 GCA_023553655.1 Myrmecobius fasciatus
AAAGAAAAGAAAAGAAAAGAAAAGAAAAGAAAAGAAAAGAAAAGAAACAGATAAAAGCATTGTATATATATAATAATCAGATTGCTAACTTGGGGAGGAGGGAGGTTAGAGAGGGAAAGAGAAAAGAAAATCTGGAACACAAAATCTTACAAAAATAAATGTTGAAAACTATCTTTATATGTTATTTGGAAAAATAAAAAAAATTGAGAAAAAAAGAGGGGAAAAAGAAGAAATGATAAAAAAGAAGAATACATTCTCATACTTGGGTTCAACAAGAAGAATACACAAACACAGAGGAATGAATGGAGCAAGTGGTCACAAGTGAACCTCATTCTTATCAGAAAAAGCAAAAGAGATGGGAACTAGCCACACACAATTTAGTGTAGAAATACCCCAAACTAAAAGGGAAACAAACAGGAATAAGAGAGGGGGGGTATTGTTATTATTAACATTCATTAACATTTTATAGACCTTTCAAATAGCAAAACAAATAAAACTATTGATGTATATAAGGATGTAATATGTCACATGACATAGCTTGATCCTTGAAGGAATTCTAAATTTCTGTCTTTCTAGTTTCTAATTTGGTTGGTGAATTCCCTGTGTATCCATCCACATTGGTCTCTTCAGACAAATCCCACTTCTTCCTCCTAACTGGAACTGTTTTTCCCTTCTCTCTTACCCATCTGGGGTTATTAATTTCTCTTTAATCATTTTATTCCATGGGATCCCACCTATGTTTACTTTCAACTCTTTGAAATCTGCTCTGCCAAAAGCAATGGGGAACATCAGACTATGTCCAGATTTCCCCTCCTCCTCTATCAGAAAGTCAAGGATTGAGAGATCACTTCTCCAGATTTCCCCTCCTCCTCTATCAGAAAGTCAAGGATTGAGAGATCACTTCCCCACAGGTTCCCACCATTTCCATTCCAAGCAACCAGTTCCTCTCTTTTAGAAAGAATCAGATCCAGAATAACATTTTCCCTCATTGGTTCATCTGACTTTTGAAAGATAAAATTATCACTAAGGCATGTCAAGAAGTCATTAGCTGTTCTGTTTTTTTGGCAGAGAAAGTGTTTCAGCAGATGTCTGTATAACTCAAGTCCCCCATTATTTCTGGGCCAGGCTTCTAAGGTTATATAGTCAAAATCTGTCACTTTACAAAAGAGGAAATTGAGTTTCCAAAACATTCACTTAATTAACTTCGTAACAACCCTACAACTAGAAACACCTATAATTAACAGTTTCAGGTTTACAAAGTACTTTTTCATGATATTTTTTAAAATCACAATAGAGAAGTGAACTAAAGGATACAAGGTTTATTATCTACATTTTTTAAAAAGGAGAAACTACCCGGAGTTTAATTGATTTCCCCAGGGTTACACAGCAAATAAGCATCAAACATCAGTCTCCTGATGCTAAGTCTAGAGCTCTTTCTAACGAGCCACACCACCATTCACAAATTAAATTGGTTTAAAAAAAAAAGTTTGGGGCAGCTAGGTGGCACAGTGGATAGAGCACCAGCCTTTAAGTCAGGAGGACCTGAATTCAAATTTCACCTCAGACATCTTAACACTTCCTAGCTCTGTGACCCTGGGCAATTGCCTCAGCAAAAAAAAAAAAAAAGAAAAAGAAAAAGAAAAAAAGATTGTATTCAAATGTTGGATACTGAAATCTTAGTCCTCCAACAAAAACCTTGTTAATTAAATCAGATATTACTTTATGGAAAGCAATTGTAGTTGAATTGCTTTTATAGAAGAGATATATCAAAATGGGAAAGAATGCAATGAATGCTCTGACTTTCCCTACAGAAAAGCTGTTCAAAGAATAGCTACAGCTTCAAGATAAATTAGATGTTGGGGAATGTTGATTTAGACATAATTGTTCTCTCTCAAGTAATCGATGTACAGGATATGAGTCATAAGAGATGCCCAAAAGTTCTCAAAAGAAATCCCACTGAGACTGAGATCTCACAGCAGCAGGGATCTTCAAACTCACTTGGTACATGAACTTCCTTGAACACCCAGACCAGATGTCAGGGAATGAAGATGGTTTGATTGGGTGGGACAGCCGCTGTAGAGCTAGACCTGGAGTCAGGCCAGTTAAAACTGGTCTAGTACACTGATTAGCTGTGTGACCTGGTCACCTGACCACTGTTTGCCTCTGTTTGGGGGTAATAACAGCATCTTTCTTCCAGGGTTGTTGTGAAAATCAAATGAGATATTTGTAAAGCACTTTGCAAACCTCAAAATACCGCATAAACAGCAGAGATAAATACTAGAGTGTTATGTAAATACTAGGAAATATTATAAATATTACAAAGTACTATGTAAATACTGCAGATGTATATAAAAATATAAAATGTACAGAAAATCATATACATACATATCATATATACACACTATATATATGTGTGCATGTGACATAATATATATGCTTAGGTTATCAATCATATAATATATAATAATGTATATCGTAATAGGTGTATTATCATATGTGTAATTTATTATACACAGTCATGTAAAATATATACATGTGTTGTATAATATTATATTGCACATGTTATCTGTGTATACATGTGTGATATATGCATATGTGCTGTATAATATATTGCATATGTTATCTATGTACTATATGTTTGCGACTGTGTTTTTATGTATGTGCTGTGTTATACAAATGTTTTTATGTGATGTGTAGAGCTAGAAAGAGTCTTAGTGGCCATTGAGGCTAATCCTGCATTTTACAGATGAGAAAACTGAGGCAGGGAAAAGTTAAGCAGTTTGTCAATCACATAACTAGTACCTAAAATGGTATATTAACCCCTCCATAAAATAAAATAACTGGCATTTATATAATGTTTTAAGATTTGAAAGGAACTTTGTGTGTGTGTGTGTGTTTATAGTCTCCCTTTGAGTATCACTACTTCTCCATAAGGTAGGCATGTTACAGGTGATGAAAGGTGACTCTTAAGTTTGTTCCTTTTCCCAAATTGCTAGCAGCAGAGGCAAGTATTGAAGCCAGGGTTCCCTCACAATCTATGTCACAAACATGTATGTCTCTATGGGAAAAGTTTTCTAGGAAACACAGAAATTCTCATGTCTTCAGTTCCCAACTGGAAAAAAAAATTTTAAGATATATCTGATTAGAGTTTGAAAAACTCATACCGAAAACTGGTTATCTTCATGGTCCAGCAACTCTCAAAGCAGATTTTATAATTCTTGACTCTTTTTTGTTTGCATAAAATTCATATAACAACAATGCAATAAAATAAAATTAGTAATATTACCTAAATCAGGTTGGGGGGGAAGTGAAAAAGTGTCCATATACAAACAATTTTAAAAAATTATGTCTAAAGGATATAAAGGAAATTAGGGAGTACACCTGAAAGAAATTTAATATACTCTGGAAAATTTAATATACTCTGCTTCACTTGTCCCTTGTTATGAGCTCTCAGGAGAATGTGGGAGGTTGGGTAACCCTGAAGAGCAGACAGAAATAAGCCTTTTGTTTTCTCTGCCTCTCAGTAATAAAAGAAAATGGGCAGTTAAGAAGGGACAATATTGGTTCAACTGGGGTGAAATTAAAAAAGCAAAACTGTAAAAGCCAGATACAATTGTCCAAGATCTAATTTTTGAAGAATACTTGAAAAAGTTCCTGATGACACCTCTTTTAGTAATTCATATTCAAGACACCAAGTAAAAAGAGTAGTTTTTATTTATTTATTTATATGCAAATATAATTATTTACATATAATATATATAATGTATATCTGTTTTATCTATATCTTTGTCTATGTATGTATATATGTACATATATACACACATAGTAAGTGTGAGTGAGTGTATGTGTATGTGATTTGTAACCTAAATTTTTGGTTACTCCCATTCAAATTTGATCTCCCCAAGAAAAATTGTCTTATGTTTCTATTTATATTTATGGGGGTTAGTATGGTACATTACACACAATAAGTAAATGCTTTTTCCATCACTCATTTTTTCACTGAATTACATGTATATATTTCTAACCCTATCCTAATAGATAGGATTAACCAAAACTTTACAGGCTTGCCACTTCTAGTGTTTAGCTTTGTTTTTTTAGCTTTTTCAAAATCAAAATTTTCAAGTCTATTTAACCTGTGATGTTCTGGCAATACTTCAATCTGGGAAAATAAATTAAAACTTCAGTGTAATTCCGTCTGACATTGCCTCCTACTCTAATCTTTATCAGACTTTCATAAAAGAAAAATGGACAGGACTATTGCCAAGACACTTGTAAATTAAATTCTCTCTTAATGAAATCCAAGGATTAATGCAAGGCTCTTGCAATGTCTGTTTATTAGGGGGTGATTAGCAATGATGATGTGTAACACAGAGCAGTGACAAAGAAATGGAGATGATACTTTGGGATGATGTCCCAAAGAAGAAATAAATGGCTGCTGAAAACAAAGTCATTTGTAAAGACCACTTTGTATTATATTAGCAAGTTATAGAGAATGCATAAAATGGAAATGAAAGGAGAAAATATTGCATTATTGAATGAATAATGTTCCTACATGTAGATCTACAATTCAACTAATATTTAATGATCAGCTGGGTAACTGGGATGGACTATCTGGCTTTGGACAGGGAAGCCATTTAAACTCTTTAGTCCTCAATTTTTAATGTGTAAGATGGAAGAAATTGCACTATTTGGCCTCCAAGATCCTGGGGTCCTGTGAATTTGCTAACTCCCAGAATTTTAGAGTTGGAAGGCCTTCTTGGCCAATCAGATGTGAGACCATGAATCTAAACTGATTATTCTAGCATGCTACCCACTCTGTCATCTCAGTGCCTACAGGTATAGCCACCAGTGGTCATCCAGTTTGGATCTGAAAGTTTCTTATGAAAAATAATACCACTCAAAACAGCCATTCCCCTTTTAAATGATCATATTCTTATTTCTTTTCTTTCATATCAAGCATAAATTCATTCCATTTCAAAGGGAAAACTAGAATTCTTTCAGAATCAAAACCATAACAAGATCTGGAAGAGTTCTAGTTCTCTCTTCTGGGGCTAGTTAAATAAGACCAACCGTCATTTGAGGGTCCAACAAATAGGTGAAGGCAGCTATAAAGTCCCTTCACTTTCTACTTCTTTTTGCATCTATATCATGCTTCATTAACCTACCATTCTATTCCCTCACCCTTAAGAAAAAGTCCTACTTGATGACAAATCTACATATTACTGTTGCCACCTCCTCCCTTTTTACAGATAAGGAAACTAAGAAATAGAAGACAAACACTTTGCCCATGGCTGCACATTTACTAAATGTGTTAACCAAGACTTAAATGAAGCCTTCTGACTCCTATTCAAGTTCTTTTGCTTAGGTGGCACAGCAGATAGAACATGGAAACTGGAGTTAAGATAATGTGATCTCAAATCCAGCTTCAAACACTAGCTGGCTATGTGATTCAAGTAGCAACATTTGTTTGACTCAGTTGCTTCTTCTATAAAACTGAGGTAAGTAAAGCACCTATCTCTTAGAATTGTGAAGATAAAAATGAGAGTATATTTGTAAAGCACTTCACAAACTTTAAAGCACTCTCTGGATGCTAGGTATTATTATTTTCATTATTAGTATTATTTTATTATTCACAACTATTTCAAATGCAGCTCTAAGATACATACATATATAACATACATATACATATGTGTACATATAGACATATACATAGCCTTAGAGACATGCACCTATATGACCTAATGATTCTTGGATAAAACCTTGAGAAAATATTAAGAAATGGACATTATAGAAATTATATATAAACATAAATATATATATATATGGTTATCAGTATTGAAAAACATTTGCAGCACATACCATCCATAAGAGAGCACTCTGATCACATAACTCAAGGAGAACCATAAGTCTCCCCAAAAAAGTGTGATTTAGGTCAATCATTTTTACTCTGTCTCCCACCAAACCTTGCATGAAGGCTGATGATTGTATAACTTATCTCGCCTTCAGTTTTCTTAAGCCACTCTCTGACTAAAGTGCTAATAATCCAGAAGGTAATAAGCAGGAAAAAAGAAGAACACAAGTAACCTAGCAGAATTATCCATAGCAGTGAACTGTATGTACTCCTGAATTTGCTGCCAGACAAGGGTTGTATTTTCAGCATGGAGGTAGGCAAACTGAGCAAACAATAAGGAGACAACATTAGCCCTGAGTGTGCATGCAGCCTGATGGGCAGTTCATGGAGTTGACGCATCAGGTAACGTATCTTGGACAGGAACTATAGGAGGCTGAAGACCCTAATGCAAATTATAAAGGAGCAAGAGAGAAAGTTGGAATGATTTTGCAAAACTGCCTAAGACCTTTGATGGCGCCAAATTGTCCTATGAATTAAAAAGCCATTTTTTAAAAGCATCAGCATTCTTTTGATGATACTATACAGTACCAATTCAATCTAAGAAGCATTCGTTAATCAGTCCGCCAACAAGAACAAAAAAGGAAAATTTAAAAACAGATCCTGCCTGAATTGTCTAGGAGTCACGGAACCCCTTAATTTTAGAAAAATAAAGATGGGAATATCACTTAATCTGTCTAAGACTATCATAGGATAGGAACATTATAGGATTGTCAGTAATCCTCATAAGATTATTTAGATAGCAAAAAGTCAAGGTTGAGAAAGAAATCTGTAACTATAACATACTATACAAATCTAAGTTTTTTATCCTATTACATTTCCCAAGTCCTTTCTTATGGTTTAGAAAATTTTGTGAAATTCCTCACTGTGCAAAAAGAGGAAGAGTAAATAAACTATAGGTCAAATTCACTTACTCATAGTATAATTCTAACCCCAAAAGAAGAGAGAACAAATTCTAACAACTAGATTACACTCATTAATAGATCTAAGAGTAAATGAGTTTGACTAACAGTTCATTACATGGTGGAATTTATTTGCAGCTGTTGGCGCCTCCATTTCCCATGACATTCAAGGCATCTGAATGTTCCATGTAGTAGTTTTCACTGCTTCACATACCTAGTTCCAAAGCCCTTTTGCAGGATAGACAAACATTTTAAGTAGTTCAAATGGAACTACTCAAAAAAAAAAAAAAAGTTTCCAAACAAGGTAAATGAGGCACATTTTAGAATCCCAGTACAGATCTTCTCCAGACCTCTGGAGATGGCCCCAGATTCTCACCGCAAAGTCATGCAAACCACAAGCATCCCACTTTTCCTATTCAAAAGCAGTCCTAAGAAAGGAAGCAAAATTTGGCACAGCATGGCCAAATAATTAAAGGAGCTTTCGAGAGGCTGTTTAAAACCCATTAAAGCAGAGGGATTCACAGTTCAGACTGTTCTCAACTTAGTGCCAATCAGAAAAATGTTTCACAGACTATCATTTAACCAATGTAGCAAGTCATAGCTAATTATTTCCTTAAAAAAAAACTTTACTATAAATACAATAGCAGCCAATGCCCTCTCAGTTAACTTGAAAATGATTTTAAATTATTAAAAAATAGTCCTGACTTTCATAAACTAGATGGATTCTTCAAAAAATAAAAACATCAATGAATGAATAAATGAGTGAATAAATAAAACAAGTGAATGAATAAGCTAAAGACAAATAATAGATATGTAAATGAATAAATAAAGCAAAAAAGAAAGAAACAATAGCAACCCCAGTAATACAATGCTCTGGCACACTTAGAGTAGTTATAATGTATCTGGAAATCAGAATTATTTTGTGAGGTTTTTCGAGAATATTATTTGAAAGATTTGAGATGTGATTAAATCCTGAAATTGGCAAATGAGAATAGGAAATAATGTGTCTTCAAATGTACTGCTATTTAGGCAGCCAAAGGCTTAAAGAAAAGATAGTAGCATTAAGAGTACAACTGAAGGCATCCAGTTAAACAGCAGGTGGCATATAAGGAAATGCTTAAATGCATATATAATCAAATAGATGATTGTTTTGGCTAAAGACCTTCATAAAAGTCTGTCATAAAATCTATTCCAACATATGAAGTTGAGCTGGCCTGGAGTGGAAATGGATATGTGCATAGTTGAGTAGTTAAATTAGTCAGTGGGGAGAAATTTACAATTGAGACTGTTTTCTTGATTTAAAAATAACATTAATGTTCTGGAACCCAGGCTAATGAAGCTTAAAGGTATTTTTACATTGAAAAAGTGCAGTGCATATTTGTAAACACTCTGAAGCTTCAATTCTTAATTCCTAACATTCTCATTCTTAAAAATGAGCCATGATCCTTGACCTGAAATTAACAATTTACTTATGATCACCTCTGTTTCCTCAAAAGGGTTGTCATTCTCATATGGGAAAGATATTAGATATATACAGGGTGAGGGCAAGGGAAATGTCAAGGAATACTGTGATATCAAATGATGAGATGTATAAAAAGTTTGGATGACATAGTTTTGCAGGTAATTAATCATTTTACTTATTATAATTACTGGATAATTGATAAAAGGAGTCAGTGGCATTCTCAAATACCAAAGACCAAACAACAAGGCAAATTCTTGGTTTCTATGCCCTTGGAAGAGTGGGTGTTCCCAACAAATGGCAATTAACTCTGGTTAGTTAACAATTAATGAGAAGAATGAATATTTTAAGAAGAGGTAACGCTATTTCAATGACTTGGCTTTGGTCCCTCAGACTAGTCTAACTAGAAAATTATGGGCCGGATTTCATACAGATAAAATTTTGTACTTGGGTGGGTCAACAACTTCATCTGGATAAACTGGTCTAGGTGGGGTAAAAATTTAGACATGGTCAGAGATCTCTGAAAGAGTGAACTTGGAAAAAATAACCAACAAACTTGGATCTCTCCAATAATTGGTTATTTTTATTAACATAATATTATATATATATATGCAAATATATATAATCATTTCCCTCTATTACTGGAAAAATAAGGGTGCTCTCTACAGTAAAAGGGAAATTATGGAGAGGAAGAATGGAAGGTTGAGGAAAAGATAATGAGTTCTGGTTGGAACATGTTAACATAACCACAACAATAAAACATTTATGGAGTGCTTCCTATGTGCCAGGCACTGTGCTAAGCATTTTTAAAATTATGATCTCATTTGATATTGAGATTCCCGGGATACATCTCCAGAACTCATCATCTTTTTCCTGAAACATATTTTCTAGAAGTCATTACTTCTGTTGAAGGTCCTCCATCCATCTACACTTCTGGGTTTATAATCTTAGAATTGTTCTTTAGTTCCCACTCACCCCACATATCCCATTAGTTACCAAATCTTGCTATTTCTACATCCAAAATATCTTGTTCAACCCTTTCTCACTTCTCACACAGGGAACACTTTTGCTCAAGAACTCATCATCTCTAGCCTGGATGATGGCAACAGTCCCCTGATGGGTCTACCTACACAAGCTTCTCACCACTATGATTCATATCACACATTACTGCTGAAATGATCTTCTTTAAGTCCACATTTACCATATCAAATCTCTACTCAAAAGCTCCCAATGTCGAGAATTAAATGTAAACTGCTTCATTTATCACTTAATGCCCCTCAGAGCCTGACCCCAAACTATCTCTTGAGCCTTACAGAAAATTTCCCCTTCCTGAAATTCCATTATTCTCCATCCAGCCAAGATGACCTCTCTATTCTTTACCCTCCATCTATCTCTGTGCTTTGCCATTTTCTGTTCTATGTGCCTAGAATACATTTCCTCTTCAGCTCCATATCAAATAATCCTTTGCTGACCCCTCCCATTGCTACTTCTCTCTGTGTAAAACCCCCTCAGATTAAACTATCTTAAATTAATTTGTATTTGTTCTCTATATTCATCCTATTTTTTCATATTATGTAACTTGATAGTCTTCTCTTTGAGTAGGGATTCGTTCTTTTTCTTTGTTTATACCTCTATTGCCTACCACAATGCCTGGCAGGTCACAGGCACTTAATAAATTAATGAACTGGAGATCTAACTCACTTTTATGATTTCAATTATTCTTGCTACTCAAATAATTCTCAAATCTCAATCCACAAATCAAATCTCAATCAGTCACCCACACCCCAAAGTTCAAAGGCACTGTTTCCCCAGTGCCTTGCTGGACATTTGGTTATCTCTCGTGCACCTCAAACTCAACAAGTCAAAAATGGAATTCATCATCAAATATTAAAGGAAGCATGGATCCATCTATTACCTAAGCCCAGATTTCTTTGTATCCAGTTTAAAACCAGAGCTATCTAAATATCCCCTCTGTGCCTGAGATTTTCTTAACTATAAAGGAAGGTTATTTGTCAAACCCCTAATTGGAGAATTTATATAATAATTAGAATATCTGAGTGGGACTATAAATTCTAGCTATTTTTTCTTAGTAGAAATATACAGGATAATAAGAACAGCTTATATTCAAATGTTGCTTTAAGATACTAAAAATATTTTGCACACATTATCTCATATAGTGGTCACACTATCCTTAGAAGATAAGGTAATACAGGTGTTATCTTTATTTTAAAGATAAGAATGTAGGCTTCCTAATTGGTGAGATAATTGCCCATGGTCACAAAGCTAAGGGGTGTTATAGGAAGGGTTTGAACTTCCTAAGCACTGAATTTGAAATGAAAGTCCTAGGTGCAAATTATGGATTTATTTTTACTTCCCACTTAGGTGACCCTGGTTTACCTTCATAAGAACTTTCTAAGCCTCTTGCTCCATTTCAAATTGAAGTTGTCCATAATGCATTTCAGTTGTAAATCAATGATCTTTTGGACCCTAAAACAATCTATTCTCCTAATTTTGCAATTGATTTTAATGGTCCCATAATACACCTAGCTGAGAAGAATTGCAGGTCAACTTGGACACCTTCCCCCCTAACTTCCCACAGTCAATAATCACATCTCAAATCTTTCTACTTTAAAAAACCAAAAAATTTCATACTTCCATTTATATCACAACAACCTCAGATAAAGATCTCCCTTTTTTTTCCCTGCCAACAGTTACCCAATAACCCAAACTGGTCTTTCAACCCTCCAGTCTCTCCTCAATTCCAATCAATATATATTTATTAAAGATCTTCAATGTGCAAGACACTGTTAACAATAGCAAAGGTTTCAAAGTTTAAAAAAAAAAAAGTAGTCCCTACCCTCCAGAAGTGACATTCCATTAGAGGATGTAGAAAATTCATAAATAAGTATCATGCAAAATAATCAGAAGAGGAAGCAAAGGCTTCCTATCAGGGCTTCACAGAGAAAGTGGCTCCTTACCTGGGACGCTCAAGGAGATCATGATTGGTAACAAAAGAGATGGCAGGATGATTACATTCCAAAAATGAGAGATGGCCAGTGTGAATAAGGAGGAGATGGAGACAAGGGTCAAGCTAAGGGAATTACTTGGTAGCCCAAGAGTTTGTGAAGAGCACAATAAGATCAGAAAGGCAAACATATTATAAAAGGTCTTAAGAATCTGTAATCTGTCCTAGGAATCCTTAACTTTTTTTTTTTTTTTTTTTTTTTGCCAAGGATCCCTTTGGCTCTGAAAGCCTTATACATGTCTTCTCAGAATAGGACTCCTAAATAATTGAATGAAGCACTAAATTTCATTTAGAAGTTGGTGAAACTAAACATGGACTCTTTTTCCATCCAAGTTCACAAATATCTGGAAATCCATGAAGGGATCCCTGTGAGGAGAAGGGAGGTCTATGGACAAGAGCCTAAGAACATTTGCCATAGGCTATAGGGAGTCACTAAGGTTTCTTGAACAAGGGAGTGGCATGCTCAAAATCATATTTTAAAAGGATGATTTGGGCAACTGGGTGGAGAACAGATTAGAAATAAAGTGTCCTGGGAACAAGAAAGATGATTAGGAGGTGAGTACAGTAAAATACAATCCAAGGAGGTGGCTGTATGGATATAGAAAAGGGGACAGATATAAAAAAGTTATAGAGGTACAATCAATAAGACTCAGAAAATGACTGGATATGAGGGAATGAGAGAGAAGTCAGAGTAAAGGATAACTCCAACCTGGCTGACCAAGAATCCAGCAGGGAAGCTGTCTTTAGGGGAAAGATAATCAGCACCATTTAAAGAACGTTAAGTTTGATATGCCAGCAGGTGCTGTCCAGCACAAGCAGCTGGCAATTTTGGACTAAGGTTCAAAGAAGAGGTGGGGGCTGGATATATGGATCTGGAAGTCATGTGAAGAGATAATTGAATCCACAGGAGAAAATGGAATCACTGAGGGAGGAATAAAAGAGAAGAGAATTCAAGACAGAGCCCTCAGGGGATATAAACACCTAGGGGGACAGGATGCTATTGCAGCAAAGGAGACTAAGAACCATGCTAATTATAATTCTCATAAGACAGCCTAAAGTCCCATAAACATTCTGAAATATTATTTCATACTGTCAACTCATTAAACTTTTCAGAACACTGAAGTTCCCAGTTCTTTTTTAGACTAACTTGCTAACTCAGTGCTGAGCACATTTCTTAGCATATAGTAGGTATTTAGTTTATTGTTTGATTAATAGCCAGCCACATATCTCCCAGTCCTCAAGATCAGGGGATCTTAAATTTAGAGATAAAAAAGACCTTAGAAACTATCTAATCCAATCCTTTATTAAACAGATCAAGAAATTCTGTTATGCAGAAAGAAAAATTAATATTTTTTGCCCAAGGTGGTGGAATTGGGATTTGAACACAGGTCCTTTAATTCCAAATTCAGAGCTCTCCCAATTCACCTCCTCTGAAACAACTTTGTAAACCCAGGTAGTGAACTATATACTTAATAAATTTTCATTTTATTAGACTCAGCCCAGAGTTCTAACCTACTGACATCTTTTTAAATCAACACTCTAGCATCCAAAATAGATATTACTCCAAATTTTGTCATTTGCATATTTAATGAGCATCACAACTATATCTTCATCCAAATCATTAACAAAAATATAGAGTACAATCGATCTTCCAGAGGTATTCTGGAGATGATCTTCCAAGCTGATACCAAGCCATAAATGACTTCTGTTTTGGCTCAATTAGCCAACTGATTCTAAATGTACCTAATTCATGATATACCCCTCTTCAAAAATATCATCATTTTCTCTCTATTCCCTACAAAATATAAACTCCTGATCCTACCATGAGGACCTCTAAAAGCTGCACCTTTTCAACTTTTTCTCATACTACTTATTCCATTTCACATCTATATTTACCAGCCAAATTGGACTATTCTTTGTCCTTCCATGTGTCATGTGACCCTTTTTCTTCTTGCTCTGAGAATTCTCAGAGACATTAACACTTTTCTAACCTCCTTATCAAAATTGAAGAGTCTTCATTATATTATATAACAACTCAGTTGCTAACTCTTTCATGAGATTTTGCTTGACCTCCCTTTGCAACTAATAGGAATTTCTCCCTGCTCAAATTTCTCATAGCACTTTTTCTTGACCTCCCACTCTCCCTTATATCACTGAATAAATGTTCCCTTCTCCTGCTTCTACTGTTAAATTGTGCCTTGAGAGGAGGATTTATCAAATAGCTTTATTTTATCTCCAATCAATACCACAGCACCTTATGCACTGTAGTATTTGATTAATTGAATTTAATGAAGTCAAATGTTAGTGAAGCAAAACTCAGTCACTGGCAAATTCTTGTCAAGCACATTACACATATTCATTTTTCACCAAAATGATGGAATTTCATTCACATGTCTACTAAACACAGATTTTGATAAAAATATAAAAAAGATCCCATATTTTAAAGAAAAACATTTATAGTACCACATTTTATACTGGCAAAGAAATTGATGGTAAAGAAAGGGAGTACCCATCAATTAGGGAACAAGTATAATTATCACATATAATTGAATGGAATATTATTTTTTAAATGGAAAAGAATTCTGTAAAACTCACACAGGTTTGAATGAGCTGATACAAACTAAGTTTAAAAGAAGCAGGAGAACAATTTACATGAAAAATAGCACCAGAAGACTGAAAAACTCTGTTCACTTTAGTGACCAATTGCAACTTCAGATGACTGCTGAGATGACTGTTTAGAGATGATCAGCATGTTAATTTCCTCCCCTTAACTGTACTTATTAAAAGGGAAGATTCTATTGGGTGGTTCAGGAGTAGCCATTAGGATATGACAGTGACTTTTTAAACTATGAAGCAAAACATTTTTTTTAATGTATACATCCAAAAACCAAATCTAGGTCAAAACTAGTGTTACAACTTTGAATCCCAGAGAGGGATGAAGGAAACCAATTATTTCCAAATGCTTAATGTTGCTGTACATTATCATTACAAAGTAGCACTGTCTGTTCTCTTGTGTAACTGAGCTACTGCATTAAACATCTGCTTATATCCTTCTATGCCTTGTAAACACTGTCTAAACTAACCCTGGCTTTCCCCAAATTTTCTCTGACTGGCCAAAAAGCCAAAGAAAAGATAAGTGGTTTTATGGTATTCATTAGCAAGGAACAGGACCATCTCATTTCTTTCCTCCTGAACCTTGCCATATGTTTGGTTTCACATTGACTTCAATTCCTAACCTCAGCTATTAGAATAAGAAAGAAGACTGTTGGGTATCAAGCACTGGCCCCAGAATGAGGAGGAACCCAATTCAAATCCCACTTCCAACATTTAGTTGTGTGACATTAGGAAAGTCCCTTCACCTCTGCTTGTTTCAGTTTCTTTATTTGTACAATGGGGATAATAACAGTCCCTATAATTCCAGGTTCTTCTAAGGATAGAATGAGACAAATATTACTTACAGATTTTCAAAGAGTTTTATAAATGTTAAGTGCTAATTACATTATTAACTGCTTTTTATTTAATTTGAAAAATAAAATCTCCTTCCATAAGATACAGAAGAATATTATAAAGATTCCTTCTTTCAAGAAAGTTTTCAGGACCAACCCTATCTGGAGAATGGGCAAGATGAACTCTTGCTGTCTCTCTCCCAAAAGTAAAAGGCTTTATCACAGAAGTGATGAGTACTTAAAGGGATCTCATTTTTCTCCTAAAGCTAGGTGGAGAGGGCAATCATCCAATGGTTGGTATACTTATATTTAACTCTCCTCAAACTTTTGGGCCCCATAACCCATGTAACTTATAAAAATTGAGACTCCTTCCCTAAAGATTACTTCTCTTCCTTACTGTGGTGCAGAGAAAGCAGCATTTATTCCTCCTTTAATGAATGCATTGACAACATAAGATGGATTTGGGCTTCTTAATATCACCTGATAGAGGCTGTGTCCAATTTGATCAATAATTCCTGTCCTGAACTTCTAGTGATAGGATGCTTCAAGTAATGTGGTTATTGTCCACAATTCCAGTGGACAAATCATTTCCTCTTTAATCAAGATGATAGATTTAAATCTATCAAGTCTAGAGTCTAAGTTTCACTATTCAAATATATCATCTGAACTCAAGGTTCTGTTGCTATGTGACCTTGGGCAAATTCGGACAAATTACTTAACCTCTTTGGGCTGCATATTCCTCAAATCACTTGAAAGGAGTTGAATCTAATAACTTTTAAAGTCTTCTCCAGATCTAAATCAATAGACTGTATGACAGTCTTTGAATTAATTGACACCTTTTTGGTCAGTCATTTTTCTTCTAAAAAACCTTTGGCATTAATAATACCAAAAATTTTGAATAGAGTCCACAGGGAAATAAAAACAAAAAACCACATTTTTGTTTCTCTCCCTAAAACTGATTTACCAGCAAATGAGGTTTCATTAGGTTCTGCCAATGGACACTCCTATATAAAGCAACTCAATTCAATCCACAAAATCTCTGTCCTCTCCAGGAACCTACAACCTAAAAATAGACAAGGCAGGTTGCACTGGATCTGCTTCAGAAGCTTACAGAGGCAGAAAACGCACTAAGTCAAGGTGAGGACTGGGAGGAGAGCATAAGTGAAAATTTCTACCTTTCCTTATTCCTCTCTATTGGTTTCCCTTTCCAAGTCTGGCTCTGGAGGAGAAAGAGAGACAGATGACCTTGCCCAGCCCTCCCTCACTTAAATCCAATTTACTTGCCTGTCATGGTATTACCTCCCTTTTGTAATAGTCAGTTCCAAGAACAAAGGACAAATAACAACAACTACTATAAAGCCTGGAAAGGTTTTCAAAGATAAAATTATTAAAAACCTATTCCGTGTAAATGCTTGTTTATTTGTTTTAAGCCTAGCTAGGTACACTGAATAGCATCCTCTGAACAATCCCTTTCTTACACAATGACTTTTCTGCTACTGAGTCAAGGGTTCTTAATCTTTTCTGTATCATGGACCTCTTGGGGAAGCATAGTGAAACCCATATACCTTTCTCAGAAAAGAAAAAAAAATTAATTAAAAAATGCATAATATTAAAAAGCAAACTGGTATCACATTTGTGAAAATATTTTTTTTGAAAACAAGTTCACGAATGCCAAGTTAACGGTTCATTTTCTAAGAAAATTAAAATCGTCACCAGCCATAACCATTGAAAAAGAGCTCCAGGAGCTCTAACATTCTTTATATTTAAATTACTTTCATACAGTAAAATTATTTTCCCAGCAGCTGCATTTTAGGGCCTTCATCTCCATTTTTCACCACTGGGAATAATTGATCTATTAGAGCTCTTGCAAGAGAATGAGGCTCAGGGAGCACATCTCGTGTGTCCCACTCAAGCAATCAAAGAATTCCAGCAATAAACAACAGTTAAATATATTCCCAGGATTTAAACACTGCCTAATGTGCACTTTTGTCCCTGCCGAGCTTAGCCCGAGTTGAAATCATTCTTGTAGTGGAGACAATGTTTTCAGTGTGTGACTCTTCTCCAAAAGATTAGGTATTGTTGATATTCCTGCTGGTTGCTAAGTGGAACCAGCTGTACCAATGAACCCCAACTTTAACACTTGAATTCTTCCATAAAAGGAAATCATGGTTAGAATTAAGCATTATCTGTAAGATGAAGGCAAGGAGTAAGGGGAGTAGTAAAGAGAGGGGTGGTATGGATTTCTACTTTTTCAGGCCAGTCAAATGGAAGTCCTCAATGACTTCCTTATACCCAATCAGAAGCAATATTTGATCTAAAATTCCCCAAAATTCCTTCCAATAAGACTATTAGTTTTTGTCTGTTTTTTCTTTTTTTAAATGAAAATGGATATAATTCAACCTGGACTATACTCATTTAATCTATCGTTATTCAGTTTCAGTCATGTCTGATTCTCTGTGACCGCATTTTGGGGTTTTCTTGGGAAAAGTACTGGAGCAATTTTCCATTTCTTTCTCCAGCTCACTTTACAAATAAGGAAACTGAAGCAAATAGTTATGTGACTTGCTAACACTGCTAGTAAGTGTTTGAGGCCGCAGTCAAACTCATAGAGGGATCTTCCCGATTTTAAGCCCAGTACTCTATGCAGTATGGGGCCAGTAAGTTGCCCCATCTAATTTAGCATCATAACACCATGTTCCCCCTTAGACCTCATGACTAGTAATAACTTGAGAGACTTGATCTTTTAAGTGAGCTGTTATAATAAGAGCTGGTCCATGTCCCCAAAGCTGAAAAGAAATCAGAGCAGGCCTAATGAGAAGCAGTGAGCCTAACAAGAGTCAGGCAGCAGACCGGAAAAAATGGGATACATATTGGCTCTCTCTGTTATCAGGTTTCTTGCTGTAGCTTGGAAAGAAAAGCTCTCAAAGCAAGGGAGATCAGCTTGACTATTCCTGTGTCGGCTTTCAGACAATATCGGAATGAACCAGAGGCCAAGAACTTTCCATCAGAGCCTTCCCCTCCACTGCACCTAATAGAACACTCCACTCAAGGCAACCTTTAGAATGTACTATAAGAGCTAGATTTCAACCTGGGTTTAAGCCGATAGACTGGTTCTCTCATGCAGCCTGTCTTTTTTCTTATTGCAAATTGTTTGTAAATGCTTTCATTCTGTATATTTCTGAATGACATTTTAGGACTCTGAAGAGCTAGACACACTCTTTAAATGTACAAATGTTTATTCCATACTTTTACCCAATTCTGTCTCTCAATTTATAAGGTCATTCAGTCAGTAAAAGTCCCAAACATCTCTTTCAAAACTATCCCAAAGAAATGTTAAGGGAAGGATGCTGCTTTTAATTTTATTTCATAAAGTAAGCTGATTCCTTATTAGTATGGACTCTTTAAGAGAACAAAGCAACATGGGTGAGTTTCTGAAATATTTTCTATGGAGAAAGACTCTGAAAGGGAGACACAAAGTGATGCTTTGGAATTCTTCAAATGAGTTAAAACAAGAGGTAAGGGAAAAGTGAACTGGTATCTATAGAAGCAGATGTCATAATGAAGGAGAAAAAAAATCTGAAAGAAAAGGGAACTCTAGAAATCAGAACCCTGAAGGGAGGACAGGCCTTGTCAAGAAACTCTTGAAAATTTAACAAGCTCCAATAACATTTCTCAAGCATTACCTATAAACAATGAACTCTTATGTCATCAGAGGGCAAGTCAAGTCAAGTCAACAAACATTTATATACAGGATGACAGCTGGGATGTGAGCTGGAGAAAGAAAGGCAGCATTCTGCACAGCAATAGGGAAGTTAATAAGAGAGGAGAATTTGCAGGAAAAGAGAGCTCAGTTTTGAACACATGGAGTTTAAGAAGTCTAGGGAAGATCCAAGTTTGGGATGTCCACTAGACTCCTGGAGACATGAAAATGGAGGTCAGGAGAGAAGTCATGGTTGAATAAACAGATCTAAGAATCATGCAAACAGAGATGAAAATTAAATCCATGGGAATAGACAAGATCAGCTAAAGAAATTATGTAGAAGGAGAAGAGAAGAGGGCTCCAGACAGAGCCTTAAACACCACACTACTGGCGGGCTCCCCTCCCTTAAGATCAAGCTAAGCAAACTACATAAATGCACTGCTGCTAAAGT
This sequence comes from Myrmecobius fasciatus, assembly GCA_023553655.1. Taxonomy (NCBI): domain Eukaryota; kingdom Metazoa; phylum Chordata; class Mammalia; order Dasyuromorphia; family Myrmecobiidae; genus Myrmecobius; species Myrmecobius fasciatus. Next base: position 123,831 of record JAJPUD010003998.1, read on the forward strand.
GGAATACTGATTCATTCAAACACTCAGCAGAGCAATTTGGAACTAGCCCCAAAGGGCAATCAAACTGTGCAAACCCTTTGATTTAGCAATATCACTACTAGGTCTATCTCCCAAAGAGATGAAAAACAAAAATGAGAAGAACCTGTGGGAACAAAAATATTTATTACAGCTCTTTTTGTGATGGCAAAGAACTGGATGTTGAGGGGATGTCCATCAGTTGAGAAATGGCTCAACAAGTTGTGGAATACAATTATGATGGAAATGATGAGCAGAATGCTCTCAGAAAGATCTGAAAAAACGAAGTAAACTGATGCAAAGTGAAATGAGCAAAACCAAGAAAACGTCATATTACATTAATAGCAATATCATATAATGATCAATTATGAATGAATTAGCTATACTCAGCAAAACAATTCATCTCCAGAGAAAGAAATGATAGTCTGAATGAAGATTGAAGCAAACGTTTTCTCTCTTTTATTTTTCTTCTATTTTGTCTTCTTTTACAACATGATTCCCATGGAATTATGTTTTGCATGACTGTATATGTATAATCTATATCAAATTACTTGTCTTCTCAATGAGGGGAAAAGGGAAGAAAAGAATTTGTAAGTCAAAAAAAATTTTAATGAATATTAAAGATTGTTTTTTCATGTAATTGGGGAAAATAAAAATATTAACTTTTTTTAAAAAAACAAAGGCATCAGAGAAATTATCAGATAGCTAGTAGGAAAACCAGGAAAGAATTATGTCAAGAAACCTGAAAAAGAAGGTATGAAGAAGAAATAACAGTGTCAAAGGCTTTAGAAACTTTTTTAAAGAGGCAGCTAGGTGGTGTAATGGATAGAGCACCAGCCTTGGAAGTCAGGAGGACCTGAGTTCAAATTTGACCTCAGACACAACACTTCCCAGCTGTGTGATTATCACTTAACCCAAATTGCTTGAGGAAAAAAGAAAGAAAGAAAGAAAAGAAACTTTAAAAAAAAAAGATAAAGAGTAAGAAAAAGGTCCTTGGATTTGGGAATTAAGGGTTCATTGGTAACCCTGGAGAGAATATTTTCAACTAAGAGGTCAGAAGCCAGACTCCAGAATTAAGAACAGAGTGAGAGCAAAGCCACTGAGGGGAACTGCCCTTCTCAAGGAGGTGAGCCAGAAGAAGGAGAGGTTATTGTACTTGCCATTGTTGCTCATCCTTTGTTTTCAAAGGGGACCAATGACATTTCAGAGGGATGTCCTGATTTGTGCATGAACTGGATTTAGGTGAGGCAAAGTTGCCCAAAGTCATATAAGAGCTAGCAGCAACAAACTGAACAAAGGAGGATTTTATTTTTTTGTTGTTGTTTTTAAGATGGAAAAGAGATGGGCATATCTATCTGTAGGCAGCAGGGAAGAAGCCAGCAGACGGAGAGATTTCTAAGATAAATGAAAGAGAGAGGATGACAGAGGAGACAATATCTTGGAGCAGAAAGGAAGGAAGGAATGGAATCACTCACGCATGTAGAGGGCTTACAAGACACTGTCCAGGGGCTTAGCTGGGAAGATAGACATCAATCCTGCGATAAACAACTGTACAAAACAGTATAAACTGCTGTAGTTGTTTCAGAAATGGGATTCAAAGTCTGCAATTCCAAGGAGAACTTCTGGTTCCAAATTCATTGCTCTTCCCAATACAGTCTTGGGAACAATCCTTGAAGGGAAAGATTGTAGAAGCTTTTCTGTAAGAAATTAAGGTTCTTTTTTCTTTTTTAACATAACCAGTCTATAAGACCAAGATTGTGAAAAGATTTCTCACTCTCTCTAAATTGTTCCCCCTCTTTCTAGAGCTAAAGATACCAAGGACCAAAGAACAAACAAACTGTTTTGCTCATGAAGGTACAGACAGTATTTGAAATCTAGGTTGATCTTTCCAGGAGACCATTTTAGCAACCTCTTGCCTTCAGCATCATGTACCTATCGAGCCAGCTAGCCAGCCTTCAGTAATGAGCTGTTCTGAAAGGAGCTCTGCCATCCAGGCATCAGAGATCAGCATTAACAGCAAACTAGGCCCCCGCTAAGCTAAACACTCCCTAGGAACTACAAGCATAATTTTGTCTTCAAAATCCCTTAACGCTCATCCTCAGGTTTTTCAACTTCTAGCAAACAGCAACTCTGCTAAATTCAAAAGTTCCTGAGGTGTCTTGATAGGCTAACTACTCAATCTAAACATTTCCTAGCAGGAGTTCTATGAAAAGAAGGAAAGGAAGAAAAAGAGATTGAAAGAGGGAGGGATAGAAGAGAAAGAGGATGTTTGAGATGGAAGAGAAGTAGATATAATGGAGAAGATTAATTGGTCTGAAGAACAGAAGCAAGAAGAAGGAGGGAGGAGAAAGGGGGAATTGCTGAAGACAGACAGACAGAATTAAAAATCAGACAGAAATCATATTGACCAAGTTGGTCTCAGAGCAAAGCTGAGAAAAATCACCTCCCTACTTTATTGCAGAGGTGGGAACTATCCTTACACAACACTGCTCATACTGATCAATAAAACTAATAAACTGATTTTGCTTTTTAAATCCCCTCCAAAAAATAATAAAATTCCCTCTCTTTAAAATTTTTATTACACAATACAGCTCACTGAAGAGGAAGGAAAAGATATACTCTGAAATGAAGGTTACATTAAAAGAAAAACTACTAATAAGAAAAGATATTTTAAATCATGCAGAACAAAGCAAATTATGATGAAATCTATTCCAAATTAAAGAGGATACAAATAAATTACATTTTAGAATAAGATCCAAACTTCTATAAGATTATAATGGCATAATATGAAACACACTGAAAGCATTAATCAATCACTGGAATAAAAATCAGTAAAAATTTCAAGCAACCTAAATGAATGATCTTGCCTCGTTAGCCACTGGTGATCAATAACTTTTTCTGATGGGGAGCCTGGAGAGGAAGATGGGGAAAGGGGGGCAGGGAGAGGGATGGAGATCCAGAGACAGGGAAGGATGCTGGAGATGACATTTAAACAAAGGATGAACTGAGGGAATCCCTCTTTTGGAGGGGCAGGGAAAGGACTGCAATCTAAGCCACAGTCATTGTCTCTATAGATAACAGACACCGCTTTTCAAGGTGACCCAGCAATTCAATTTGAGTTTCTTTAGCTAGCCCAACACTGTTTATTTTTTCTCCTAAACAAGTAAGCAAGCTTAAGAGATAGAAGTAAGCAAGTGCAGCCAGCCTATCCCCTCTTAATACAGGTGAAGTCATCCTAGAAAGGCAGACATATGGGCAATTGCTTTCATCTCCAACAGGGAGTGAAATTAAGTATATTACATGTGACCACAAACTATCAGCCTTGAGATTGCCCAAGAAAAGCTGCCATTGTCAGCTTGAACCTGTCGGAATTCAAGTGAGCCAAAAACTGAGGGTGAGCATCCTAAAAGATTTGGGGGCAATTTTAAGAGGCTAGAAAGGAATAAGTGTTTCCTGAATGTTGCTGAAAGGAAAGATTTTCTGTTTCCAAATATACCCAATTTAAATCACAAGGGGTTTTTTGAGGTTTTTGTTTTGTTTTGTTTTTATGAAATTCATCTCTAATATACTTATATTTAGAAGACCTGGACTCATCTTTTTATGGTTTGATGCAGAGTGCTAAAACTGTAGGTGACCTTTTGATCTTTTTAAATGAGATAATTTATTTAGTTTCTACAAATTTTGTGATTAATATCAGACAAAGACTAACTGTGAACATTTGAATCAGATACATGAAACAACTCTTTTCCAGAAGTCCCTTGTATTGGTTTTTTCAAAATGGGAATTTTCATAATCAGAAATAAACTTTTTTCTATTTTTTTCTAAACTTCCCATTTAGGAAAGTACATCAAATTCATAAAAGGCCATTACATAATTTCTCAGAGTCCAAACTCATTAACATTGATCCTTGGCAATAACTAGGATCTTCAGACCACCTTATTTCTACTTCTACATCTTTCTCCTCAGTCATCTCTTTACTAAACAACATGTTCTCATCCACCATCCTCATCTTCATCTATTTCCAACAAAAACAATAGAGTTTACTTTGGGGTCCCTTGGGCCTAAAAGGTAAGTTTTTGCTTTTATCTTACTGAATCCCAGTACTACTCCACACATTTCTCTGTTATTTTTTCATATTGACTTCTCAGCAACATTCAGTATTATTAATCACTATCACCTTGTACATCCACTGTTATCTCTAATTTCTCCTCTCACTGTTCCCTCCTGTTTTTCTCTCAATTTGTCTGAACTACATGTTCATTTACTAGTGCTTCATACATGTTACAACTACCCCCATTCCACCAACTGTGTGTACCCCAAGTCTCTGTCCTGGGCCCTCTTTCCTTTTCCCTCTATACTTTCTCACTTTGGTGATATGATTAGTTCTCATGAGTTGAATTATCATCTCTAAGGAAATGATTGCTAGCTCTATACATTCAGGCTAAGTTTCTCTCCTGAGGTCTCAACCCTCATCACTAACTTATCATTAGACATTTCACATTAGAAGTCCTAGAGGTGTCTTAAATTCAACATGGGCAAAATAGAGCTCATTATATTTCCTCAAAACCTATTCTTCTTCCAAATTTCCCTGTTATTGTTGGAGGCACCACCAACCATCCTTCTCAGGTTCACAACCTCAGTTATTCTCAACTTCTCCTTCCCCCCAAATCAGTTGCCAAAACTTATCATTCCCATTACTTCAACAACTTTCAATTCACCACCTTCTTTCCATTTCCTTCAAATCCAATCACATATCTCCTACACTATTAAATTGCCTCATAATCAATCTCCTTGGTTCAGTTTTTTCCCTAATTCAAAGTATTCCCCATATGGCTATGAAGATTGATAATCCTAAAGTTGGGTTTAATTGTGTAACCTCCACTAAAGCCATAAGCTACAGTATTAATCTATATCCTCTAAAATAAATATAAATTCCTCCATGGGGCATTTTAAGTCTTTACAATTTTGTCCCTTCTTTTATTTCCAGCATTCTTATTACATATTACTCTCCTCCACAAACTTTATACTAGAGTATTTGGCCTCCAAACTTTCACTGCTCAAACAGTGTATTTTCCTACAAAAACACATACTTATAATATTTTTTAAAGCTTTTTATTTGCATAACACATGTATGGATAGTTCTTCAATATTGATTCTTACAAAGCTTTCCTTTACAACTTTTCCCCCTAGTCCCCTCCCCTCCCCTAGATGACAGGAAGTCCACTACATGTTAATTATATTAAAATACTTGACAAGTCGAATATATGTTTACATATTTCCATACTTATCTTGCAGTGCAAGAACAATTGTTTCTACATGAACAAAAAAAATCAGAAAAAGGAAACACAATGCAAGCAAACATCAATATAGAGCATGAAAATGTTATGTTGTAGTCTACATTTCGTATCCCTCTCTCTGGGTGTATATGGCTTTCTTCACTGAACAAATGGAACTGGTTTGAAACATTTCATTGTTGAAGAAAGCCATATCCATCAGAATTGATCATCATATAATATTGTTGTTGCTGTGTATAATGATCTCCTGGTTCTGCTGATTTCACTCAGTATCAATTCATACAAGTCGCTCCAGGCCTCTTTGAAATCGTCCTGTATAACTCAATTTTTACTCAGATTTCACCAATGCTCTCTCTGGAGGTAGAGAACATTTTTTCATTATGTGTTGTCTTGTGGAATTGTTTCATTATGTGTTGTCTTTTGGAATTGAAAAACACATACTTATAATATTAAAGATAGAGATATTATTCAAAATATAATCACTCAATCTATGTGTTGATTAAGCACTTACTATGGTCTAAGTACTTAAGTAAAGCTTCTGTTGGTAACTTCTCTGGTATTTTATCATTTTAGAAGTAAAGCAATTATTCCTTTCTTTCTCATGCCATTATACAGGGAGAGAAAGAATCAAAGATATGGCAAGCCTACTCAGTAAAAGTCACTGATCATGTGAATCATCATGCTGTCCATTCACTGACTGTTCTGAGGAAACTCCTATATGGAATCAAAGAGTTGGGGGGACTTCAAAAAGTGTACAGACTAATTACTGTGTAGCCTGAAGCATGGGGGGACCTCAAAAAGTGTATAGACTAACTACTGTGTAGACTGAAGCATGAATTCTTGCTAAACCAAAAGTCAGAATCTTGCTATAGCTCTCCAATAAGTGACCATGATTATCAAGGATCTGCTTTCAGAATATCTCCAACAACATGGAAATCACTACTTCACTATGGTGGTTCATTCCATTTTCAGATGACCCTGTTAGGAGGTCCATCTTTATACTGAATCAAATTAAGCTTCATTATTACTTCTGCTCATTGATCCTAATTCAGTTCTGGGTCTCTGCAAAAATCTGATTGCTTTTCCACAAGGCAAAGCATTAAAGAGTTCACTACCTTCATTCAGACCCTCATAAGTTCTCACCTGAATTACTGCCAATGGCTCTCTCATTGATCTCCCTACCTAAAGCCCCTATATACTCCAACCCATCACTGATTTTCCTTAAGTGCAGGCTTGGTCATTTCATTATCATACTCAATAACCTCCAAGGGTTTCCTATTACCTCTAATATAATTTAGAAACTCATTTTGCTTTGCTTTGAAAGATGTTCACAATTTTGCCCCAACCTATCTTTCCAGCCTCAGCATACAATTCTCCCTCTTGACACTCTATAGTCCAATCAAACTGAACTTTTTTCTGTTCCTCACATGTAACACTTGGATGGACGCCCTTCTCTGTGCCTTACCACTGACCATCCCCTATGGTTGAGAGGTACTCCTTTCTTCCTCCATCCCTTTGTTTAGAATCCATCTCTTCCTTCAAGATACACAGTTCAAGTACCATTTTCTACATAAAGCCTTTCTTCAGCCTCTAAAATACTTATGCTTTGTCTCTAAAACTACCTAGAATTGAATTACCTAGCATTTATATTTTTATCGTTGAATTGAATTACCAGTGTTTATATTTTTATATTTAATATGCATAATATATATAAAATATGCATCCATATGTATCTAACATGTGTTTGTATACATGTGTGTCCATCCACACACATACACACCCCCCTTGGTAGTCCTTGTCTCTCCATTAGAATGAAAGCTCCATGGAGGCAGAGATTCTCTGTAGCCTACCTTGGCACATAGCACATAACAAGCATTTAGCAAATGCTTGTTGATTTACTGACTGATTGATAGCTCTTATGTCATTGCTAGATTGTCCATTTTCCAAGTGAAACATCCTCATTTCTTTGAAAGGCTTTTCAGAAGAGATGATTTCAAGTTCCTTTCATCACCCAAGTTCCTCTTAGGAGGATATTCCAGTTGTGAATGGACTAGCTCCAAGTACACAGGCCTTTCTATCACTTTCTTGTTCTGGACATGATATTTTTACTAATGCAGCCTAATATTGCATTAGCTTCCTTGGCAGCAAACTCACACCAACTTAATATGCTGACTCATATTAAATTTACAATCCACTAAAAGCCACCGGGGTTTTTCATGTGAACTGCTATTAAGTCACATCTTGCCTAACTTTTACTTGTACTATTGATTTTTGCTTTTGACTTAACTGAAGGTTAACCTATAGTCATCTTGTTAAATATGGGTCTGTTGTTTTTTAGTCTCTTGAGACTACTTTGATCTCATCACAAGATATATTTGAATACTGGCTCCGTCACTTACCAGTGATGTCACAGTAGGGCCTTAACTTGCTCAGGTATAAAATGTATGTGTATGGGAGGGAGGGAGGAAGGGAGGAAGGAAGGAAGGGAGGGAGGGAGGGTGGGAGGAAGAGAGGGAGGGAGGAAGAGAGGGAGGAAGAGAGGGAGGAAGAGAGGGAGGGAGGGAGGAAGGAGAGGAGGAGGGAAGGGAAGGAGAGGAGGAGGGAGGGAAGGAAGGGAGGGAGGGAGGGAGAGAGGGAGGGAGGGAGGAAGAGAGGGAGGGAGGGAGGGAGGGAGGAAGGAGAGGAGGAGGGAAGGGAAGGAGGGAGGAAGGAGGGAAGGAAAGGAGGGAGGAAGGAAGAAAGGAAGGAAGAAGGAAGGAAGAAAGAAAGGAAGGGAGGAAGGGAGGAAGGGAGGAAGGGAGGAAGGATGGATACAGGCAGATCGATGGATAAATGAATGAACAGAGAGATGGATACAGAAAGAGAGAGAGATACAGTCAGATAGACAGACGGACTGACAGATGAATGGAGAGATCGATACATATAGACATAGAGATAGATACACAAACAGATGGATAGATGAATAGATGGAGAGATGAAGATATAATATATATAAATATACATATATAGAGATAGAGAGAGAGAGAGAAGGAGACAGAGAAAGAGAGAGAAAGAGACAGACAGAGACAGAGAGAGAGAGAGAGAGAGAGAGAGAGAGAGAGAGAGAGCGCCTGGGAATGATTTGGTGAAAGAACAGAAACACTAAAGGTATGAGGGGAAAACAGTTACTTAAAAATAATTGTCTACTGCATTTCATTATTATCACATTGTTTTTCAACAGCAAAAGAGAAAAGAAAAAGAAAAAAAGTCCTTTACTAGATGACTCCTCTCCACTTTTCCAGGATTACTGGATATCATTCTTCCTTACATACTCTAAAATTCAAGGAAACTAAGCCTAACTGCTATTCCCCACACATGATATTCCAATGCACATCTCCTAGGTTGGCAGGCTACCTCTGCCATCTTTGTGATCCAGAATAAGACATATTCTTTCTCTCAAGCTGGTTTCTTTGTCTGTAAAATAGAAATAATAAAACCAACACTGACTATGGGCTGATGCAAGGAAATCACTTTACAAACTACTGAGTTCTTTTATAAATACAAAAATACAGAGTTGTCCCAAAGTCTTAATGAAGTTCTAAGTTTTAATAGATTTAAATAAAATCAAAAGGGCAGTTAAGCTTTTGGAAAAATTCTGTATTTCAAAGGGAAATGAGGTTAGCTTGTAATGCTTTTATGGAGTATAGAATAGTTCTGGTCACAAGAAGCAACATTTATAGAGAAGCAAGAAAATAGTCTTTGGAGGAAGTTCAAATCCCAGCTTACAGATTTGCTCACTTTCTTCCATTAGGTCGTATGCCTTATCTTTCAATATGATACAGTACAATGAAATAAACCCTTACTAAGAGCCTACAACCTACTAGGAAGCTGCATGGACCAGTGCACTGAGTATGGACCCAGGTGGCATCAGGACCATCTGAATTCTAATCTTCCCAGGCATTTTCTAGCTGTGTGATCCTGGACAAGCCATTTAATAGAGATTTTTGCCTTAATTCACTAGAGAAGACAGTGATAAATCACTCCAATATCTTAGCCAAGAAAACCCCGTGGACAGAATGGCCACTGGTTCATGAAGAGTAAGACATGACTCAAATAACTGAACAATGACCAAATCTGCCAGAAACACTATTATGTGCTTATCTGTCTATCCCTAGTGCTGTACACAATGCCTGATATACAGTAGGTGCTTAATAAATGTTTACTGACTCAACAACTACCAATGAGACAGAAGCCATAACACTGACTTAATCAGAGAATCCTGGACTCAATCTTGGTTCTATAACTTCACACCTGTATGACTTTAATCAAGTCAATTACGTCTTTGGTACTTTAGCTATAAAATGCGGGAATTGGGCCGAATGGACTCCACGGCACCTGAAGCTCCAAAGCTGTGATCCTAAATTGTTCAGTCTCTGGAATTTCTGCTCCTTTCCTGGTAGTGTCAGGATCATAGTAACATCCGCTCTGTCTACTCCCAGGGTTGTTGTGAGGAATGAGCACGGAGCTTATTTTTAGGACTTGTAATCAGCACTTCCTTTCCTAAGTGTTCCCAAGGCACAAACTTAATAACCCATCCTAGAGTTATGCCAGGGATTGGCACTATACTTTCAAAGTAATTTCCAAAATCTAGCTTTTTTGTCTCACAAACTCCCCCAACCCTCAACATACTGGACACTTAAATATAAGATCTAAGAATGACTTTTCAGACAGAATGAGAGGAAAAAAAAAAGAGACAGAGACAGGGAATAGAAATGGTTACTTCTATAGGATACTTTAGGAGGAAAAATATAAAATAGAACTATGCTTGGATTTGGCATGGCAAGTATAAAATATTGCTAAGCCTTTTTAAAATAACGTATCACTAACTACCTTTATAGAGAAGCTTGGGAACGATTTGGTGAAAGAACAGAAACACTAAAGGTATGGGGGAAAAACAGTTATTTAAAAATAATTTTCTACTGCATTTCATTATCATCACCATTGTTTTTCAACAGCAATCCTCAAACTCTGCTTCCAATCTGGCCCCTCAAAGTCACAACTGCAGGGAGCCACCAACTGTAGGAGAGGGGTCCATTACCGCCAAAGGGCAGGACCTTGGCAACATCAGCACTCTGCTCCCTTAACTTCTCACAGATATCAACCATGGAAGCAATGCTTCTGAAGGGTACTAAACTACACACACACACACACACACACACACACACACACACCCCTACCTCCTACTTCACCCCAAAGTCCTTGCTACTATCAACATCAGAAATGATAGGGCTTTTTAATGGAAATACCAATGAAGAAGGCATACTATCCCCTGTGCTGCCAAAGCACTGTGAGAACCAGAGGGTCATTTCTTCTGACAAGCTGCTTCTAGGTTGTCTCCCCTTGTACTAGAATGTGAGCTCCTTGAGATCCAGGAGTTGCCCTGTTTTTCTAGTTCTGTCTCCATTTATCTGCTCATATTAAGCACTAAAATACAGATACAGACATATAGACATAGACAGACATAGAGATAGAGATAGACATAAATATAAAGATATAGTGATAGAGATACAGGAATATAAATATAGACAGATATAGATAGATATAGAGATATAGACATAGATATCATTCTTTCATTTCACAGTAATCAGGAAAGATATTTGCAACATGCAATATTAAGTCAATGTGAAGGTAATTCTGCAATTCTTTCTTGTATAAAAATGATTTCTCTAAGATAAGGAAAGAAAAGGTCTTACACAAAGAGATCACATTCAAAAAGACTCTTCACTGATGACTAATTTAGTTTAGCCAATCAGACAAGTTTTCTTAAAAAAATAAAACTATTCTTCTAAGGGAAATAAGCTATTTCCTTCATCTTAGTGATATATATCAGATGATTAGACAATTCCAATGCACCTGAGTACAGTAGGAGACTGTATAAGATAGAAATGAGGGTCATCACAGAAAGAGGAAGAAAATGGCCAGAGAGAAAAGGTAGATTAGGCATATTTGTTAAATTGTCTTATTAGAGGAAGGCACTTTGAAATTTATATTGTTTCAATTTTATATTTTTCATTAGTAAACTAAAGACAAATACAAAGAACTAAATATTAGAGAGGGGAATAAACAACTTTCATCCATTTATATTGTTGTAGAACCTTTTCCTGCTTTTTCTTGCCTCACTTTCTATCATCATGGAACTGAAGGCTATAAAGTTATAAAGACCAAGCTTGGCCAAAGAAGCAGTATGAGCAAAGACTTTCTCCATCCTGCTTTGCAGAGATGAGGGGACAAGATAGTAGTGTGAGACACTGCATGCAATGTCTCACTTCTTAGATATATTATTTTTATTGAACTAATTCTGTTTTTTTTCTTTGTGATTCTCTGGAATAGGTAAGGAAGAGGGATACAGAGAATGAGCAATATTAAAAACAAACAAAAAAACACTTTAAAATGTTTTGATAAAATAAATTACTAATATGTTTTCAGATAAGAGGCAAAATTTAGGATAGATATAAAGCTCACCAAAATAAGAACACTTACTTGCTTTTCCCTTTGTACACAGTGGCATAAGACCCTTCTCCCAGTTTCTCCAGTTTTTCATAAGAGTCAGCTTTTCCAAATTTGGGACTTGTGGGCTAAACAAATGAGAAAATAATCATTAGGATAAATACTAAATTTATTTTAAGGATAAAATTGAAATAGGCAAATTCCATAATGAATGAAATTATCTCTTGTAAATTAAATATATACTCCATATTGCCTTTAAAGCAAAAATATTTAAAGTGTTGGGTTTTTCCCCAAGGATACAGCATTCAAAAGCCTGCAAGTGGTTGTCAATTTCAATCACTTGTTTAAATCACAAGAATCATTCAAAGAACTATTTGCCTCATCAATAGTAGGTTTTATTTCAAATTTATATGTTAATTACATTCTAAGTGAATCAAGAAATGTATCCCAAAAGATTTAATTCAACAATTTTTTCTTTATTGTACTATTAAATTGATCTTTGTAGATCAGAAATACATACAACAATGTCATTCAATGGACAAATATCTGTCTACTCCAGTACCATGGTAAGTGATCATTAGTGGGCTTGTTTCAGAGGGTACAATAGAAAACTGAATAACTTGTTTACCAAAGTGGCCTGGTAGATGTAATGTGTTGAAGTTTCCAATTTTGTTTAAAAAAAAAAATTTAAGGAGGGATGGGGAATTAACCAGCACCAACACTGCAATCACCAGAGACTTCTCAAAGATATCACAAAGATGATATCACAACCATGAGATTTAGATCTATCACTATATTGCTTCCACTCAAGACATCAAGGAATTATTTTATAGTTTGTTTGCAGTGCATTGAACATCAATTACTTTCCCATCTCTGCATTTATTTTCAACACTTTCTATTTTTCCATTACCCAGTTCTTCAGTAGACACTATAAATTGTCTTAAAGACCTTCTTAGGACCAGCAATATGCTTTATTAATGGTAATAGTGTGCATTCGTTCCCTATCAGGTAGGTTTTTGTACATGTGCTAGGCTGAGATCTGTATCATCTGGGCTATAAAACACCCAAGTGGAACTGAAAAATTTGAAAGAACATTTAGATAAGATACTATGAAATTATAGTCACCAACCTCACATAGCTATGGTTGAATCCCACTCTGACAACAAAGTAACCCGTTAGAAGGATGACTTTTAAAAGGAAGATAAAAAAAAAAAAGAAAAGAAACTAAGTTATCTTTTTAAAAAGCTGGTGCTAAATACTCCGAATGTGGATTATAGTTCTCAGTAAGAATTGCTTCAATTGCTGGATCTGGAACTTCCATCCTATCATGGAGCAGTTCAGGATCTCGTCTCTGGGAAAGTGCTGCTGTTTTAGTCATTTTTTAACCCTGTTCAACTTTTCATGATTCTTGGAGTTTTCTTGGCAAAAGCACTGTAGAAGTTTGACATTTCCTTCTCCAGCAAGTTTTACAGATGGGCAAACTGAGCCAAACAGGGTCACACAACTAATAAGTGCTGAACTTGAATTTAAACTCACAAGAATGCTTCTTCTACCTATTTACTAGGCAAGTAAAATCCATTCATCTTTGAATGTTAGGCCAAAACCAAGCCATTAGTGACCAAGTACACAAAGTAGTCTATCAGGTCCATAACATCTGATACAAGATCCTGCTTTAGTTTCAGATCCCATCCATCCATCCATCCTCCCCATCTGCCGGCCAACCCCATTTTCCATCTGCCAAGGGCCAAATGCACTCCCGCGAATACTCCCCATAGATGGTGTCTTCTCCCATTGAAGGCAAAGTCTATTCTCTTTTTAAAATGTACTACAGTAACATAATGGAAAATACATTAGAACTTGTGAACCACATTTCTAACCTCTTGGCAGAGTAGACACATACTAGAAGTAAAGAAAGAGGCATATATCTTCAGACAAAGGCTATGTGTGAATTTGTTCTATGTAACCATATTCTTTTTTTTTTAAGGAATGTTTTTATTTTGGGAGGGGATGAGACAAGGGAGATCATTAGTGTTAGGGGGCAAGGCAGAGAAGGTCAAGAAGGATAGATGGGGAAACAATGCTAATAATACAAAAGTAATAGGAATTTAATAAAATGTTTTTAAATCATTTTTAAAAATAAACGTGGATCATATTCATGCATAGAATTTCATATCAAACAGCTTATACAATGAACTAGAAATTACTGCATTATGATCCTTTTAACTTTAAAAAAATTGGAAGTTTCAGATCTGTGATTTTATGCATATAGAAAACTCAAGACCCTGTCTTGATATTGTCCATGGGGTTTTCCTTGCAAAGATTCTGGAGTAGTTTGCCATTTCTTTCTCCAATGCATTAAAGCAAACAGAGGTCTCTCTGGTCACATGGCTAATAAACATGTTAGGCTGTGTTTGAACTCAGCTCTTGCTGATCCACTGCTCTATCCATTGAGACAATTAGTAATTAGTTTCCTAACTAAAGAACCCTCCCAATCAAACAAGATCAGTCTTGGAAAATTGTCTAATTTTTTTCCCTTTTGGTCTGATTTTTCTTATACAACATGACAAATATGGAAATACGTTTTTTAAAATTGCACATATTTAACCTATAACTGATTGCTGTCTTGGAGAGGGTGGAGGTGAAGGAGAAAACATAAAAGTTTTGTAACACAAAGTCTTATAAAAATGAATGTTGAAAAGTATCCTTACATATATTTTTGGAAAAATAAAATACTATTGAAAAAGTTACCTAAAAGATACCCAAGACACTGAGATGTTGTTACTTGTCCAGGGTCACAAAATGACTGTATTATAGGCAGTTTTTGAGACCTTTCCTCTAATTTAATCCATGGTACTACATTGCTTCCTCCCCTAAACTCTTAAATATTTTAATATCTTAAAACATGAACTACTTGTAAAAATCTTACTCATTCAACATATTACTTTTAAAAAATATACCTCTTTCTAAGATACGCTGCAATTTCTTCATTTTAATAAACCAGTTTTCAGAGAATATCGAATTTATGGAATTGATTAAGTAGGACACTAATTCACTTTACAGAATATGAAGCCTCAGATTTCACAAATTGAGAGAGTTGATTTATTATATGGCAGAAGCTACCCATACTAGTAAAGGATAATATTACAACTTGTATCTAAGCCAACCCACCCCTTCAGAAAATCTTTGCTGATGAAGTTATGGAAGGAAGGGATGGGAAAAAAAAATGGAACACAAGGTTTTGCAAGGGTGAATGTTGAAAATTGTCTTTGCTTATATTTTGAAATAAAAAGCTATTATTTAAAAAAAAAGAAAGAAAGAAAGAAAAAAGAAAAAGTCTCTGCTGATTCTCCTTAACTGATGACTGAGATTGCTCATGCCTCAGATTTCTTCTGAGCACATACTAATGTATGGGCCCCTCCTTTGTATATATCACCTAATCTGAATTATGAGCATATTGTTTATCCCCCTTGTTAGGCTATAATGCCCGTCAAGGAAGATATCCTTTCATTTTTGTAAAAGTTATATGAATTCAAGGACTGAGTTGGGGGCTTTGGAGGCAAGGAAAAATGTTTATCACCAGGGAAGTGATCTCACATAATGAATGTAGCCCAAAGGGCTACACCTCTCATTATGTCACATCCAATATACCACTCCCCTCACCATGTATTGCTGCTGTTATTTGTCCTTCATTCTTAAAGGGGATCAAGGACACGACTGATGCTTTGAGTGTAAATTGGATTTAAGTAAGACAGTTTCCCAAAGTCAAAAAACTCCTATTATCTCATCCCTTAGACTCCTCTCACCCACTCCCCACACTTACTAACAACATTTTTTTTCCAAAATTGCCATTTTAATATCAGAGGGATGTATATGTGTATGTATGTACAGGTATATAAAATGTTACTAGCGTTTTTAAAAACACCTAATATAAAAATGGCAATTTTGGCAAAAAAAGCTCTTAGAAATGGGATCACAAAGAGTGATTCAACTGAAATGACTTAACAACACAAAAGTGGCAATAGAAGCTAAGTTTAAGTGGGAGGCCTGATTGTCCTTAGAATCATGGGGCTTTGATGGGACACACCAATTCCAGAGTTAACTATGTAGGCCTTTTAACCTATCTTCTCATGACAACCTATCTCCTGGTAAGACGAAACAGGCCAAATTTAACAAATGCCCTAGGAACACACTTTAACCACCACAGAAGATTATCGAAAAAGAGAGAAAACGGGATATAATGAGTGGAAAGCACACTGAATCAGGAGGCCACTGATGTAGGCTGTGATCTCACCAAGTTGCTTTACATGCCAGGTTTCAGGGTTCTCAACTATAAAATGATTCTACTGTTCCTTTCTGATCTAAATGCTATGAATATACATAGAAAGCATGGGATTCTTAATGAGGAATCCAGAAGCTTGTATATATGACTTTTGCTAATAAATTTTAATAACTGCATATCAATAGAATTGGTTTCCCTTAAAATTGTATGGTGTTTTATTTTTAATTTTATGTATTTAAAAGCATTATTCTGAGAAACAATCCATGGGTTTCACCAGAAAGCCAAAGGCATCCATAAACATAAAAAAGAAAAACCGTGAATTCTTGATATAAAGGAGATTAGAAACTTTAGAAATGGGGGGGGGGGGAGAAAGTGATCTAAAAAAAAGTGGATAATGTCTTTTTGGAACAGGATATGTTTCCGAAGAGTTTCATTAAGAAGGTCAACTTTCTTACCTTAGTGATAAATAATTCTGGCATTATATTCAGTTTGGACCACCTGTTTCCTCTTTCAGAAACTCCTGAGATACAACTCCTAGACTGAACTGAGTCAAAGAAGATTTAATGGAAAATTACATTTAGAACCACCTGACTATCCTTGTGTGAGCTGTGTGGGTTCTGTTCTCATGCATTTTTCATCACCGTCAAACAGCTTGAGAATGTCACACTTTACCATCACATTCCTGAGCCCAAGTTTTAAATAGAAAAATTTTTAAACTATATTAAACTTCAATATGAAATGATCTTCAAGGGAAAAATATTATGTTCACAGTTCCACAGTAAATTATTTAAAATCAGAAAGGGAAGTCTATCTGTTTAGTGAGGTACTTTGAAAGGAGTAACTTCAGCCTAAGAAAAACCTTAAAAAGACAAAAGAGCAGGCGACACAGAGCCCTTTTATCTTCTATAGAAGCCAGTGTTCCAGCCCAAAACACTACTACTCAAGTTTCTGGGTCTCACTTCACTCATACCCAAAATGAAATTTTATTTCATTTTAATCAGATTAATCAATTAAAATCAGATTGACTACCTGATATCTAAGGGCCTTCCAAGCATATGATCTCACATTACTAAGAAAATATGTATATGTATATTAAGATTGATATATCCCTATATGTATATATTTGCATATATATATTCATTTGTATTTGTATGTATGTGTGTGTGTTGTGTATTAATTCGGGCCATCATGTAAATGTTCATATAAACATGTGTGTATATGGGGGGGTATGTGTATATAAATTACAGATTTTCATTTAATTGCATTTTACAAACGAGTTAATGTATTTAACAAAAAACCTTTTCACTCAAAACCATGTTTAAGCTTTATTGCTTTTACAAAAATAAAATGAGAAAATTAGATAAATGAGGAAATATTCTCAGGAAAACACCCCCACTCTACCAGAGGAAATGTTCAAAACTGCAATTGAGAAAATGCTGATGGCCCAAAGTACTCTATTTATCTAATTAAATGGATTCAGATGCATTAACTGCTCTAGTTAAAGTACATTCCATTAACACTTATGTGTCAGAAAATTAATATTTTGCCACATGTTGTGGTGAAAACAATCAATTTTATTTGTCCTGTGAAACTGATATGTAGGCCTTATGGAAATCGACTCTAATTTCCAGATCAATCACACTGGCATCACACAAACTACTAAAAAATATAAAATATCCTCGTAAAAGTTATCCTAACCTATAAAGAGAACCTCAGAGATGCTAAAAACAAGCGTGTTCATGTAATCTTCTAAGCCGACCTTCTATTCCCACACACAAAAGTGTATCCGACTTCATTCTGAGCTACAAAACGTTAACTGCACAGAAACATCTCTGGAGTGCAACTAGCCTATCCTTTTAGGCCAAACAAAGAAGGAAGGCTTAAGATGACTCAAAATGTGAAGCTTTCCTTCTGTGCTTTTAAAATACAACTTTCAACTTTTATTGGCCCATTTCTGACCTTCTTGGAGAAATGATGAAATTCTAAAAAGTCATTCAAACAAATAATGACAACTGACCATCATTTGAGCTGCCATGGGAGAATATGATATGGATAGGGAAGAAAATAATGGGCAGGCATTCTACTCAATACTCCTTAACTTAAGAGTGCATGCTTAGGACAGTATATTAGGAAATAAAAATTGAAGAAGCCTAAATGGTTAAAGAGAGACAGAGAGACAGACACAGAGACAGAGACAGAGACAGAGAGAGCACAGAAAGAATACTAGCTGTCACTAACTTTTTGGAAATGTAGCATGTTGTAAAAGCATGTTTTTTTTTTCTCAGAATAAAACAACAGGAAACTCTTCATTGTCTACCCAAATGGAAAGAAACATTGGTATAGATAATGGAAATGTAGCTAATTCACCCACTGGAGTTGAGCTTTAGTTCTGATCCTTATGTGATTGGACTGAAGTTCCCTGTGGCTAAGTGATCTGAGGCCAGGCCCTGGATATCCTAATACAGAAGCCGCTGCCCTCTTGGCTCTGACCTAAAATGGAGTATTTACTAAGTGCCAGAGAAGGTCAAAGACTCATCTACATGAGTTCAATCTGGTCTCAGACACTTACTAGCTATGTGACTCTGGGCATGTCACTTAATCCTATTTGGGCAAGTCACAATCCTATTTGCCTCTATTTCCTCATGTGTAAAATAAACTGGAGAATGAAATGGCAAACCATTCTGGTATCTCTGCCAAGAAAACCCCAAATGATGTCTCAAAGAGTCAGACACAACTGAAAAATGACTAAACAAAGAGAATTCTATCATCTCTGGAAGCTCCACTGCAGAGAGTACAGCAAAGTCCTCAGAATGGAAATTAAATAGGAAGAAATCAGGTATGGACACAATAACAATTCTATCATAAGAATGGGGTCATATAGAGTTTTAGAAAAAAACTTATTTTCACTAGATTTGAAGTCATAGTTCAAATCCCATAGTCCCAAATCTGACTACTTACTTACCTGCATGACCACAAATCATTGAATTTCTCAAGGTCTTATTTTCTTCATCTACAAAATGACAGGATTGGACTATCTGGTCCCTTTCAACTCTAAGTCCATGGTCTCATGATTCTCTAATTATATTTCTTTATTTTATTTCATTTAGTGATTTTTAAAAAGCCTTACTGGATTACAAATGTCAGTTTTTCAGTTGAGTGCCATTTTTAAACATTTTCCAAAACATTTACTTTGGGAAAAAATCATTATTAAATTCCAGTGTTTGGCACATGATAAGTATTTAAGTGTTTGTTTGTTTGTTGATTGACTAAAGGATTCCTCCTTAATAAGGTTAAAGAACAAGAGGGTGATTACTTATTGTAATTAGAGACAATATTTGCAGTCATAAAGCCCCATTATTCCTTGTTTTCACAAAGCCCCATTCTAACCTGCAACACACAATTTTTAATTTCTTAAAAGTTAATGCTTTTTTTCCATATTATCACTTGAGATTACTGATGACAGCATAAGAACAGCAAACACAAATTTCTGAAAACCACTGAGCACTCAAGTTTTATTTTAAGCTCCATTCTTGTATTGCTTTTCTAAGAATGGCTTTAAGAGTGTGTCAATTCAAATAAAAATCACAATTCATTGTGAATTCCCTGGACTTTACAATTTTACTACTCACTACTTAATAGCTTTCTCAATTCTGTAGGAAAAAAAAAAAAACCAAGGAAAAGCAGCCAAATGGTTTGACCACATAGTGAACCAAGAAACCTGGATTCTTAGAGCTCAGACAGAACAGTCTGAGAATGATATCATATTTCAGATTCAGCCCCAAATATACGGGATGGGTATGTACATGGTGTTTGTATAGTCTACTCTATTTTAGATTTAGAAAAATTAGACAAAGCTCTATAGAAAAGACTTCACCTCATAAAAAAGGATTTATTATCAACTAGAACTGCCCAAAAGCAAGCCACATTGGTCTTGAGAAACAGTGAGTTCTCTCTGCACTGGAGGTCTTCAAATCCAAGTATAGATAGCCAATTGCCAGGGATATGGTAGAGAAGAATCCTGGATTCCACTTTAGGATAGGCTGCTCTATGTGACCTTTATGATAAAGATTTCACAAAAGAACAAGTGATTTCAGCAGAAATTCTAGCAGAAGATGTCAATAGAAGGCCTCTCTTAGCTTCCAACAGTTTTTGAAATCATCCAAAAATTCATCATTCAAAATAAAAGCATCTCTTCACTGGGTGTGTAAAGGATGAAACCTTCCAAGGTTTCAAAGGAAAGCTACAGAGCTATGCACCACTTCCTGTTACCTGGTCTCTTTTTCTCTATCACAGATGGAATTTCTATTGATATTGGTGCAAGTTAAAAACCCATCATTTAAGGAGAAGTTGGCTGAGGATTCTAAGCTTTTTAATTCAAAAATGGAAGTCAAGTTTTGAAAAAGTCTCTGTAATGAAGAGGAAAGCTTATCTTAGCCAAGACATCACTGCCAGCTCAGATACAGAGGAAAAGCCAGGTAAGTTAGCAAGGACAGAGACTATGTACAAAAGGAGCCCACTCGCCCTGGAACCCTGTTCCTACCATTCAAACTGTGCATTGGACCTCCTTTCCCATGTGTCACTGACCCATCTTTCTCAGGAGAGTCCTCTTAGGTCCAATTTTCTTTTTGCAGCTCCTACATCAGAAAAACCTGCACTCCATCTCTGGTTTCCCTGGGGTGTCTGGAAAGGATCTTGGATGCCATTTAATCTAACCCCCTATCTTATGCATGAAGCCAGGAGATCAGGAGAGGTTCAGTAATTTGCCAGGCAGTAATAACAGGAATAAGAGTCACATCCAAAACTGAACTGTGATTTTGGTTGCCCATCAATTCTGGTTAATTCCACATTCCCTCCAAGAAGTTCTGATCCCAGAGCATTCATAATTGAGAATTTTCTAAATGAAGGCAAACAGAATCCTAGGAAACATAATTCCAAGTCGTTCCTTATAAGCTCCCAAGGTGATAATGAATAAAGCATCTTCATTTTAATTGCTACTTTTTTCCTAAAATATTATAAACTCATTGGTGGAGTCAGTCAGTTAATAAACACCTATTAAGTGCCTACTAAGTGCCAGGCACTTTGCCAAGTGCTAGAAGAAGGCAGGATAATGAACTCTTACTATCCTATACAGTTTGCTATCATTAGCATTTTAGTTTAATGCTTCAGTTGACAGAGAGGTAACAAGGTACTCACAGAGCTGGGGCTAGAATGCCTTCGAACTTTGGGAGATTCCTTCCCACTGGAGGAGGATTTGAAGTTAATGCAAGCATTGTTCTCAGAATGCACCCTCTTCACTTGAGTGGCAGGCTTCTCAAAGGGGTCGAAAGTGCTCTGCGTCCTCTGAACCCGAACTTTCTTGTCCTCAGGAATTGTGTCCAGGGGTTTGATTACTGAGTCCATTCCCGGGCAGTTCCGTGTAGACATCTTTGTGACACATATCTGAAAGAATAAACAAATTAAATTTCGTATTTCTCAGGGGCGACTTTTTAATAGGATGATGGATATGCAAATTGTCTCAATTTCTTGACCAACAGGCAGGTATTGTTTAATAAATCGATATGCTCGAAATCTCAAACTTTTGTTTCCTCGGTTATTTCATCTTTCACCCATCACAGTAGAACTAAATATTTTATATTATTATCATTTAAACCAATTCAATCCAACAAATATTTTTGAATAAGAAAAACATGTGAGGCACCATGACTGGCAATGGGTCACAAAAATAAATTGAAAAATATCCGCTGTCCTTGAGAAACTTATATTCCACTAAGAGGAACAGACCATTTAGACATAAAAACAGTTTGAACAAAAGCATGAAGGTGGGTAAAGGAATGCCAAAAATCAGGAGAGGGAATGCCCAGTGAACAATTAAGTATACAGATACTGCAGGATACAAACTTTTTAAGTTTATTAAATTTTTTCCATAGTCATAATTTGAAAAGTTATATCAGCCTACAACACAATAAAAATAAAATATTTTTAAAATATAAAAAAGAAATTTAAGCTTAAAGCCAGGGGAAAAAATGACTCAACAATTCAAGTTGTCAACGAGTAGATGGGCTGCCTTGAGCGTTGGTGGAAGTAAATCTTCAGGCAGAGGCTCAACAACCACTTGTCAAGTATGTAAATATTAAGGAATTCTTTCATCTATGAGTTGGTCAACAAGGTAATTGAGGATACTTCCAAATCTAAATGCTGTGTTTCTGGAGTCTATTATAATCATTTATTGTTCATTCACATAAAGACTGTATATGGATGAGCTACTAAATCAGAGAGCCAGTAAAATCTAAAATGTAAAACTCAAGTTGGAAGAAAACATAATGTATATGCTATTATCAGAGTTTTAATTCATCCTCATTGAAAGGTTGGACTTGAACTATGGTACAGATGGCTTACCATCTGACTACAATTGGAAAAATTTCTAAACCATTAAGAAGTCACATGTCATTCCTAAGGGGGGAAAATGGGGAACTGAATTCATGTATTGTAATCATTGCCTAGTTAGGGAGAAAAAAAATATGAACCAGTAAACAGACAAAAACAAAAAAAAATCTCAGTAAATATCACCAAATCTAGGTAAACCTGACTGTTTCCATTACAGGAATGGAGAGCTTCCAGCCAACCCCGTGCCAGATTTAATCTTGTTCTTGGATAGATAGTACTTTGCTTACTGCACTGAAGCATAAAGAATTATTTCCATCCTGACTAAAGGCTCTACTCAAAAAATGCTGATTAAAACAATTGAAAAATTAGGAATAATAGGAGGAAAAAACACATGGAATAGTATAATGATCATTGGTCTGAGATTCAAAAGACCTAAGTTTCAGCTGGCCAAGTACTACTCTGTACCTCAGTTTTCCCATCTATAAAAATGAGTAGATTGATGAAGATGGTCATTAACTCCAGCTTCATAGTTCTATGTAATCCTCAATGGTTAAAAATCTGATTCTCTACCTATACTAAACTACTCTCTTTCCTATTTCTTCCTCTCTTTTTCTTTTTGTCTGCTTTGATATCCTTTGACATTCAAGTCTCTCCTCTTTCCTTTCCCCACCATTACCATAATGTTTACCATTCCCCCCTTTAAAATCCTAGTACTCTTTAACTCTGGAAGCTAGGAGAGTTCCATGGATAGTATGCTACTCTTGGAATCTGTACAGATATGGGTTAAAAGCCTGACTCAGACACTCACCAGTTCGCCCTGGGCAAGTAACTGTCTCAGTTTCCTCATTTGTAAAATGGGTAAAATAGTAGCACCTAGCTTCACAGAGTTGAGGTTCAAATGATATAACAAATGCTAAATGTTTTTTGTTGTTGTTTTTTTACAAGCCATTAAGAAAAAGTTGAAGCATATGCATTTAAAATTTATTATATTTTAATTTTATAATCCTTGAAGTCAATAGACAAGAAACTAACAGTAGAGAGCTATATCTTAGTAAGAGTCAAAAGATGAATGGAGATAATGGAAAGGATTTAAGGTAAAATCAAGGTTGTTACTTTCAGAGAATTTATTCCAGAGAACACAGTAGAAGGGGTCTAGCTTCAGAGTGTGACACTGGAGGGGATGAGGGATTTGAAGAGATGGGAATAAGGAAGCAGGCAATAGGAGATAGAGAAGGAGAGTTGTACATCCAGATGGGTGGGCAGAGTATGACCATATGTTAAGGTATATTCATGTTTCTGCTGTGCTGAAAACCCTCATTTGATCTATCTATACCTATTAGCTATCATTCTATACCTCCCCTTCCCTTTTGTGGCTAAGATCCTTGAATTCTTCAAAGTAACCGACGATCTCTTATTTGCCAAACCCAATGGCCTTTCCTCAATCTTCATTCTTCTCTGAAGCTCTGGTTCTCATAGATTCCTACTGTCCTTCTTACTCTCATCTTCCTAGGTTTTCAGGACTCTATCTTCTGGCTCTCCTCTTAGCCATCTGACCACTCCTTCTTAGTCCTTCTCTTTGCTGGATCTTCATCCAATCATATCCACTAACTCTAGATGTTCCCCTCAAAGCTCTGTGCTCTTCTCCTCTCCCTCCATATTAGTTAACTTGAAAATCTCAACATTTCTATACAAATGATAATTAGATCTATTTATCCAGTCCTAACTTTTCTCCAGATCTCCATTCTCACACCTTCAACTGCCTAGATGTCTCAAAATAAAGATTCTAAGATATCTTAAATTCCACATGTCCAAAACTGAACTTGGGATCTTTCCCTTTAAAACCTCCTCACCTGCAAATTTTCCTATTGTTATTAAGGAGATCAGCATCCTCACAGTCAGCCAGGCTGGGTAAATACCAACCTAGGTGACATCCAGGTGTTGCCAAAACCTGTCAATTTCACTTTCTTAACATCTATGTTCTGATACTGACTACTGCTGTAGAAGCTTAGCACTTTAAGCCTAATCTATTATAACAGCCTGCAAAGCTAGTCTCCCTGACACAAGTTTCTCTCCACTCCAGTTAATCCAGTTCCCAAAGTGTGGATCCAACCAATTCTTCCCTGTCTGCACTCAGTAAACTTCAGTGGCTCCCTTGAACCCCCAGAATCCATTATAAAATTGTTTTCATAACCCACACCCCTACATATACCTTTCTAGTCTTCTTATATATTAAAATAATCCCTCTCCCCCATTTACAGTCTCTGACTGATGAAATGACCAATTTTGACTCTAGAGGATGAACATTTAGTTTAACACATCTCTTTCCTTTTGGCAAAGAAAGAAAGAGAGGGAGGGAGGGAAGGAGGGAGAGAGAATAAGGACTATGATATTACATTATTAAAAGACAGAATATATTTTGGAGGAAGGAATTATTGGTAAATAACTTTTTAAAGTATCAATAATTTTTTTTGTAAGAGAGTTATTCATAAATTTGAAATTTTGTGAAGAAAGTAACAAAAATGTTCATAGCCTTTAAGACAGAGATTCCAATGCTCAGGTAATATTTTAAGGAAGTTAGTAACAAAAAAAGACTTTAAAAGGCTCGTTTACTTGAATTTATTTTCTAGTGGCGCTTTCTGCAATAACAAAGACTAGAAACAAAGTATATTTCCATTGATTGAGAAACAGCTAAACAAGCTATGGCATGGGAATGTAATGAATTATTACTGTCCTCTTGGAAGAGCAATAAATATGACTACTACAGAAAATCATGAAAAGACTTATAAGAAATGATGCGAAGTTAAATAAGTAGAAGTAGGAAAACAAAACACGCAATGACGACATTGTAAATGCAAGGAAGTATAATAAAACAACTGAAATGAATGCTATGATTTCATACTGATCATCCTTAGCCCCTAAGAATTTATTTACTTGCTTTCTTTCTTTGCAGAGACAAGAGGATTTGGGTATGGAATACTGCAAATAATATCAGAGGGAGGGGTGTATTAGGGAATTTGAAGATAATATAAAAATAAAATATTATAAATAAAAATTATATTTTTAAATAGCAATTCCTTGGTTAAACAATCAATTTTATCAAACAATTATTCCAATGATGCTAATATAAAGGAAAAATATAGATATTAACTTTATCCTCTTCTTTCATCTGGTACTGTCAATGTCAAATAGCCTTGCTACTCACTATGATATCTGACTATATAATGACTAAGATTTACAGTTTAGATAAAATCAGTCCAGCCATTGTTCTGGGCTCAGATATCCACTTCCATCAAGCCACAGCACCAGTGGGTCTATTTGCTAAAGGAAGGGAGAGAGGTGGATGACATGCAGTAGTCTGATTCTGGATAATCCTAATTCTGAAAACCTGGGGGTAGAAGTGGAAAGTAAATAATTCTCTATTTTCAGTTATCCATAAAACTCAAAATCTTATTTGAACATTATATATTATAAATTAAATACCATTTCTCCATGGTACGCATTTGTTCCCAACTCTCCACCCATAGTATCATCACTGATGCCATTTTTTTCCTGGTTTTTCACAAGTTAAAAATCATCTTAGACTTTATTTGCCTTTTCTCATTAATCCAGGATGAAGTTTTGCCCAATTCTTTCTGTCCTCATGTATCTCAGATTCACACACCTAAAGCTATAACCCCTATTTTTGGTCTTTACCATCCTTTCCCTAGACTGCTAAAGCACATCTCCTTGGTTCCATTCACTGCCATTCTCCAAACCTTTTCTCTTCTGCTAGAACACTGTCCAAAACCTGATTTTGACTTGAAGTTTCCCTACTGAAGTACCTGCAGCATCTACTTTAATGCTTTAAGACTCTGAATCTAAACTAGTCTGGTCTTTGGGGATTTCCACATTACCATTCTCATTTCTTGTTATCCCTTGACACAGAGTCCCTAGCCAAGCAAATTGACTTGTCACCTCTGTTACAAAGGAAATGGTAAAATAAAAAAAGGTTAATCTGTGACTTCTGAGATATGTTAGAAAGAGGGTGATTCAGGAAACCTAGTATCCAGGTCTGTCCCTGAGCTCTTCACCTTGGACAAGCTAAGCAACCTCAATTTTAAGCAATTTTAAGAGTAGGTGAAACTATTTGATTTCTAAGATCTAAATCAAATCTAAAGGCATCTGAAACTCATCTTAAGTCAAATCTAAAGGTTTCTGAAATTCATGGCCCTTGCTATTCTCCCTATAATCAATTAGCTTCATTCCACCATTCTCTTTCTGATCATTCATGTCCCACACTTTCATCAAAACCTTCCTTGAACCTTACCTCTTCCAAGGGACTTTTCCTTATCTACCCCTTCTTAATATGACTCCTCTACCATTTTATTCCCCATCCAATGTTTAATAAATGTATAATTAAATATTAAAAGTGTACACAAAGGTCACATTTCGGAGTAGATACAAGATGCATAAACATGATCCCTGCCTAACCTTAGGAAGTTTACATGTAGCAGGGAGGGATAGGTATATGTTTACAAATAACCATAACACAAATAGAATGGAGTCTGCATAGAAAAAAAGGAAGAAAAGATCATTTTTAGCTGTAGAAATTCAAAAAGCTGTGTGAGTGTTATGTTTTAAGATATATAGTATTTCTATACCAATAAAGAATCATTGGTGAGACTAGGTGGGACGAGTGAATAAATTCCAGCCAAATGACTCTCTGTTTCCATTTCACTGATTTTTTTTAACAGAATGCAAAAAGGAAGCATTTTCATGTATATGCTTTAGTATTTCTGTACTTCACTAGTTTAAAATTTCAGAGATCCATATTTTAAGTGGTATTGATACTCAACCTACAAAATAATATAACACTCTCTTGTCTTGATAGTCAAGTCTTTACAGAGCAGCCATGACAGGGGAAAAGATCATTCCCTGGAAGATGAATTTTAATTAGGTTGCTCTAGGGTCAAATAATCCACACAAAGAAGACTTTACACTTTGGAAGAATATGTCAGCACTTAGCAAAGGGCCCAGGATATAGTAAGAGTTTAATGAACATTAGACATTATAGCAGATTGACTGTCTGCCTCCCCATTCTGGGAAACACAACTTTAGAGAACACAGAATTATTTTTACACTACAAGGAGGCCCTTGAGTAAGACTTGGGTGTGGGGCAGCTAGGTGGCACAGTGGATAGAGCACCAGCCCTGAAGTCAGGAGGACCTGAGTTCAAATCTGGTCTCAGACACTTACCATTCCCTAGCTGTGTGACCCTGGGCAAGTCACTTAACACCAATTGCCTCAGCGGGGGGAAAAAAAAAAAACCCTTGGGTGAATATCTGTCTTCCCATATAAACTAAACATGGTATTTAACTTTCATCTTGAGGTTAAGGGCATTGTTTATCATCAAGCAGGATGAAAAACTGAGACAAATATAAAAAGACTAAGAAATTCTTCTAAAATGAAGCACTAGCTACCTTTCCTTCCTCTTGGTATCTTCATACCATTCTTTTCACATAGTAGGTACCCAATACATGTTTAGGGAAGTAACTACTGGTGGAAAAGGGCCCAGCTGTCCACACCAACTGGCACCCACTAGGCAAGTAGATGACCTTATCCCTGGGAGGGGGAAGAAGGCAGCATCATGTGCCCTTCAAGCCAAAACTCCACTGCAACCTCGAACCCCATCTCTTCTTGCACTCTGAAAAGCCAGGGACACTGAATCCCCAAAAAAGCCTTGGAAACAGTGGCATTAAATAATGACATTAAAGAAGAAACCTTAACATCTGCTTAGCCACTGTACCCTAAAGATCGCAGGGCTTTTTCATCTGACTTGCAGCAAAAATCCTTCCTATGCTGATGCTCTAATTAAAACAAGAGCTCCTTGGGAGCAGGGATTATCATATTTCTAAATGAATTCCCAATACTTTGTACATTATTTTGCATATAACAGCTAAAAAATATTTCATTCATTCATTCATCTATTTTCAGATTAAGAAATTAAAGCCCTTTCTAGGTATGAAAAAAATGCTCTAAATAACTACTGACTGGAGAAATGCAAATTAAGACAACTCTGAGGTACCACTATACACCTCTTAGATTGGCTAAGATTACAGGAAAAGATACTGACGAATGTTGGAAGGGATGTGGGAAAACTGGGACACTAATACATTGTTGGTGGAACTGTGAATGGATCCAACCATTCTGGAGAGCAATTTGAAACTATGACCAAAGGGCTATTAAATTGTGCATACTCCTTGATCTAGCAGTGTCTCTATTGGGTCTGTATCCCAAAGAGACCATCAAAAAGGGGAAAGAAACCACATGTGCAAAAATGTTTGTAACAGCCCTTTTACAGAGCAGCCATGACAGGGAAAAAGATCATTCCCTGGAAAATGAATTTTAATTAGGTTGCTCCGGGGCGTGGAACTGACAAGAAACTGAAAACTGAGTGGCTGTCCAACAGCTGGGGAATGGCCAAATAAGTTATAGTATATGAATGTTATGGAACATTATTCTTCTACGTGAAATGATGAGCAGGCTGATTTCAGAAAAGCCTGGAAAGACTTATATGAACTGCTCCTAAGTGTTAAGTGAGGAGAACCAAGAAAACATTGTACACAGAAACAACAAGATTATGTGATGACCAACTGTGATAGACTTGGTTCTTCTGTACAATGAGGTGATTCAAGGCAATTCCAATAGCCTTGGGATGGAAAGAGCTATTTGCATCCATAGAGAGAACTACAGAGAACAAATGTGGATCAAAGCATAGTATTTTTTGTCTTTTTGTTTGTTGATTTGCTTGTTTTTTGTTTGTTTGTTTTTCTCATTTTTCCCTCTTTTTATCAGATTTTCTTGAGCTACATTACAAATATAGAAATATGATTAGAAGAACTGCACATGTTTAATCTATATTGAATTGCTTATTATCCAAGGGAGAGGGGAGAGAGAGGAAGGGAGAAAGAAAATTTTGGAACACATGGTTTTACAAAAATGAATGTTGAAACTATCTTTTCATGTATTTGGAAAAATAAAAAGCTATTTTTTAATCCATCTTTAAAGAAAAGCATTTCTGTCTAAGGGGAGATGGAACAGACTGCTCTTTATTGAGATATTTTTTCTGAGGGAGGCTATCCTGTAGTCAAGTAACAATGAGAAAGATAGGTAAAGTAGCAACAGAAAAGATCAATAAATATTTGGCAAATGTTTGTTCTGATGTCTCTTTAGCTTCACTATTCTATAATGCATGCATGATGCTTGCCTTTTAAAAAGGGGAAAAACTTCACATCCTTCAGATACATATTTTAAATACTGTTCAACAAACTTCAAAATAAATATATTAAGATTAATCACCTCAGCTGAACCTCAACTGCTAAATCTCTGATTTTAGATATGGGTGCTCCTAGAAATACAATAGTCCCCACACTGCTCTCCTTATCTCAAGTCTATCCCTCTATCCATCCATCTTCCCTAGGGCTATCAAAGTGATTTTTCTAAAGAGCAGATCTGGTGCCCCTACTCAATAAACTCCAGGGACTCCCTATTACCTACCTCTATAATAAAAATAAAGTCTTCTAGTTGGCAGTTAAAGCTCTTTAAAATATTTTTCCTGTTCCACCATATCTCGCCTTCTCAAGCTTTATATCACCCTGGAATTCCATGAAGATGGGTAGGATGTCAAGGGGATGGAATTTGAGGGAATGATAAGTCTTTCCCAGCTATTCAGAATGCTCTCCCTCTTCATTACCACATCCTGGCCTCTCTGGCTTCCTTCAAGATTCATTTCAAATCCTCCCTTCTGTAAGAAGGATTTCCCCACTTCCCCTTAATACTAGAGGCCTTCCTCAAAGATTATCTCCATTTTTTCTCACCTTCTTTATACACAGCTGTTTGTATGTTGTCTCTTCATTATACCCCAAATCCTTGAACTCAGAGATTGTTTTTATCTTTCCTAGTATTTTCTATCTCAATGACACCAATGGCTGATCATTATATTTATTAAACAATGGCAGAAATGGAGCAGTTGGGTGTTGCTCTTTGTAGGGCAGCCCGGTGATACAGAGGATAGACCACCAAGACTAGAGTCAGGAAGATTCATCAGATCTGTTTCTCAGATATTTACTGAGCTTTGTGATCCTGGGCAAGTCGCTTAATCCCATTTGTCCCAATTTCCTCATCTGTAAAATGAGCTGTGGAAGGAAATAGCAGACTACTTCACTATCTTTGCCAAGAAAATGGGGTCACGAATGAACAACAACAAATAACAGCTGGTCTTTGAAAGCTGTGCTTATTGTAATTCTTTTATTATATAGTCCATTCTCAAATGCAGTATTTATAAACTGTAACCAAGGCTGAAGAAACCAATTAAGATAGACGCACAGTTAGCCAGTAGTTACTGATATAATGACAAACACGAGATGTGTATTTTCAAAGTTTCCATCCTCATCTTAAACCTTTTAAACTCCCCTAGGACATTAGAAATATAAGGTATGAACAAGTCTAAGAGGCTTATTTAAAAACTAAAAAACCCAGTCTCCCAGCCAAGATAAAAATCTATAATCTCGAGAACATGCAGTCAAAATGTGGTATAATTTTCTAGGTTCTATATTTGTTTTTTAAGATAAGCACCTTCTCATTTAAACTCTGTGATTCAAAAAATATTAGCTTTAGCTCCTGCATAGGATCAAAAGAAAAAAAAGGAGAAGAGAATGGAGAAATGATTCTCTGCATCTTATATCTATTGTAAGATCACTCAATTAATAAAAGCTGACTTGTAAAGTGAAGAATTCTTTTCCAATACACATAGAATCATTGTAAAAGGTTTAATAGTACTCTAAAATAATCTGTCACTATAAATGAAATCAAAAGCTCACTAAAAAGATGATGGGTGCTTTTTGTCATCACATCTAATGAAAAGAAAATAACAAGTGGTCACACTTTTTAAAAGCCATTACTTCACTATATTGCTGTCATTAACCATCTTTATTTAGTTGAAAGAAAACTCCACACTGAACTTCAAAGAAGTCAAGCTTTTAAGTAAATGAAGTAGGTTCTTAACTCATCAATTTCACTTAAAAGAGTCTGCTAACAGGCTTTCAATATCTAAAGAAATCTTGAAGCAGCCATTCTCCTTCATGTGTGTCTTGGGTTTCCTTCATCAGGAAGAGATGAGTTGATAGCACAAAGCTTTCCTCTATCTCTTTACCTAGACATCAAAACAAATCAAAAGGATGGGCTGATGCAATCTAGAACTCCTAAGCTTTCACCTCCTGTCTATAAAGGGGCATACATCTTCACACTATGGGTGCCTCCAATCAGAAAAGCATTATTGAATGGAGCAGATGCCTGTCTAGCAGGCTGTGACTCAGACAGTATACTATCTTAATACTCAAAGTTACAAGTTAGCATCTTTCCCGTCTGTAACATCATCCTTCCTTGTTCACTTGCGCATAACGATTTAACAAGACAGGTTCATGGGAAGCCTCAATTACCATTGTGATGCAGTTGGTTTCAACAGGGTCTAATAAGACCAAAATAGTAAGAAAGTCTCTTCATTGTCATTAAACTATTTTTTAAAAATTACCAATTACCTGAATTTCAGAGCAGATGACTTTTATGATCCACAAGTATCAGAGCAATGCTTTAGAAAAATAGGAAGATAGAATGGATTGGAAAGATACCTGAAGCCAATAGATTGATTAAAAGGCTACTACTTTAGACCAAGTGAGAGCTATGAGAATCTTCACAAAAGTGGTGGCTATATGCATGAGAGAAGGGAATATACATATATGGGTGTTTATAAAGCAGATATGACAAAATTTGCCAACAAAATAGATATATGGCATACAGGAGCTGAAGGTGACCCAGAAAGAATAAAAGCTTAGGTGAATGGGAGGACAAAAGTTTGTAAAGAGGAAAGGTTCAAGTGGAAAGATCACGAGCTTATCTGGGGACGACTTTGAAATGCCTAAAGGAGACCCAGTTCTAGATGTTCAAAGGCATTTGAAAATGGGTAATTGGAGCATGGCTGAGAGAGTAGAATCTTCTGTTTAGAGATGATGATTGAAAGCACTGAAGTTGATGAAAGTACAAGAGTAAAAGAGACAGCACAGAGCCTTAGGGGACACCCACGGACAGCGGGTCTGATATGGATAACAAACCAGCAGCCCGAGAAAAGGTGGTTGGACAGATGGAAAGAGGAAACAGGAGATATAATAGGTCATCCAGAAGGAGATGCTCCATGATGCAAAACGCTACAGAAAGATACAGGATGGATCAAGAGTGTGAACAAAGTCAACAAAAGAGCTAAGACATTCTCTTTTTAAAAACTCTATAAGACCAACATATAATAAAAAGAGATGACCTGATAAATAGGATAGAGCCCCAGGACAGCAATAAGGAATCAATCAACATGCATTTATTAAGTGCCTGTTATATGTGAGGCACCCTGCAAGGTACTAGAGAGACAAAGATGAATGAAAAAGTCCCTGCCCTCCAAGAACTTACAATTGAACACCTTCATTTAACACAAACTGGGAATTTGCCCCTGGGCAAGTTAACATACTCTTCAGTGAGTATCCTAGACAATTTTCTAAACCTATTAAGTTACAGAATAGTGTGATACTGGGTAAGGTACTTGGTTGCCCTCAGGTTCAATTTCTTTATCTGTAAAATGGGGATAATAATATCACCCACCACAAAGGTAGGTTATTATGAGAGTTAGATAAATTAATATTCATAGAGGATTTTGCAAGGCTTAAAGAGATATATCAATCTTAGCTGTTCTCTCTCCATCAGTAACGAACAATCTTTTTAATAATTTCAGAATAGTATAAAAAATTAAATGTATCTATAGAATGCCATACTTATCAGAAAAATAAAAATAGATTTCTTAAACAAACTTATTCATCAGTTTTCAGATGTGCAAACACATTATTATTATCCATAAAGGCTTGGTTTCTGATATGTTTCTTTGGCAAGAGCCTTGCTTTCAAAATTCTTATTTTTCCAACTGTTTTTTCCCAAGAAATGATACAGAAAATCTACCAGAGATATTTTGTTGCATTTTAATTTTATAAGTAAAAGTAATTAAATTTAAATGATTACTTATTTTTACATCAATAAGTATAAGAAAGAATAGATTTAATGAACTGAAAGATCATAATTCTTTGGTTGTCAACTTACTGTATCACCTTAGCTAAGTCATTCAATTTCTCAATTTTTCTGCCATCTGCTCCTTATGTCAATTGCTGAGCTTCCCCCCACCATATATTCTAAAGAAAGATGAAAAATCTGCAAAAGCTAAAAATAAAATCAGTTTGGAAAAGCCTTTAGATAAATCCATGAACAATAAGAAAAGAGAAGACATACTCAGAATATGTGCTTAATCTATGAAAGTTAATATCACAATGGAAACTGTATAACCAACTACCAAATATATCTTGATAATAGTGTTACTGATAATATTGGATTGAACTACTTGTCTGACCCAGCATCATATTTCTTTTGAATGATGGCTAGATTAAACTTAGCATTAATGAAATATATGAAATAAATGGCATATATCAATAAATGAATGGACAAAATAAATAAAATGTTTGTAATACATAATTTAGCATAATTTTCAAGTTGGGCACTACAGCCCTAGCAAGAAAATGATGCAATCAAAATGCTATTTTCTATGTAGAATTTGAAAGAAGAAAATGGATCAAAGAAAATTTATCAAAGTTCAAGGAATTAATTAGCTGTTGTCTAGTTTGTGCAGCTATTTATACCCAATTTCTTTTTAGTCACTGCCTTTCTAGTCAATCTCACAAAACCACTATTATTCTTGGCTTCTTTGGATGGGGCAGAGGGAATGGCAGACCCTCAAAATGAAAGGTTTGTCAGCTTTGGCTGCTATTATTTTGCAAAATAAATTGTGACAAAGGATCCTGAAGTGGCCCCACAGTGTCATCTTTATACTTAAAGGACATGACATTTATGTAGACTTGGATGCTGTCACATACTGCCTCACTTTTGGGGTCTGGCTGTGAGCTCAGTTGATGGGGCAAACTGAGAAAAATCCATCAATCATCTCAAATGCCATTTATACAGTTTGTTCATATAAGTCAACTCTTTCTGTTCTTCAAACACAAACTCAAATAAGGAGAAGAAACACCACGAGATGTTGAGACAGGAAGCCCAGACATTCTAAAATCGACCAAATTGGATGTCTTTGATGGAAGGGGAGAAGGAAATTATAGACATTGCAAAATGGTGGGTTTTTTCTGAAAAACAACTCAGTAACACTCAACAAGGGTCTTAAAACTGACTCTCTGACATAGTAATCCCACAATCTAGGAAGGGTTTTTCTTTTGTCATCTTCTTAAAGACAATGTCTCTTTAATCTTGGCCAAACTGGAAACACAAAGCTCACTAACAGGCCCAAAACAAAGATGGATTGATATGGAAGTTTTAACTGGATCCATTTTCCCAACTGGCTCTCTGAGAGTTCTGAAGGTTCGCTCTACTTAGGTGGTCACTCTAATATGGATATCCAATCAACATTAGCCCTACTGCAGCTCAGAACTGGAACAAGTCACCAGCCATAGCTTCTCCAACAGAAGGGAAACCGAGTCTGTGTCATCAGGCCCAGAACCTAGGAAAGCACTGAAAAGGAAAAAGGTTGCCTTTGTTCAAAGATTTTTTAACTGCATGGTCTATGAGAGAGGAACTACCTACATGCACAATAGTGGGAGAATGCTAAATTAGCAGTGGTGTATCAATGGAATAAAATGCTGTATTGTTGTCATTAAGATGACAAATGTGAGGAATGTAAAGAAATCACAAAAAACATTTACATGAAATAATGTAAACCCAAAAAGTAAAGTGCAACATTTCTGTATGCAATGTAAATGTAATTATGCAAATGTAAAATCACAGGACTAGAAAGAGATTTAGAGCAAATTACAAGTTAACATGTTATTATTATATTCTAAATGTCTTTGTTGTAAAATTGTCAGGAGTTGAATGTTTAGGAGGTTCATATTTTCCTATAAAATTGTTTAAGTTTATAATAAAAATAAGGCTACAAAGGGTAAGAGTTCTTAGCAATAAGTCTGCTTTAATGAAATTGTTTGAACTTCTTCTGTTCTCGGGCTAATGACTCAATCAGCAGGGAAAATCTAAAATCAGACATTGTAAAGCAGAAAGACAACATTCCAATACAGCTGTACAACTTCACCTAATTCTATCATTGAGGGCTTTCCATAAGCAAGCTCCAACCTAGATGACAATAACAAAATATCAATAATAGCATTTATATAGCCTGTTAAAGATTTTTGAAAAGCATTTTTCATAAAATATTTTCACATGATCAACACAACATTCTTGTGAGGTAGAAGCTATTATTTCCCCCATTTTACAAATGAGAAGTTAAGTGAGCATTTGACACCTGGTCGTTAGTCACAGCTAGACAATCTTTAAGGTAAAGTTTGAATTCAGGTCTGCTTGACCCCAAGTCTAATATGCTATCCACTATGCTTGCCCCCTTGCTTGTTTCTTGGGTTGTCCAGTTCTCTCTCACACTTAGCACTTCTCCTTCACATGCTCATTATGGGCAAATGTCCCCTGTTCACACCCTGCTCTCTCTCATCTCTGAGCTTTTGACACCAGATCTAGGGTGGATACTCTTTCCTCCTTCCATCTCCATCTCTGCAGTCTCTTCCTTACATTCAGGACACCTCAGGTACTTCTGCCTCCATTTCCCTCATTCTTCATCTCTCTGATTCTTTTCTGCTCAACAGGTCTCCTTAAATTTTTCATGGAGTAGATCTCTCATTTCACCTTGTATCATAATTATCTGTCTCTCCTGTCTAGTGGGTTGTAAATCCCTTGAAAGTGGGAACACCTTATGTTGAATTCACTCCCTCCTCACCTCCATCCCTTGGAATCCCTAATTTCCTTCAAAGTTGCCCAGCCATCTTCTACATGAGACCCTTCTTGATGATCCCCATAGACGTTTGTACCTTCTCCTTATTCCTGTATTTACTTCATAGATATTTTGCATAACCTTATATATGAACTCATTCCTTGCTCTGACAGTAATCATGCAGTTTTCACTTTACTCTCCCTAACACCTAGTACAATGCTTGGTATATAGTTGATGCTTCAAAATACCTGTAGAGGATCTTGCCCAAGACAGCACTGAGCAGCATCAAGTGCAAACTTGAATGAAACAGGTCAGAATCTACTTGGGCAGGGCTTTTGGGACAGATAAATAATCTCTATTTATAATTTTTCTACATGGATAAATCATTTAGTGAGATGAGAAAAGTTTCCAGTTCCCAAATTTTGTGATGTGACAAGTAGTTATTCTGATCCTGGGAATTAGTTGTACAGAGGAAAACAATATTTGCACTATTCATGAAAACATAGATGGAAGATGTACCATGGCACTGTACTAGGAACTTGGAAGAGGGGGAGAGATTTGATTTAAAAGATCAAAAAGAGA
This sequence comes from Myrmecobius fasciatus, assembly GCA_023553655.1. NCBI lineage: Eukaryota > Metazoa > Chordata > Mammalia > Dasyuromorphia > Myrmecobiidae > Myrmecobius > Myrmecobius fasciatus. The sequence continues at coordinate 160,768 of JAJPUD010003998.1, forward strand.
ATTTTGACTACCCATAGATTCACAGCTATTTAACTTCCATTTTCCAAAAAGAAAGGGCTTTGAACACTCATCAAAGCAGATAAATCATGTGTAAAGGAATAAAAAGCAAGATAGAGAAGAAAAGCAATGGCCACAGATGCTCCAATTTATATAAGGCCATCGATTTGTATATGTCTCCAGTTTGGCAGCCATGTCAAAGTCTTGGTTACCAATCCTTCCATCATATTTTTAACCAATCAATCAATAAGGATTTATTAAAAAGAAAGTCAGACAGGCTATCAGAAAGCCCAGGTTCTTATACTGGTTGCTACAGCCTGTCTCATGGCTGTTCATCTGGACCACTTCACAAACTCTCTGGACTTCAGTTTCCTCTTTCTTTGGATTGAGATATTTATATTACACTTTATAAGGTTGTTGTCAAGTGTTTCATAAACTTTACAATACTTATGATTATGAAAAATTAAAGTGGCTATTGCCAGCATTAATGAAATCTTATCTCAAATCTAATTGTCTTTATTCTAAATCCTCCCTTGCTTTCAACTTGCAACATATAGTTTTTATTATCTGGATACTGTAAATATTCTCTAATTGTTTCACATATGTATATTTTCCTCTGATAACCACAGTACAGTTTCCTTGAGGGTAAGGATTATGTCATGTGTTTCTTTTAGCTATGTGTTTTATATGTAGCAGGTATTTAATTAAGGATCAAGCACTAATTAATGAAGAGCGAGGTATTCTCATGGTTGAAGTCTTTTTTTGTCTTTGACAGATCTATGTGTAAGATTTATGTGCATAAGGAAGTTACAGTCTCCATGCTTAATTGATAATGCCCAACATTTTAGACATCAACAGTTATTAAAACTATAGTTATATAAAGGCAATTACAAAGCATTAGCCTGTAATACTTCTTAAAAGTCAAAGATTTTAGTACAAATTCAGCTTCAGACACTTCCTAGATGTGTGACTTTCTGGGCAAGTCACTTTATCTATCTTAGTTTTCTCATCTGTAAAATGAGGATAATAATACCTACCTCCCAGGAGTGCTGGTAGGATAAAGTGAGACAATATTTGTAAAATGCTTTACAGACTTTAAGGCACTATGTAAAGGTTTGCTATTATTGTTGGTTCTGTTGCTGAATTCTTTTCCATCTCTTTGTTCTGTTGAGATATTTTAAAAAAAGTTACACAAGAAGGGATGTTCTCATGGTATTTAAAACACATAAAAAGCATTGCAAATGCCAAAACATACTTTTGTTCTTTCCTTTTTCTTTTTTTCTAAATGAATTCAACAGATCCAAGAAGTACCCATGAGCTCAGAGACACATTAGTACCTCTGGGTGCTTATCTGAACCAATTATTTTGAGGTTCACTCATCATTAACTGCAATCTATTCATTAGCTGGCTAGCTCAAAACCCTGTGTAAGAATTGTTAGAAATTCAAACAGTGTTTCAGGCTGCAAAAGTCACAGTTTGACCTACGATTTTTTGCTTTAAGCCATGTAAAAACCAGACAACTGTCTCCCGAACGCAGCAGTAGACTAGAAAGAGCACAACTTAATTCAACTAAGGTTGGCATTCATTTCAAATGAATTCATTTGAACTAAAAACTGTCCCCAAGAATCAACCATTTTCTCGTGGCACACATTTTAGTAGGCTCAGGGATTGGGTTTACCTACTTGACTTGAAATTACCGTTATTATAATCAAGGCTAAAGCTGGAAATGGAAGTGGTTTCTAAAACTGTTGAGATCTGAATTGACCATCTCTCCTTCTTTACAACCTTTTAGAGCCCTTCTCTCTACGAATGTTACCATTCTCATCATCAATCATCTCTGAGAGATTAAGTGACATGGCAGTATTTAGGTAGGCAGTGAACTGCTTGAGTGGAATTCAAATTTATATCCTGCATTGCATGTCCAGCATGCTGTCCCCTATACCTCCTCTGTTGTATTTCAATCTTGTCCTACTCTTCATGACCCCTTTTTGGGGGTTTTCTTGGCAAAGATACAGAAGTGGTTTGCCATTTCTTCCTTTTCCAGCTCATTTTTACAGATGAGAAAATTGAGGCAAATAGGATTAAGTGACTTGCCCTGGTCTCACAGCTAGTAAGTATCTGAAGTTAGATTTGAATTCAGATTTTTTTGTTTGTTTGTTTTGTTTTGTTTTTTAAGGCAGAAAGTGTCTTTTGCTAGGAATTTATTTTATCTGGAAGGCAACTGAATGAGAGAAAAAACATCCTTTCTACCCTTTCCCATGTCCCTATGGGAAAGTTTAAGTTGGCATAAAACTCAGGTTTAGGTACCAGTACTGTCTCTCATGTATTTACACTAATCAAGATATTAAAAAAAAAAATCACAAAATCTCAGACCTACAAGAGATCTCCAAAGTCGTCCAGTGCAATGAATGGTTAATCACCCAAGCTCTGTTTAAAGTCCTGTAGTTAACCAGGAACTCATCCCCTCTCCTGGGAAACCCATCCTGGTTTTGGACAATTCTACTTGTTAGGAATCTTGTAATGAAGTGAAATCCAAATCTGCCTCTCTTCACCTTCAACCCCATTGTTCCTGATCCTGTCTTTATTAAGAGAGAACAGACTTTAATCCTTTTTTTTCTACATGGAAGCCCTTCAAATATTAAATACTTTAATACCAGAAGAACTAGGAGCACCATGCAAGAAGTGTATTTTTTCTTTGAAATAAAAATGTTCATTCTACTAATTTCTTTGACTTATGGATTAAAAAAATTATCAAATTCAGCTTGGTACTTCAAGGTGTTCTTGAATTCCCATCCTCCTTGTGTTAAAACTTCAGTCCAGCCCATTAAATACACGTCACAATCTCTCTGAGTTTCAGTTTTACCAATCTTGAAAATGGAGTTTTATTATAATGCCCATACTGTTCACCCCACAGGACTGCTTGGAAAGCTCAAAGGAGTTAGTGGACAAGAAAGAGCTCTGAAAATGATAAAGCACCACCCATTGAGTACCCACTGAGTAACCATTGAGTTGCCGGCTTCCAGTGGGGACCAATGGAACAGAAGTACTTTGGGCAATTCTCCTCCATATCACATGTAAGATAAACTCCAGGAACACCTAATGTTGCCACTTTTTACACCCCGAGTACAGGGAAGTGCTTGGGCTCCTGACAATACACCTGGTCTCCCCATGCTTCATTCTTTTATGGACTGCTGCCCCTTGTACCAACATATATCAAGAGCAACAAGAACTCCGGCAACCACAGCACAGTGCCACATGTAGCAGGCTGTTTATCAGGAAATTTGGTCATCGCCCCTTCCTCAATTTCCAAGCATCTGGAAGCTCTACAGGAAAGCCCTTAGTGATGGGAAATGAGGCATCTATAGGCACTGACAATGAGGCACTGCCAGGGAGCCAAACCAGTTGTCTTACTGTGGACAACTCATTCTTCAATTTAAAAAAAAAAAAAAGTAGTGCTTTATCATTTCCCATTCCTTTGTAAAAGGAACTGCTTCCTGTTGCTTAAAAAAAAAAAAAAAAAAGTAGAGTTGAAGAGGCCCAGGTATGATTTGAAATCACTGTCCAAGCAGAAAATACTAGGTAAGATATAAATGCCTATTAACAGGAAAAGAGTTTAAGGGGAATGACTGTGCTATTAAATGCAAGAAATAGTATTGCACCATGAGAAAGGGTGGATATAAAAAATATGGAAAAGCCTAAGAAGACCTGCACACACTGATGCAATATTAAACAGAAGCCAATGAAGAAAAATATCAGAATTAATTACTGATAGGAATCAGCATCATAATATATCTATTAATGCCATAACTATCATGGCTTCCACAAAAAGTCAGAGAAGAATGCCTTCCTCCTCTTAGAGAAGTGACAGCCGCCAGGTGCAGTATGTTTTAGAGTTAGGGGATAGGTCATTGGGAAGTAACAGTGAACATTAATAAAAACTTTGCTGAGAGAAAATAATTTGAAAAATTCGGGATGCTATTCTATTATTAAAATACATTCTTTTTTAAATAGCTTTGTGAAGTTTCCAATAGCATATCCTTAAATAAATGAATGCCTCTGTTCACCACTCCACCAAGGGCACCATTCTTCAAGCTCCGTACTGGGGTATCATCACCAATGGCTTCTTCCCTTCAGCTACCATATACCTCATCACTCCTTCCTATCAATTTTCCCTTCCAAGTGTGTTTTTTGTCTCCACTCCCAATGCTACCACAACCAGATGATAAGAGCCAGAGCGCTGGGAACGGAGTCTGGAAGATGAGCTTGAATTCTACCTCAGACTAACCCAGCTTCAATATCTTTTATCCAAAAAAAATGGGGGTGACAATAATAGCAGCTACCCCATAGGGATGCTGGGAGGACCAAACAAGATAGTGCCCAGAGCAAAAATTTTTATTTACAAATTTACAAATTGTATTGGCACTTTCTAAATTTCAGCTGTTATTATTACTTCTACTACCACCACTATTACCACTGCCACTCCATCCCCACCACCACTGACAGGACTACTACTACTACTAGTAGTACTATTACTATTACTATCACTACTACTACCACCACTATTATTACTACTACTACCACCA